>SJYX01008934.1:0-15170 GCA_006410675.1 Oreotragus oreotragus
TCCTGGTGGTTCCAAGGTCAACCCCACCCATTGCCTAGTGTCTTAAATGCTATCTTTACTACCACTGAAACGCGAACACCTCCCAATAAAGTGACACTGTGAAAAGCTGTTTTACCTTTTCTCTTCTACAACTTTTAATTCTCTGCCTTCATTTTAGAGCTTTGGAGATGTTTGTTTGTTTCCTTACCCAGATTGGAGTTCTTCCAGGGAAAGGACAGAGGCTGACTTCAAATTTACCACTGCCTGGCAAAAGGCCTGTCTCATAGAAAATATTACATAAGTGTGTGTTCAACTTATTAACACAATCCATTTCCCAAGAAGTTCCTCAATGCATGTATGTTGAACTACCAAGCTACCTAAGTTACACAAAGAGTAAAGTGGTTGAATTCATAGCCTCAACTGGCCCTTGCAATAAAATCTGTGGATTAGGAAGAATTTACTCTTGTTCGGCATCTCTCGGAAGCCTCAGGTCAATGTGTTCCGGCACTCTCGTGGTACGCCTGATACCTGGGAACTGCCCAAGCAGGTCTGATAAGTGTGCTCTGATAAAGTGTTCCATAAGAGGTTGCTCTCATTAGTGGAGGAGCCAAGTCCAGAATGTTCCATGTCAGGAAGGGCTGGTGGGAATAGCCATAAAAGGACACCAGCCAGGAGGTGAGGTTGGCTTCCAGAAGAGGGGTAAAGGGCAGAGACCTCAGGACACCAGCCAGGCAGTGAGCTGGGCTTCTCAAGTCAGATGAAGACGTCTGGAATGAGCCCNGAAGCAACTCAGCCACACGTGTGAATGTATCCATTCTCTCTCAAGCTCGTCTCCCGTCTCTCGAGCTCCTCTCCCGCCCAGGTTGCCACTCATGTGCTATTTACTTTTCTATTCAACAGCCTGGTTGCCATTTCTTGTTCATGCAATCACCCCCTTGTATCCTCCCTTAATTCCTTTGTCCTTCAGTTTTCCCTTTGTATACTTATCTGAAATATACCAGTCCGGTTAAGCCCAACTCTCTAACTCCTTTATATCTGATTCAAATAACAAATGCAACTAAGGAAATACACACAAGCATGCTTATGGGTCTTACTTTAAATATATGACTACACATTTCAACATGGGTCTTTCAACACAGGTCAACTACACACTGACATAGGTCTTAATATTGCCTGGCAATTGTAACAAACTTCCCAATCAATATTCTTGTTCACAATCCCAGAGAACTTTTTACTGATATCTTCTTTTAAAATTTTCAACCTGTACCCTCCAGCCACACGGTATCAGCTGATCATCTTACTTTCTGCTTTTTTGAGAAAGCAGAAGTATTCTGATGAGAATTGCTTCGTTTTCTACCCCCAGTACACCACTTGACCTAGATTTCTCTCCTCTTCCATTTTATTGTGGAGAAGGAAATGGCAGCCCACTCCAGTATTCTTCCCTGGAGAATTCCATGGACAGAGGAGCCTGGTGGGCTACCATCCATGTGGTCGCATGACTGAGCGACTGTCACTGACACTCACTCCCTGGTATTGAACAGTCTCTCCTTCCGTCTGTAGAAGACAAGCCATTCCACTGCGTCCTGGAGGTTTTACCTCTTTCACTGCTCAGTACATTCTGCCATGCGACTGTTTCTAATGTCTCTCGGGATCACTCATTTCTTCCTCTTCACTGTAATAGTTCCATCAGTGTTTGGATATGCCGTATCGTTTCCCGTCTTCACAACAAGAGAGCGCCTCTCCTGGCCCACGTTCTCCGTAACTGCTGCCGCCCCATCTCTTTATTCCCCTTCCCAGCAGCAGGACCTGCACTCTCTGTCTCACTTTTCCAATCTCCCATTCTCTTCATTATCCTCTCCACCCTTTCTTCCCCATCATATCAACAAAACCATTCCCGTCAAATCCAAATGGAAAGTCAATGCCCTCTTCTTCCTTGACCTTGCAGTAGCGTTTGACCCAGATGACATTTTTTTTTAACTTTTAATTTTACATTGGAGTGTAGCCAACTAACAACATTGTGATAGTTTCAGATGGACAGCAAAGGAACTCAGCCGTACATATACATGTATCCATCCTCTCCCAAACTTCCTCCCATCCAGGCTGCCACATAGCATTGAGCAGAATTCCATTTTCTATACACTAGGTCCTTGCTGGTTATCCATTTTAAATAGAGTAGTGTAGGCACGGATGACAGTTTTTTTCTTGAAGCATCCCTTATCCTCCAGGACACCCCACTCCCTGGGTTTTTCTCCTGTGTCACTGATGGCTCCTGCATCCTCTATCTCTACACGTAGGAATGCTTCAGAACTTGGGCCTTGGTTTCCCACCTTTTCCTCTCCTTTGGTGAGCTCATGTGGTTCCAAGGTTCAAATGTCACTAAACGCAGATGACTCCTAAACATATATCTCCAGCCCCAGCCTCTAGTTTTATCTCCATTAGAGTCAACAGCCCAGTTGCCACCAGGATGACTAATGGGAGCTCAAACTTTCTAAAGCCTGGGCAGAACAATTTATTTATTAAACTCCTTCCCTACACACTTGCTCCTTGCTGGTCTGCCCTTTAATCCTCAAACACTTGACCCATTCTATAGGTTCTTCCACCAGAACATATCAGCGTCCTGTTACATTTTGCTGTGTCTACAACCAGGTCCTGTAACTACCCCATCCAGTCCCCTCCCTTCTCACTGGACCCTGCCTTCATCTCATTGCTGTTTTCCCTGCTTCCACGGGTGCCCTCTTGCTGTCCAAGAATAAACTTAGGCATCAGTTCATATTATTCTTCTGCTTAAAATCCTCTAATGTCTTCTCAGCACATATAGAATAAAATCCAAATTTATTACCATGGTCTTTGTTGACTTTTATACTCTGACCCAACCTACTTCTCTGACATTTTCTGTACCCTTTTCCAGCCAAGCTCGCCCCACCAGCTTGTTCCTGCTTGGGGCCTTTATCCTGCAGAGTTTTCTATTGGGACACTCTCCCCTGCAGTTTTGCCTGTTTCTTTCCCATCATTTGGGATTCTGTTCTTGTTCTTCTGCAAAGAACTCTTCTACATCACCTTATCTGAAAAAGCTGTACCTGGTTTATTCTCTAGTCTGGTAGTTCTCAACCAGGGGTGATTTTGCCTGCCAGGGGACCTTTAACAATGGCTAAAGACAGTTTTGACTGATGCTACTAGGAGGGTGCTCCTCACATCTAGTTGGTAGAAACCAGGGATGCTGCTAAACATCCTCAAATGTGCAGGACTGCCCCCTACAACAAAGAATTATCTGGCTCCAAATGTCAATCATGATGAAGTTGAAAACCTAAGCCATTGCTCTCCATTATTATCACAGCACTTACCAGTGTAATAATAGTGGCCTCCATGGGTTTCAGATTTACCCTGTGCCAGGCACTGTCCTGTACATACAATAAAAAACTATAAAGCTTTTCATGTGTTTTCCTCATTGATCCTCACACCAACCCTATGAGGCAGGTACTATTATTATCTTCATTATATAGATAAGACACCGAGGCATGGAAAGCTTGAACATCTTGCTCGAAGTCAAACTGGGGAACTGGGATTTGAGTCCAGACTGTCTGGCTCCAAAGCCTAGTACTTTCACCATTACATTACAGGGCTGTGAGATTACGTTTTTGACTTTGTGTCTATTATCTGTCTTCTCCCCCTGGTATATAATCTCTACAAGAACGGAGGCCTTGTCTGTCTTATCTCTGGACCCTATCTAGACATGTAATAAGCACTCAAAAATCTTGAATGAGTGATGGGTCCCAAGTAGTCTTCTGGCATTATTTCTCATGATTTTCTGGAACAAAGTCAACTTCCCAGGTAATGACACCCTTCCTCTCTATCCTTGAGGCATTTCACTTTCTTTCCTTCTCTGTGGCTCAGCCCACACTCTCTCCCAGGTCTCATTTGTCCTCCTTACCTCTTTCCTCAACCTTGGCACAGTAAGGACCCTTTTCTCCAGCCTCACCTCAAACCTTACATAACATACTCCTAGATCCTTATTGTCTTCTGGTGGAAAGAATTTTAGACATCATAAACAACCCAAATTATTTTGCATTTGGGAAGAATAAAATTCAGAAAAATCTAAATATGATACCAACACAAAGCTCCCTTTCTCTTTCTTCTCTTTGGAATCGGTATGTAACTCAACTGCTAGTGGCAGGAGGTAATTTGTAGAAGCTTCTGGGACAGTATGTCCCCTATCACTCAGCAAAGTATTTTTCTCTTCCTCAAGTCAAGAACTGCATTTACTTAGCTGACTANACATCAATACAGAGTTTCTACAACCCACGTTGGTCTCCCTTTTACTAACTATAGCAAAATTGTAACTTTCTCCCTTGGTTAAAGTCTCTCTAAGAATTGATCGTTTATCTGCCTATAATTTCATTTTATTCATCAGATCTGGGAGTGTGTCCTTATTTGTTATTTAAAAAATAGGCTGAATTTTGAGCTGTAGCCTGATGCTGAAAACTTTATTCTTAATTATTATTATTATTATTTGCTGTGATGCACACCTCCAGGGATTGAACCTGGGCCATGGCAGTGAAAGCCCCAAAGCCCAAACACTAGGCCACCAGGGAGCTTCCAAAATATTCTCTCATTTTTTTGGCCATGTGGCATGTGGGATCCTATTTCCTCAACTAGGGGTCGAACTCATGCCCCCTGCAATGGAAGCATGGAGTCTTAACACTTAGACCACCAGGGAAGTCCCAGCCCCAAATATTCTTTACAGGACCAGTTACCAGTTATAGCAAAAACTCTTTGTCCTTTCCTTCCCCTCTTTTTGTCCTCTGATCACCATGGTGGGATGGTTGACCCTCCATAAGATGGGCCTCATGTGATAAAATGTCAGTGAATATTTTGAGAATGAGACGTTGTCAGTTATTTTTCCCCAATAGCTCTCAGATTTGGCATTTTCTTTGAATTTTCCATCATTTTTGTTTAGACTCCTGTACCTCTCACCAACTTACTGCTTCAGGTTTTAATGGGTTTTTCTGTTTCTAGGTTCTCCCTTCTCTAATCTATTCTCCACTGCTGCAAAGTTACAATTTTAAAAAGCAAATGTATTCCCATTATTCATTTTCTTAATACAACTCCTCACTTCCCACTAACTTAGTCCAATCTCTTCCAAAATGTGGTAGCATATGAACTTTCAATCCAGTGACCTTCGTTCAAATCCTGTCTGTACTATTTTTTTCAACTGACCTGTGATTTCCATATCAATGAAACCAAACTGATTATCTATATACATTGTATTTCACAGGAAGTTTAAATAGGATAATGAATGTCAAATATCTATGATGCCATCTGCTGCAGAGTAGGAATTTAATAATTTGGAACAATTCTTTCTGCTCTAGACTCCAGTTCAAAAACATGATACCTGGCAAAGTAAAAAGGAACTTTTACTATCCGACATCTACCTGCCTTAGCAGCCTCATCTCTCCACCAATCCTTTACCTGCTTCTCCCTTTATCCTCTAGAAATATTTGAAATTCGCAAACACTAAGTTCTGTTTTAGTCTGTGTTCCACCATGTTTGCCTTTATATGTCTTGTTTCGTTGACAAGGAAGGCAGAATTTCCTCCTCCTCCTATTTCCCAGAAATCTCCTGTTCATCACTGAACATGTAATTCAAGAGTTACGTGCTTCTTTTCAGTGATATTCTTTATGCCTTATAATAAGATAGCTAATACATGGTGATCCTTACTATCTGCCGGGTGCTCTCTTAGGTAAGTATGTTACACATGCTATCTCATTAAAGTTGAAATTCATCATTCTACTCATCACAATATATCATCCATCTTCCCATTACACTTTGAACTTTTGAAATGTAGGAAAAAACGATTATCATTGTTTACATGAATGAATGAACAGCAAGACAGATGGGCAGAAGAGGAAGGGAACACTGATGTGTGTTACAAGACATGAAATTGTTCCCTGAGATGGGCCTAAATTTAGGGAGAAAATGATAATGAAGCCCAGAGGTTTCAGAGAAGATACCATATGAATAAGTAAAAAACAAAACAAAACAAACTTCAACCAGAATGGACTGACTAAGATTGGAGAGGTTCAGGTAAGTAGAGCTGGTCTCATACAAAACATTAAAAATGAGAACAACGGAGAAGCTAGATCAGGTAGGAGTCTCAGGCTGCATTAATGTGAGTCCCTGACCCCCCAAAAAACTAACTATAGAGGTCTAGATAGACAGAAAAAGAAGCAATTGCTTTCAGAATTAATATAATGTATTCAGATTAGCACTTCCTTGGTGCTGGACCATATGTTCAGTATATTACATGAATTGATTCATTTAAACGTACTTTAAAAACCCCAAGGGAAACCTCTATTTTGTAGATGAGAGAAGAGACAGGTGGTTAGACTTGTCTAAGACTGTAGAACCTGAAATGAGGAGGCTTGGGTTGGAACCTGTTTCTCTAACTCTAGAGCTCACACCCTTTCTCACTCTGCCGTTTTGGCTCTTAAACGGTGGGAGATGGCTCAGGCCAGAGGGAAGGTGAATTACTTTGGAAGAAAAAACATAAACTCATTCCCAAGGTTTGGAACTGGAGGAAAATCAGGAAATTGAAAGCAAAGGGGACTTAGATATTAGAGAAGACAAAACTTTTCATTCCAGGCTAAACTAACTGAGGGCTGCAAAATTTTGACAGACCACATACGTGGACTGCACCCTTCCGCTGAGGGAGCAGGGAAAGGATGAGGAGAGAATTCGAGAAAACTGGGAGGGGGAGAGCTGTAGACGCCAGGAGCGTGAACTGTGGAAGCAAACCTTCTTTCTCCTTTGATCCCATCCTTGCCCCGGGTGTCTGTGTTGGAGGATGGGGTAGAAGCTAGGGAGTGGCAGTGTCTAGTTCTAGCCCAGGGACCCAGCTTTGGGTTACTGCCCAGGGAGAGGTGTCTGGTTTTATCACCCTGATACATGGATGAAGGATAAGTTCTGGAGTCAGGGAGCAGTCCAATGAGTCATAATTTTTCATTTTCTGTTACTTAATTATCTTTTATCTGCTTGATAAAAAGCTAACTGACATTTTGGAGAAGGTTTTATCATCTTATTCAGTCCTTTACATTTCACATTTCACAAACCAGCCTCAGATGGACATTGTGTTGAACTTCTTCCATTGATATATTTTTAAAAGAATGAATCTGTTATTTAGGAGAGAAAATAAGGTAGACGAGGAGATGGAAGTTTGTTTTGTTTTTTATTCGCTTTGGTTTGGTTTGTATTCCCTTTGCTGACATCTTGATTAGAACATTGTCTACCAAGGGAAAATATTTTGAAACATGACTGCTCAATAAATGTCATGCATTGATTTTTCTGGAATTCATATCTACAGCTAACTCTCATCATGACTTTTATGCCTCACACTCTGCGGATTTTTTCAGAGAACTANTGACATCTTGATTAGAACATTGTCTACCAAGGGAAAATATTTTGAAACATGACTGCTCAATAAATGTCATGCATTGATTTTTCTGGAATTCATATCTACAGCTAACTCTCATCATGACTTTTATGCTTCACACTCTGCGGATTTTTTCAGAGAACTAAACTTTAAAACATCGTTGTGCACTTGTTGCTCTTTACAAACCACCTCTTTCCCCCTTCATCTTCACAACTGTCTTAATTCAGATTTTTCAGATTTCTTTGTTCAGATTACAGCAATGACCTTGGACAGATCCCTAGGCCCACCCCATTCAACCTGTACATAAAAGCCAGCATTCTCGTTCTGAAACCCATTTTACTCATGTTAGTATTAATAATGTCCTAGATAGCTCTGTGTTTTCAGAATAAAGTCCAGCTCCCTTGTAGACTGCAAAGTCTTTTCCATTCACCTCTCAATATGTGAGATCCTCTCCTAATTGCCTCTGTGCCCACCCTCTATATTTCATTCATCTGGAAGCATTTGTAGGCTGTTGTTACAGCTCCTCCAGCTTTCCTGAGCGCTGCTGCTTCTACCTGGTTCACTGTCCTGCATCACCTCCAATGTTTTCAGAATAAAGTCCAGCTCCCTTGTAGACTGCAAAGTCTTTTCCATTCACCTCTCAATATGTGAGATCCTCTCCTAATTGCCTCTGTGCCCACCCTCTATATTTCATTCATCTGGAAGCATTTGTAGGCTGTTGTTACAGCTCCTCCAGCTTTCCTGAGCGCTGCTGCTTCTACCTGGTTCACTGTCCTGCATCACCTCCATCCAATCCCTTCCTTCCTTCGACCCCTAACGCCTCGGTCTTGGCACGTCAGATCCTACAGCAGTCCCCGTTCACTCTGTCCACAGCTTACACACACCCCCAGCATGGATTACCTGTCCTTCTTCAATCTCATTTAGCCCCCTGTTCACATTTCTAACACATGGACCATGCTTACTTATGCTTTCCTGCTTCTCCATAACTGCTGAATGAATAAATACATAACTGATGAGAAAAACAAGAATACTATGTAATGAAAGTGGCGATGAAAAACACTTTTCCTGTAAAAATGTGATAAGTGGAACACCATAAGAGAAGCTGTATGGGAAATAAAATATCCTTCTCGAAGATTCACCAAGATTGTGCAACGATCAGGATGCAGCTTGGGATTTATCATCATTTTTCATTTGTGACGTAAAACGCGGCCCATTCAATATGCTTCCTTTTGACTTGAGTCACAAGTTTTGAGGGGATAGTTTAAACTGTTGCTAATTAACATGGCACACTTTTACATGTTGATAATTCTCTCTATACATTTGGTTTGGCTTCCTCATTTATGCAACATGATTCTGTTTGCAGAGAGCTGATAAACGCACTGTAAACGGTCAACCTCTCATTGTTACTGTCACTGTATTAACTAGCGGACAGATTCAAATAGGTGAAATAAGCTTCCAAGCAGTCTCACAAGTGCTGCTCTGATGTTTATTTTAATAATTGCTAAAGATCAATATTATTATTATTTTTTTGACTGCACTGTGTGTCTTATGGGATTTGAGTTCCCTGACTAGGGTCAAAGCCTGGCCTTCGGCAATGAAAGCACAGCGTCCTAACCACTGGATTGCCAGGGAATTCCCTCAATATTCTATTTAATGTTCAGGGCACCTTCCCAAATCAACACTGACTTTTGAGTACAGTGTGGAACACAACATATGTAAGTATTTAGTTTAAGGTGATTCATAAGCCCCAAGGTCCCCAGAGCCCTAGTTAGTTTTAGCTGTGCTTGGGCTCAGTCGTGTCCAACTCTTCCGCGACCCCATGGACTATAGCCCGCCAGGCTCCTCTGTCCAAGGGATTCTCCAGGCAAGAATACTGGAGTGGGTTGCCATTTCCTTCTCCAGAGAATCTTCCTGACCCAGGAATCGAACCCAGGTTTCCTGTATTGCAGGCAGATTCTTTACTGACTGAGCTATGAGGGAAGTCATGAACTATTAATTGTATATTTGAGGAGTTCAGTAAGAAGGGGATTTGTAACAGACATCTGATACTAAATGTCTCTGCTGTTGATGGCACTTCTAGTCCTACATGCACCTGTGCCATAGGATTAAAGGGAAGACATGTTTAATAATCGCTGGACACACCATAACATTTATTGGCCTACCTAAGACTTTTATAAAATTCACACGCATACTCCTTTATACTTTCTTCATTTTCCAGGACATAAGGTCACTTGCTCTGCCTGCCCAATGACCGCTTTCAGCAAAGCTTCACACATGTGTTGCTGAATTCTTTTTGTATGCCAGGTTTCTCTTGTTAAATATTTATGACTCTGTGCCATATTTAAATTTTCCACAGTGTGAAAAGTGTAAATGCATCAAAGGGCTGTGAGACTTCTGCACTCTGTGTTGCAGATCCAAATCCTAGACATGCTATGTCTTTATAGTATCTAATTTTACTGTATTAATAAACAAATTCGCAGCCTGGAATCAGCTGTTAGGAATGGAAGACCATGAAATCCAGATCCTTTGAAATAAAATGAAATTGGGGCTCAATTTATGTAGGTATTTAAATGGTTTGGCCAACAACATACACATGTCAATGGAAATGTAATTGTTGGAATCCAGATCTTGATACTCCCAAGCCAGCATCTATATAATGGCTCTAATCTCGTACTTAATACCTCTGCATGGGGCCCTCTGATACTTTTTTGCCAACTGCTAATTAGAATTTGCAGCAGATTTAGGAAAGGAAAGTAGATAGCTATTTAAGTAATTTCACAGGATAGAGAATTTTCATAAAACACTTTCTAAGAAATACGGCAAACTAATTGATGGCAGGCAATTTTCCAGAACCATCACCATTAGCTTTGTTTTGACATTTTGGCACTCAATATTCAAACAAACAGAAGAGCTGAAAGATATCCACCACCTAGATGCAATCATTAACATGTATCATACACTATCATGTACAAATAGCTAGCTTTTTGGAAACTGCAATAAAGCACAGGAAGCTCAGCTCAGTGCTCTGTGATGACCTGGAGTGGTGGGATGGGGTGCAGGGGGAGGGAGGCTTGAGAAGGAGAGGATATGCATATATATATAGCTGATTCATGCTGTTGTACAGCAGGAACTAATACAGCATTGTAAAGCAATTATATTTGTCGTATTGTTACATCCCCATGTGTGTCTGGAAGAAGTATTTGAAATTCAGCTGCAGACATTATGACACCCTTCTTTCCTTGATATGGATACCCTGAGAATAAAGACATTATCTATCTAACCTTAATATTAACATACAACCAAGAAAATTAATATTTTCCTAATACCCTCTAATATTTCATTTTCAAACTTCTTTATTCCTTATTAATGATTTTATTCTTTTGTTCTTCAACCAGGTTATATTTGAGGCATGCATTTAGTCTCCATTAATCAAGTATTCTTCCCTCCACTGTTGTACCCCATGACACTGACTTTTGAAGAGAGCAAACCAGTTGTCTTGTAAAATGTCCCGCAGTCAGGATTTGTGTGGGTGCCGCTTTGCAATGATGTTCACGTTATTGTTCAGGCTTTTTGTCTCCTCTAAGCTGGAAGCTAGTTCTTTCAGCTTGAGCAGATCCTGTCTGTCAGTTTGAGGGAAGGCAGAGTCCTGAGTGACGCTTTGTATGGCATCACACTCTAATGATGTCGAACTTCAGCCATGCTGCGTTTGATCTTTTGGTTCAGGTGGTGACTGCCAGATCTTCCTACTCTAAAGAAAGACTTTCCTCTTTGATTCCTTAGGTAGTCCAAAGGAGGGTTATTTGTCCCATGTGGACTGTCTTGTTTCCTAAATAACTACCAGGTTTGTCCACGCTGAAATGCCCTTAAGCAACTTAGAAAGCTTTTCTGGGTACCCCTTTCCTGAACGTGTGTTATGACCTAAGAAGAGAGCATTTCTCTAGAAACACCATTTATCCAATTCCATTCCATCAGAGGAAGTGCCAAAGTCTCCTATAAATTATTGTTGAATTGAACCATGTGTGTCGTAGGATATATTGATGATATTACACAGGTTAACTGTGGAAATTCTTTTCTCTTGTCCTATGTATTAAGTATGCCAACATCTGTTCATCACCTAGGTGCAAATCAAAGCCACATTTCTTCTGTTACACTCCAGGAAGTAATCAGAACAATTTGGAGTGTCATGACCTGTTCTTCCAGTAAGTCCCTCAGATTATAAACCAGCATGAATCACAAAGGAAGATCTCAGATGAGAACACATATTGTCTCTTGCCTGTCTATTCTAAACTCCCTAAAGACAAGAACCATAATTCTGATTTAGAAACAAAAAAATCAGGGGCACAGGTGGAAATTATTTTAAATAAGAACATGAGGACACATTGTCCAGAAGGTTAGGAGTAAAGAAAATTTGAAACTGGGGAAGCATAGTCAGCTAAGTAAATGCAGTTCTTGACTTGAGGAAGAGAAAAATACTTTGCTGAGTTATAGGGGACATACTGTCCCAGAAGCTTCTACAAATTACCTCCTGCCACTAGCAGTTGAGTTACATACCGATTCCAAAGAGAAGAAAGAGAAAGGGAGCTTTGTGTTGGTATCATATTTAGATTTTTCTGAATTTTATTCTTCCCAAATGCAAAATAATTTGGGTTGTTTATGATGTCTAAAATTCTTTCCACCAGAAGACAATAAGGATCTAGGAGTATGTTATGTAAGGTTTGAGGTGAGGCTGGAGAAAAGGGTCCTTACTGTGCCAAGGTTGAGGAAAGAGGTAAGGAGGACAAATGAGACCTGGGAGAGAGTGTGGGCTGAGCCACAGAGAAGGAAAGAAAGTGAAATGCCTCAAGGATAGAGAGGAAGGGTGTCATTACCTGGGAAGTTGACTTTGTTCCAGAAAATCATGAGAAATAATGCCAGAAGACTACTTGGGACCCATCACTCATTCAAGATTTTTGAGTGCTTATTACATGTCTAGATAGGGTCCAGAGATAAGACAGACAAGGCCTCCGTTCTTGTAGAGATTATATACCAGGGGGAGAAGACAGATAATAGACACAAAGTCAAAAATGTAATCTCACAGCCCTGTAATGTAATGGTGAAAGTACTAGGCTTTGGAGCCAGACAGTCTGGACTCAACTCCCAGTTCCCCAGTTTGACTTCGAGCAAGATGTTCAAGCTTTCCATGCCTCGGTGTCTTATCTATATAATGAAGATAATAATAGTACCTGCCTCATAGGGTTGGTGTGAGGATCAATGAGGAAAACACATGAAAAGCTTTATAGTTTTTTATTGTATGTACAGGACAGTGCCTGGCACAGGGTAAATCTGAAACCCATGGAGGCCACTATTATTACACTGGTAAGTGCTGTGATAATAATGGAGAGCAATGGCTTAGGTTTTCAACTTCATCATGATTGACATTTGGAGCCAGATAATTCTTTGTTGTAGGGGGCAGTCCTGCACATTTGAGGATGTTTAGCAGCATCCCTGGTTTCTACCAACTAGATGTGAGGAGCACCCTCCTAGTAGCATCAGTCAAAACTGTCTTTAGCCATTGTTAAAGGTCCCCTGGCAGGCAAAATCACCCCTGGTTGAGAACTACCAGACTAGAGAATAAACCAGGTACAGCTTTTTCAGATAAGGTGATGTAGAAGAGTTCTTTGCAGAAGAACAAGAACAGAATCCCAAATGATGGGAAAGAAACAGGCAAAACTGCAGGGGAGAGTGTCCCAATAGAAAACTCTGCAGGATAAAGGCCCCAAGCAGGAACAAGCTGGTGGGGCGAGCTTGGCTGGAAAAGGGTACAGAAAATGTCAGAGAAGTAGGTTGGGTCAGAGTATAAAAGTCAACAAAGACCATGGTAATAAATTTGGATTTTATTCTATATGTGCTGAGAAGACATTAGAGGATTTTAAGCAGAAGAATAATATGAACTGATGCCTAAGTTTATTCTTGGACAGCAAGAGGGCACCCGTGGAAGCAGGGAAAACAGCAATGAGATGAAGGCAGGGTCCAGTGAGAAGGGAGGGGACTGGATGGGGTAGTTACAGGACCTGGTTGTAGACACAGCAAAATGTAACAGGACGCTGATATGTTCTGGTGGAAGAACCTATAGAATGGGTCAAGTGTTTGAGGATTAAAGGGCAGACCAGCAAGGAGCAAGTGTGTAGGGAAGGAGTTTAATAAATAAATTGTTCTGCCCAGGCTTTAGAAAGTTTGAGCTCCCATTAGTCATCCTGGTGGCAACTGGGCTGTTGACTCTAATGGAGATAAAACTAGAGGCTGGGGCTGGAGATATATGTTTAGGAGTCATCTGCGTTTAGTGACATTTGAACCTTGGAACCACATGAGCTCACCAAAGGAGAGGAAAAGGTGGGAAACCAAGGCCCAAGTTCTGAAGCATTCCTACGTGTAGAGATAGAGGATGCAGGAGCCATCAGTGACACAGGAGAAAAACCCAGGGAGTGGGGTGTCCTGGAGGATAAGGGATGCTTCAAGAAAAAAACTGTCATCCGTGCCTACACTACTCTATTTAAAATGGATAACCAGCAAGGACCTAGTGTATAGAAAATGGAATTCTGCTCAATGCTATGTGGCAGCCTGGATGGGAGGAAGTTTGGGAGAGGATGGATACATGTATATGTACGGCTGAGTTCCTTTGCTGTCCATCTGAAACTATCACAATGTTGTTAGTTGGCTACACTCCAATGTAAAATTAAAAGTTAAAAAAAAATGTCATCTGGGTCAAACGCTACTGCAAGGTCAAGGAAGAAGAGGGCATTGACTTTCCATTTGGATTTGACGGGAATGGTTTTGTTGATATGATGGGGAAGAAAGGGTGGAGAGGATAATGAAGAGAATGGGAGATTGGAAAAGTGAGACAGAGAGTGCAGGTCCTGCTGCTGGGAAGGGGAATAAAGAGATGGGGCGGCAGCAGTTACGGAGAACGTGGGCCAGGAGAGGCGCTCTCTTGTTGTGAAGACGGGAAACGATACGGCATATCCAAACACTGATGGAACTATTACAGTGAAGAGGAAGAAATGAGTGATCCCGAGAGACATTAGAAACAGTCGCATGGCAGAATGTACTGAGCAGTGAAAGAGGTAAAACCTCCAGGACGCAGTGGAATGGCTTGTCTTCTACAGACGGAAGGAGAGACTGTTCAATACCAGGGAGTGAGTGTCAGTGACAGTCGCTCAGTCATGCGACCACATGGATGGTAGCCCACCAGGCTCCTCTGTCCATGGAATTCTCCAGGGAAGAATACTGGAGTGGGCTGCCATTTCCTTCTCCACAATAAAATGGAAGAGGAGAGAAATCTAGGTCAAGTGGTGTACTGGGGGTAGAAAACGAAGCAATTCTCATCAGAATACTTCTGCTTTCTCAAAAAAGCAGAAAGTAAGATGATCAGCTGATACCGTGTGGCTGGAGGGTACAGGTTGAAAATTTTAAAAGAAGATATCAGTAAAAAGTTCTCTGGGATTGTGAACAAGAATATTGATTGGGAAGTTTGTTACAATTGCCAGGCAATATTAAGACCTATGTCAGTGTGTAGTTGACCTGTGTTGAAAGACCCATGTTGAAATGTGTAGTCATATATTTAAAGTAAGACCCATAAGCATGCTTGTGTGTATTTCCTTAGTTGCATTTGTTATTTGAATCAGATATAAAGGAGTTAGAGAGTTGGGCTTAACCGGACTGGTATATTTCAGATAAGTATACAAAGGGAAAACTGAAGGACAAAGGAATTAAGGGAGGATACAAGGGG
>SJYX01008935.1:18803-53447 GCA_006410675.1 Oreotragus oreotragus
GGCAGTGGGCGGGGCCGGGCTGTAGCAGGCGCCTTTCCTCCTGTGCGGTCCCTTGTGCCTTCTCTGCGCTGACCCTCGGGAGAGTCCCTTATGGACCAGGGATTTCCGGCCTGGATTGGGCACGGACCCCCCCACCCCATGCACCCCGCTGAGTGTTAGCCCCACAGAGGAACTGACAGCTCCTGCCCTCATGTTCGGTAATGATTCCCGGCAAGGCATCCTGCCATCCGAGGGCCAGAACCGCATCCGTCCAGGGACCTGTCTGGCCTGAGGTGGATGCAAGGGGGTCGGGGGTGAGAGGCGCCGAGGAGGTGCGGTCCCATCTGCCCTGCGTCTCCAGCCTCACCTCCCTGGGTGAAGGTCCCCTAGAGGGCAGCTCCATCCCTCCTCCAGACTCGCCTGGAGGCGGCCTCCCCTCCACGCCTCAGCCCCCGTTCATCCGTTCGTCCAGGCGTTAGCCCCAGACTGACCCCCCAGGCACGGGGTCTGTCTCTAAAAAGAATGTCCTCCAGCTGCACGAGGGGACCCAGCCCTGCCCACCACACGTCCACCTTCTCAGGAGCTGCCCTGCCGTGGGTGGGTGGGGAGGGTCAGACAGGAAACGCCTATCTGCACCCTTTGGGGGCATCCCAAGGCTCCTGGAGCCTGACTTGGAGACCACCGGTCTGGTGGGGCTTCCTGAAAGGCTGACAGCTGGGAGTGGCTGCGGTGTTTGCCCTGCTTTCTCCGCATGAGATCAGCACGAGGTGGGCTTTTCCTGAAGCTGAAGAAGCCAGAGGTTCGGGTGTTTCCTTGCACGGGCCCTTCCCAGGCCTGGATTCTAGCTGTGTGTTTGTGTTCTTTTTCTTTAAGAGGGCCCGTCCTGTTGCCTGACAAAACCTGAATCTGTCCTGGGTGGGCCACAGAGAGAAACGTGACCCAAGCAAGTGTCCTCTGGAAGGTGGGATCCCTGTCGGTGGTAGTGCCGGAGGACCCCTGGGGGAGTGCCTTCTCTCCCCCAGAAGGTCTCCCCAAATCAAGCTACATGGGGGGAGGGAAGGGGGCCTCTGGCCCTGTAACCTCACTCCCCGCAGACCCCAGACCACAAGCCGGTGTCTCCTAATGTGGATTATGTGTCCTTTGTCTGGCTGACCTTTCCAACGGCTGCTCTGTTCCCATCAGCAGACAGACAGCCCCCGCCATCCTCAGGGAAGCCCCGAGGGGATGCCCACCACCAGGAGCACCAGCCCCACGTGCCTGCAGCTGGCTGGGGGTCGCCAGCCCGGGCTCGCCCTGGTCTGGAGAGCTCTCTGCCAGCCTCACGGCCCGGAGGCTGCCTGGCCTGGCTTGTGGGGGCCGCACAGCACGTTTTGGGCTCGACATTTGCTGAGCGGTTTCCATCATTTTTTAATGAGCGTTGGCAGCAGCCCTGTGAATAGGGCTCAGTGGGAGAGCTCTGCGCGGGTGGGCAGGCCTGGCCCCTGGCTTCTGGGGCCCCACATCTGCTCTGTGCTGCTCCTGCTGGCAGGCCACCCCGAGCGCCCCTGCACCCAGAGCGAAGTGTGTGCATTTGGGGTCAGAGGGCAGCTTTCCACACCCACCTCCGGGGCTGGCTGGGCAGGGCTGGGCTGGGCAGGGGCATACCTACCCATCCCCTCCCTGTCGCCACCCACACACAGGCAGCTAGGCACATCCTGTCATTCAAGTACGAAAGCCTTTTGAGGTCAAGGCCTGCGTGACAACGTGCCTCTCCTCTCAGCACAGGCGCTCGTGGAGGAGGCGTGCCAGGCCCTTGCCAAGGTCCTTGCCGCTCCCCATCATCCTCACCCTCGGAGGGGGCTGGGGTTCTCCTGGCTGTTGGGAGCGGAAAACAAGGCACAGAGGGGCAAGCGCCTCGCTGAGCGTGAATAGTAACAGACCCAGCCTCCGGCCAAGGGGGCGGCCTGGGTGGCCGGGCCATGGTGGCCGCCAGCTGGGTGTCGTGTCAGTAAAAAGCGTGCACTTTGGGGCCGAGTGTTTGAGTTGAGGTCCTGGCTCCCTCCTCTTGCTCTTCACAGCGTTTCCAGGAGCCTCAGTTTCCTCCTCTGTGAAATGGGGACAAGTAACAAATAGAACAGCTGGGTGGCTGGCCCTCACACCCCACTCTTGGCTCCCCTCCCTGCCTTCCTTCTCAGAGCCCCAGGGACAGAGGGTGAGGGAAAGGGTGCTGTTTCAGGAAGGGGCTGCTGATGGACCGGGAGGCAGGGCGTTGATATGTGGAGGGCTGGGACATTCTCCCCGGATTATAAAGAGATTCACAGCCTCGTGAGCGCCGGCGGTAAGGGCTGCTCAGGCAAGCATCTGAGACTGCATCTAACATCTTTATTTCTCTTTAACAAATGTCCCCTGGGGCCAATTTCAAATCAAGTTTATTCTGGTATCTAAAGGTATAAAGCCCATAACTCAGAGGCATTAGATGTAAAATATTCAGGCCTCCCCGAATGAGGCGCTGGCTGCCGGCCACGGCTGCACTGCTGCCCTGGGTCCCAGCACCTGAACAAGCTTTGTTCTCCGGCTATTACTTGAGGCTGGAGGTGGGCGGCCAGGCTCTGTCCCCAAATGGAGGCGCACCAAGGGATTCTGTGTCGGGATCCTGGTCTCACGGGGAGGGGTGGCTGAGTGCATGACCGCAGCCCTGCCACCCGCGGTGTCAGCTGAGAAGTGGGGGCTCAGAGCCCCAGGCCCGGCAGGGCAGGACCCTGGAGTCTACGTCTCTCCATGGGGGCCGGTGTTGCTTCTGAAACATCGGGACACTAGCGTTTAGGACAGCTGTTTTGTATCGAACGTGGGATCCAGACAGATCTGGGGGTTTTCCAAATGGAGCTGGTCTGGCCATGGTTCTCAGAGGGCAAATCTCCAGGGGATTCTCCCCGAGCACAGTTGTATTCATCAAGTTACCATCAGCTCATGCTTCCTGGGGTGACGTGTTGACCAGGGGGGTGGAGGGGGCCCCCGCGGGAGGAGGGTGGGTCCCTGTGGGCGTCTGTGTCCACGGCAGCCACAGGCTCACTCTGCAGTGGGGATGCTGTGGACGGCGCTGGAGGCCACAGAGTGCTGAGAACCCGGGGAGAGGAGGGTCCCTGGGGGCATTCAGACAGGAAGTGGGGCAGCAGCGCCAGTCCCTCCAAGGAGGAGGGGCCCAAGGGAGAGCCCGCGAGGGGCCATCTGGGGGTTAGGAGCAGGTGGGGCAGGGGAGGCGTGGAAACCAGGAGGGCCCTGTGCGGGGGCAGGGGGCTGCCTCCCTCCACAGTCAGGGCCCAGGGCGCTCACAGGCGCTCTGCACAGAGGACCACTGGTAGGGACGGCCATTGGGGGCCCTGGAGCTGGGGGTCCTCCCAGCAGATCTGAGGCGCACCCTTGGGTGCTTTCCTGAGCCCGATGGGTTCTGGGTGTGTGCCCCCACCCCCGCCACCCAGGCAGCAGCGCGGGGTTGAGCTCACCCGGGACCAGGCCTAGGGACCCATCAGTCCCCTCCGTGTCTTCTGCTCCATTTCCAGTTCCTTCTCCCTCTAGAGGCTCTGCCTCCCCCCTTCCAAGAGACACCCCCCACCTTATCCACTTGAGCGCCTGATCTGGAACAGGCCGGGGAGAGGCAGGTGCTCCTGAGATGGCCCAGGGAGCTGGCGGGGCATCATTGCTGGGGCTGTGCCCCGTAGCCCTTGCCTGGGCAGCTGGTGCCTGAGGATTTGTATCGTGTAAAGTGTGATGGACGGGGAAGGCTGAGCGGGTTCCGGCTTCAAGAGACGACTGCCTGTGTCCTAATGCCAGCTCTGGGCAGTCCTGGGCAAGTCACTAACCCCTCAGGCCCTCAGTTTTTCCATCTGTAAAATGGGGCTGACAATAATAGAGCCTCTGCAGGTAGGGTTTGTAGTGAGGACCAAATGATAAATGTTAAGTGATAAGTATTAGCTACTGGTGACAGCAGTAGTTATCCTAGTAACAGGAGTAGTTTGTGTGGGAGCAGCTGCTCATCGACCCTGAGGGTCACCTCTGCAGACTCATCCTTTTGCATCTCCAAAGTCTGGCAAGAAAGGGGAGCATCCGCAGACTGTCGGGAAGGAGGAGGCTGTGGTTCGGGTGGTCCAGGGGCGCCCTCTGGGGAGCAGGCTTCAAACAGCTCATTTAGGAAGGGGCTGGTTCCTCTTCCCACTCTCAGTGGGCCTGGGACGCAGTGTGGGTGAGAGACTGAAGCCTCAGAGATGAGAGAAGGCTGGGCGATGTCCAGACACTGGCCGCTTCCTCATCAGGTGATGACCAGGGCCCCTTGGCGGCCTTACCTGGCCCCTGGGAGCAGAGTCGCGCTGTGTCCTGGCCTCCAGCCTCTTCTTTGTGTCTCTCGACAGCTTTTCTCCTGCTTCCTGGGGAGGAGCTGCAGTGTGGCTTGCCATTAACTTATCCTCCCCATAAACGGCCTGCTTGGCTCACAAGGACCATTGCTCCGCTCTGTTCCTGGGCTGAAGCGGCAGCATCCCAGCCCACCAAGCCCCCATTCGCCCCTGCTCCAGCCAGCACTGCTGTGTCCTGGAGGGAGGGAAGCTGGCTTTTACATTTTGTTTCCTTTTTTCTTTTGCCTGAAAGCAAAAGCCCCAGGCCTCACTCCAGCCTCCTGAAGGACAGGGAGGGAAGTTGAGCTGTGCCTGGGATTAAAAGGCCTGGAGCCAGGGAAGGGCATCTGTCCTGGAACCCAGCTGAGAACAGAGATGGGGAGTGGGCCTGGCCTGTGGAACCGACCGAGGGGTCACGGGAGGGCCACTGAGGGCTGGTGGGCAGGTCCTTGGGGAGTCTGGGCACAGCCAGCCCAGGGAGGCCACCTGGGGGGTCACATGCATCCCTAAACCAAGGCTGCTTTCTTGGCGGGGAGGAGGGGACTGCGGTCAGTCTGGAGACGGATGAGGAATCCGCCCTCCCTGCCCCACACCAGCCGGTACCCCTGAGTGAGGCTTTCATCCCTGAGCCTGGATTCCAACCGCTTCCTGCCCCACCCCAGGGAGGGTCAGACCATCCAAAAGCCCGTCTGGTGGCTGGTCTAACCCCTCAAGGTTCCCTGCCTCTGCGGCCCTGCCTCCCGTCTCCTCCTCACCCTCCACCTCCAGCCGCTGCCTGGTATCCCTGCCCCCTGACCTCTTGCCCCGGGCCTCTGCTGTGCCGTCCGCTCCGCTGGTTCCAGGCTGTGCTCACGGCCAACTCCTGCTCATCCTTTGGGGCTCAGCTCAAGTGCCAGCTCCTTGGGCAGCTTGCCTGACCCAGTTACAGGCTCCCCTGCACTCGGGTGCCACAGCAGAGATGCTGGCCAGCTCCCCACCACAGCCCAGAGCCTGCTGGCACTCACAGGCTCTCAGAGTGGGGGTGCCACTTGAATCGAAGGGGCTGGTCGGCTGTGGGTCCGTAGATGCTCTGCCAGCACCGGGGCAGGGGTGGGAGTGGGGACTGACCTGCTCTGGTTCTGAACAGAATGGAAGCTAACAAAAATCGTGAAGCTTCTCCTGGAGTGGAGAGTGGACTGGGCATGGGCCGGCCCCGGTGCTCGGGGGTCGGGGACAGAGCGACAGGGCGCTACTTAGCTGGGGGCTCTGCGCCGCGTCTGTGAGCAGCAAATCTACAACTTGGTGTCTCCTGAGTGAGCGCCCTGCCAGCCCCAGTTCCAGCAGGTGTGGAAAAATTGGAACCTGGTGCTCCAGACTGCAGGTGCGGGTCTTGAAAACTGGGTTTGAACCCAGTCTCTGGCTGCTGGGGAGGAGTTGTTCCCAGAGGAGACTCGGGGCAGACCCGCACCCTCTCAGCCCCTTGTCCCCTTGGCATCAGGAAGCACTGGGGGCCTCCCGACTCTCGTCTCCTGTCTCAGAACCGTCTCTGCCCCAAGGGCAAAGCTCTGCTTCTGGAGTTGATCAGACATGAGCAAGGGGGTGTTTCGGCCTTTGGAAGCTCCCTGCCTTCTTGAGCCTCAGCTGCTTTACATGTAAAATAGAGGCCCCTGTTTCATAAGATAGTTTGAGGTGTAAGTGAGAAAATGGGGAGAGCTTAGCACCGGGCTTTTCAGGGAGCCGGTGCCCAGTGGGAGCCAGCCCTTGCCTGTTGGTCTGTAGGTCACAGGACTGAGGGGCAGCGGTCATCTGGCTGGACCTTCTGAGAGTTGGGGCCTTGCCCTTTCCGAGCTGAAATGTCGCAGGCGCAGGAGTCCAAGGCCGAGTCCGAGGCCGTCCTGGGAGGGCACAATGCTGGCCTCCTCCCTCTGATGCGCAGCTGCCTCAGGCACCAGAGCTAATGTCATATCAGCTCACGGGCTGCCCTGGGCTCTGGGACGTTTATGCCCAGCAGTGCCTCGTGGGAGCCCCCGAGCAGCCCTCTGAAGGTTTCCCAGTCACGATCCCCATCCCACAGATGGGGCAAAGGAAGCACAGCAATTAACCAGGACCCAAGACGATGCAGTGAGCGGTGACGTCAGAGCCAGACTCGGCCCGGCAGGGTGACTTCAGAGCCTCCCATCTCTGCGGTGTCTGGCCTTGGGATGATCGAAAGGTCTGGTTTCGCCTCACAGCCTCTGCGTGGAGGGCTGCACTGAGAGGACTTTAGGCTGTGAAGGGGAGAAAGGCACGCGAGAGATCCGCAACGTCTGCCCCAGGCTTGGGGAGGAAGGCTCAGGCCACTTGCACAGCGTGAAGCAGGCACTGCTGGTGGTTGGGGTGGCGTCACTCTGCTGAGGGTGATGCTGGCCTGGGCACTGTTTAGCAGCACCCCTGGCCTCCCCCCGCCACTTGCCAGCAGCACAAGGCCCCACTCACCACCGAGTTCTGACGGTCGAAGCTGTCTCCAGAAAGGCAAACCCTTTACCGGTTGTGAACAGCCCCGGAGCGGGCCACGGGGATAGCCAAACAGCCCTGAACTCGGAGTCCAGAGGCCAGCCGGCCTCTTACCGCGGAGACGGGCATCAGGTTCTTCATGCAGGAAGTGAGCACGAGGCGTGGATGTTCCAAGGGCTCCTTCTGGAGCTCATGACCCTACCCCCTCACCCCAGCCTTTATTCCCAAGGTCCGCGCAGCCAGGCCAACAGGAAAGCCTGGGCTCTGCAGAGAGCCGTTCCGCTCCTGGAGCTCCGTGTTTGCTCATTAAGGGAAAGAAAGAAAGAAAGAAGCAGCAGAAAACCCTGAAGCCTGGTCCGGAGATTTCGTCCGAGCCGCAGTCATCAAGCAGATTCAAGTGGAAAACTCGTAGAGACAGTAACTGCACGCCCACTCCTCTGTGCAGAGACAAGCGAGCTCTGGGAAACCTCCCTGCCCTGTTCAGTCGTGAAGCTTGGCAGGACGCCTGGATAACCCGTGCTCTGGAGCCAGGGGCTGGAGGAGGCTGAGGCTGGGGCTGGGTCCCCAGGGCACTTGCCTAAAGAGACAGGGGCGGCAGGTGGCGAGAGGGTGACGCAGGGGTCCCGCCCGCACCAGGAAGCTGAGTGTGAGGCAGCTGGGCCTCGGGGAGGGGGTGAGCAGAGGTGGCCCTGAGGTCCTGGCTGCTCAGCAGGCCTTCCTTCCAGTGTGAGGAGAGTGCAAGGTGGTAAGGGACCGGGGCCTCGGGTTCGGGTCCTCGGCCCCCAGAAGTCAGAGAGCTCTGTGTGGTGGGGATGGAGGAGCCCCCAACAACGGGAACCTTCTCCCTGCGGGGGTCCCCACCTTACAGACAGGAACCAGCCCAGTGAGGGCTTCCTCAGCTGACCGAGATCTCAAGAGGCTGAAGTTCACGGGCCACAGAGCTTCCACGCTGGAGCCTTGGGGCTGATGCTCCGCATCCCCATCCCCCGAGATCATGCCTCCTATCCCCCAGGTCCCGTGGTCTCCCGGGAACCTGCACTCACCTCTCTGTCTCAGAAAAGCGTTGTACACCTGCCCTGAGGAATGACACGTGACCCAGGCCCCCGAGAGCTGGGCTGGAATCTTTGATGAAGGTGGGGCCAGCTGGGGCAAGAAACCAAATTCTGACTTGATCCCAAAGGAAGACATTATTGGAAGGACGTGGAGGGTTCTGTCGAATTAAGAGTTTGGCAGCCAAGACCAGGAAGAGGGGAGCCCACAGCTCCTGAGGCTGGCCTCACGGACCCCTGAGGACACCCCATTCTCGAGCTCCCAGCGCCCTCTGCTTCTGGTCCACAATCCGGACTCTGGAGGGAGCATCCGAGCACCTGCAGGAAGTGCTCCGGCTCGGGCCAGATGAGCTCCCAGCATGCCTGGCCAGGGCTCGCCATGTCCACTCCGCGACCCCATGACCGCAGGGCTCCCTGTCCTTCGCCGTCTCCCCGCGTCTGCTCACACTCGTGGGGCCGTCCGACCGTCCCGTCCTCTGCCGCCCCTTCCTTGTTCTTGCTCTTGCCCTACATCAGGATCTTGTCCAGTGAGTCGGCTCCTCACATCAGGTGGCCAAAATATTGGAGCTTCAGCTTCAGCATCAGTCCTTGCAATGAATATTCAGGATTGACTTCCTTTAGGATTGAGTGGTTTGATTTCCTTGCAGTCCAAGGGACTCACAAGAGTCTTCTCCAAGATCACAGTTCAAAAACATCAGTTCTTTGGCACTCAGCCTTCCTTACGGTCCAACTCTCACATCCGCACATGACTACTGGGAAAACCATAGACTATTTGACTCTGTGGACCTTTGTTGGCAAAGTGATGTCTCTGCTCTTTAATACACTCCCCCAGCCTGCTGGTGCAGACAAGAAGCATCTCTCAGGGGCCTGTCCACTACCTGCTTACAGGCCAGAGCCGAGGGAGGTCCAGGCGTCAGTAGAACCCATTCTTCTCTTTTGGATCTGAAGTGGTTCAAGTTGAGGCCCATCACTGCTCAAGACAGTCTCTGCTCATGACTGCCTGTGAGCAATGGCTGAGGCTGGCTGATCTGCGGTCCCCCACCCTCCCCCCACGCTGCTGACCACCACGGAGGCTGAGGCTGTGATGGCTGGCTGGTCTGGCAGCTGCAGGAAGCTGCCGACTCTGAGCATCTCCCTCCTCCCAGGGTGCCGCAGCTCAAGGAGGGAGATGGAGGGAGAGCTTGTTAATCCCAGGGGAGCCATCTCCCGGGCAGCTGGCCTCCTCAGGGGCTAAAGTAAGATGCCCGAGAGGCCCTGGGGTGAGGCCTGCACATGCAACAGGTTGAAGCTCCACTGAGCCAGGCTGGGAATAGGGTCCGCGACACACCAGGCCGTTAGGAGCGAGAGGCCCCTGCATTCATGCGGACGCCTCTCCAGCGTCGCAGTCTGGAGGCACCTCGGAGCGGACGGCCTTGAATGCAGGCCACCCACGTCTCTCAGCCTAAGTCCAGCGCCCCGCCGCCCGCCCTCCTCACGCAGCTCTCCTCCAGAGGCACACCCCGGCCGTTCCTCTGGGCCCCACCATCACTGCCCGGCTCTGCTGGGCCGCAGCCCTCCCCGAGCTGCCCAGCACCATCCAGCACTCAGCCCGCACGCCTGACGCACCCGCCACTCGCCTCTCAGCTCGTGGTGGGCTCTTCCCAGCTGGGCTGAGGCTCTGGGCTCCACAGGGCCCAGGATCAACAGGTGGACTCTGACCTGAAGGAAAGAGTGGGCAAAGGGCTGAGCGGTAAACCGTTTAACACCGAGGAACACCCCAAGCAGGTCAGGCGCCTCAGGGACCTAAAGGCCTGTGTCGGGAAAGGAGAGAAGATCACGAGGGAATCTTCTCCCGGGCTCGGACGCCCAGGCTCTGCATCCCCAGCACTTGGCCCTGGGGAGGACGTGGAAGGGCCCTCCCCGGACTCCAGTCAGAGCTCAGTCTGGTCCGAATCCGTCTCTAGGAAGTGAGTTTAAAACTGCAGATTCACCTTCCACATCACCAGGGTTGATCCTCTTCAAAATGTTCCGACCGCAAGGGCCTCCTCAGGCTCCACTTAAGCTCTGAAAGGCTGTAAAGACACTTCCCGTCTTCCAGTCGGGGAGAAGCCGTCTGACCTCCGGATCACACGCTCTCAGAAACTCTGGGCTCCCCGCTCAGACCCCTGTCCTAGTTGTCGCTCGATGACCGTGCACCTGGACAGCTCCAGGTCAGCAGAGACCGTGCCTGTCTTACTGATTATTGCTGCAACCGAAACACGCCAACGCGGGCTTCCTGCCCATGAGGCAAACGGGGCAGTCCTCTGCGAGGTGGCCCTCCTCCACAAGGCATCAGGATCCAGGCTGGCCCGGCCTGTGGCTCTACCATCCCCTGGGCCGGCCGGTGTGGGGAGGAGGCTGTCTGGGGGAGGGTCGCAGCACCTGCCCAGAGCCCTCTCCAGGAAGGACTCCCGTCACTCCTGCTCACGTCCTGCTGGAGTGGTCACACGGCCCATCTGACTGCAGAGCAGCCATGAGCCGGGAAGAGGCAGTGAGCTTCCAGGGTGGGTCCTGGGTGGGTCCGCTGCCACCGCTGAGCCCCCAGCACCTAGCATGTGGCAGGGGCTCAGACATGGACGTTGGATCCAGGCGCTGCAGGTCAGACTGGTTCAATGGGGCCTCACGGAGTCACTCATGAGCCAGTGAGCTGAGGCTCCCCAAGAAGGTCCAGCCCGGCCACACCGCCTCCAAGCCCAGAGCTGCTCTGTAGGAGCTGGGTCTGCTCCATAGCAGCCAGGCTGCGGTTTTCAACAGCCTGCCTCCTCAAGGCTGGAGAGGGGAAGAGCCTGCCTGTGCCAACAGGAAGGTCCCAGTTACAGGAGGGCGGCTGCTCTGCAGGGACACCCGGGCCTTTTCTCCAGGATGCCAAAGGCTTTCCTTCACGCCCAGGGCAGTGCTTCCCTGCTCAGCTTGGAGCTGGGCCCCTGCCCGGGGCTTGGGAGAGCAGGGCTTCCACATCTCTAAGCCTCCTCCTTGCATCCTCAAAGGTGTGTTTTTACAAAGACGAGAAGGGCTGAAGAACCAGCTTCCATCTAAGCCTGAGCCAGGGCCTGCGTGCAGGTGCGGGGTCCTAGGTGGGAGGGGGACAGCGGGGTGAAGCCCAGGGTGGAGCCCAAAGCAGTGTGAGGGGCGGCCCTAAACTGCCCGTCGCTGGTTTGGTCCTGCAGGGGCCCGCCCCCAGAAGCAGGCAGAAGGGGCCCCAGAGGTAGAGGATGGGGACGTCTCCCCAGCGGCTCCCACCTTCCTGCTCAGAGGTCCCCCTGGAGGTGGGGGTCCTGCTCCCCAAGCCTCCAGCTCCACAAGCGTGGAGCGTGTGTGCAGTCCCCCGGTGACCTTCCCAGGGCCACGGGTCAAAGACAAGAGTACCAGGAGCCAGTGACGCTGCGCGGGGCGGGGGCCGCTCTGAGGAGCGGAGGCGGGCAGAGAGGTGAGTGTGGGCACGTGGGCATTGGCGAGGGGCATGGCGGTAGTGGCGGTGAAAATGCCCCGCAGGCCGAGAGGGAGCTCGTGAAGGTCGTCATCACACCGCCTGCCTCTCTTTCTCCAGGGCTCCCCAGGTACCACTGACCCCCCAGGAGGCCGGCTGTGGAGGCTCGCATCACCCCTGAAGTGACTCCCGGGCTGACCAGCTCTCCCGGCTTTCCCACAGCGTCCCCAGGTTTAGAGCTGAGTCCTAGTGCCCGGCACCACCTGAGTCCTGGGGGCCGGTCACCCACTGTCCCTCAGGGCACAACTGCAGGGTGGGGCCGTGACTGCCAGCGGGGAGGATCCGGGAGACTCACCCGCACTCGTGCCCGCTACGGTCACAGCCCCCCAGCCTCTGCAGCCTGCGGCCCTGCCGTCGCCACAGAGGTAGACCCACGTTTCCCTTAGGGTCAAAGACCTGCTTTCCTTTTTCTCAAGAAACCTCACTGGTTCATTTTCAGACGCTGTAGAAAATGTACAAAACAGAGACAAAATGTAAAGAGGACAATCTGGATTCACTCAGAAACAAAGCAATGGTCACATCTCAGGATATTTCTTTCTAAATATTTCCTGTGCCTGGAGAAATACCTGGGACTTGATGGACACCGAGAAAGGGCACTTGAGCTGCTGCAGGCATTCCTGAGCCTTTTCTTCACAAAATCCTCCTGGAGCCTCAGGGCAGGAGGGCTCCCCAGGGCCTGAGTCCTGAGTTCTACCCGATGAAGGAATAACTCAAGAGAGGCCACGTGTCCCGCAAGATCTCTTCACGTGGGGGTCTCCTGACCCCCAGAAGGAGGGAACCACTTGTCTCCAGGAGCAGAGACCACGACCCTGGGAGGGCCTTGGTATTCCCACGGCCTGGCCAATCTAGGACCCCCAAATTAACCGCCGCCCTATGCGCCACTTAGTAGCCTAGGGGCAGGCTCTGCCGTGTCCGACTCTGCGACCCCACGGACTGTAGCCCACCAGGCTCCTCTGTCCGTGGGATTTCCCAGGCGAGGTACTGCAGTGGGCTGCCATTTTCTCTAGGGGATCTTCCTGACTCAGGGATCGAACCTGTGTTTCTGATGTCTCCTGCTTGGCAGGCAGATTCTTTACCACTGGTGCCACCTGGGAAGCTGATGTCTTAATAGATAACACAGCAAACTGCCTGATTACCGAAAGAGGACACACGTGAGGGGAGTCAGGCTGGTGTTCTCTCTTCTCACGTCAGCCCTTAATTTTCTCCCTGTTCAGTGCCTTGGGGCCGACGCTAACAAAATTGGATTCGACAGGGATAAATGTGAAGTCCTTCAGACTAAACACTCCACGGAAACAGGTTGGGGGCAGTGAGGCTGGGAGGCTGAGTTTCAGGGACAGCAGGTCCCAGAGCAGAAGCTCGGGATCCAGAGATGGGCGGGGCAGGGCCCTGGGCTCTGGGCGTCAGACCCAGCCCCAGCAGGGGCTGCTGTGGGGGCTGTGCTTCTGGGCGACCCGGAGCTGGGAGCGAGGCTGGAGATGGGCCAGAACCATTAATAGAGAAACGGCCGAAGGGAATGGGGAGATATGACCTCGGACATATCCCCTGGCAAGTACCCAGGTTCTCGCCTTGGGGGGCGGGGGGCAATCTTATCAGGCTCCCCGTGTGCCCTCTGCAGTGCCCACTTCTTTAGGCTGGGGTGGAGGGAGCGGGCTGGAGGGAGTGCGGTCGGGCTTCCAGCCCGTGATAAGGTCAGGCCGGAGGACGAGTCTGGTCCCAGCTGCGGCAGCTTGCCAAGCACCTCCCGTGCATCCTCAAGCCTCGGTCCTCACTTTTGTGCAAATCCCGGATGGCTGGAGAAACAGCTGGTCCTTCGCCCCGTCGGACACAGTTCCTCTCTTTGATAACTTGAAGGGTTGATACATGATAGATGATGGATTCTTTTATTCCCAGAGGTTACATGTAATTCCCACCGATGGACTTTCATGGAGTCAGGTTGACTTCTCAGGAATTTGAAGTTAAAGCTGTTTGGACACACAATGCCTTGGGAGGGGAGAAGTGCCCCCCACTGGCTGGGGGATCGGGGTTGGGAGAGTTTGGGGGTCTCACCACAAGCCCAGCTGGAAGACCTTTCTGCAGGTGCCGTACATTCGGATCCCTGGGTGTCTCCCAGGGGCCCCACAGCTGATGGAGGAGCAGGAAGGCCCACACGTCTGTCCACCTTCTTGCAGGGCTGGCCTCCAACAGGCGAACCAGGAGTATTTATTACACTTCCTCTTGCACGGCAGCTCACCTGTGTTGGTCCCAGGGCTGCCATGATGAACAAAAGGACACTGTCATCTCACAGTCTGGAGCCCCAGGGCCCTGCCCCTCTGGGGGCCACGAAGGCCCCCTCCTAGCCCAGCCCTGGCTGGCTGTGCTGCCCCTCCGTCCCACCCCTCAGCTGGATGGTGAACCGTAACCATGCATGGTGGCACAGACACCTAAGACCATGTGTGAAAAAGTGTGTTAACATGTTGGACAGCGTGATTCTTATTTAAAATTTCTATCAAATAGAAAATAGTACCCTAAATGCAGAGTGGAGGTTGGCGAAATGCATTGGAAAGGCCTCCGGAGCTAGCGTGTCTATGTGCAACGATGCTTTAAGCATGTTTTCTTCATATACATTACATTGAATATATAAATATACGGGTTTCTCATTTCTGTCAAAACACAGTGTTAGCATCATCAGTGAGGGAGCAAGTGTTGTTCTCCAGTCCCTATGCTGTTTCCTAAGATTTTCAGCAACTTTTGGATTAGTATCAGTTTATTATTTTTTATTTGAAAAAAAAAAAGCTTTTTAAAAGTTAAATCTATAGGTATTGACCTTGAGAGGTGTGTGCATATGTTATTACATGGAAAGAGTAGATGACAGAGTGAGTGTGTTGTATTGTCCCTTTCTCAAAATAGGGGATACAGCTATTCTGGAAACCAGCACGGTGGTCTCTAAGAGCAACCCGCAGCATCGCGACCCCCAGCAGCTGTACTCCCAGGCATCTGGCCCACAAAAGTGTGACTTTGGTTCACCTCCAATCCTGTTCATAGCAGCATTAACAGAAACAGCTGGAAACCACAGGTGTGCTAGCTGGAAATGATCCAGGTGTCATAAACTGTGGTACAGCTGTGCCATGGACTATTGCTCTGCGGTCAGAAGGAGCAAGCTGATGATACCACAACTGGTGAATCTCGAATTATGCTGAATGAAAGGGCCAGTCCCCACAGGTACAGACTGTCTGACTCCGTTTATAGACACAGAGGGCATCTCGGTGGTTGCCCTGGGTCAGGGGAGTGGGTGTGGCTCTGGGTGGCGTGAGGGGTCCTCAGGGTGCTGGGTGGCCCTGATGAGCAGTGTCAGGACCCTGGTTGTGATGTCGTCACTGGAGGAAACTCAGTAACAGGGACACAGAGCCTCCCTGCACTGTTTCTTACAACTGCATATAAACCTAAATTACCTCCAAGTAAAAAGATCAATGTTTTAAAAGCAGGGGAGCCTCACAGACATGTGCACAGGCTGGTACGCAACACAGAGAAGGGGGTGGGAAGATGACCACTGACCTCTGGAGAACAGCCCTGAAGGGAGATTATCGTCAACCTCTTAGTGTTTGACTGTGCTGACAAGCATGGGGGACTTTGTGATTTTGTTTAGACCCATAAAGTAGACGATGAGACGGTTGGATGGCATCGTCGACCCAAAGGACATGAGTTTGAGCAAGCTCTGGGAGACTGAAGGACAGGGAAGCCTGGCGCGCTGCAGTCCACGGGGTCCAAAGAGCTGGACACGACCTAGCACCTGGACAGCAAAAATAGAGTAGCTGCGGGGCGGGGGTGAGGGCAGAGAGCGCCGCCTCGCCCGCCGAGCGGGGCGGGGGTGAGGGCAGAGAGCGCCGCCTCGCCCGCCGTGCGGGGCAGGGGTGAGGGCAGAGAGCGCCGCCTCGCCCGCCATGCGGGAGACACTGNGCCCCGCCCACCAGCCCATGCCCCGTCCACCAATCCCTGCTCTGCCCACTTGCCCTGCCCTCCTCTCCTCACCCCGCCCCGGCTGAGGGTCTAACCTCTCGCTCCCGCCCCCTCTCCGGATCCGCTTTCAGGCCTCAGCAATATCATCGGCATCATCGTCTACATTTCCAGCAACACGGGCGACCCCAGTGACAAGCGCGACGAAGACAAGAAAAACCACTACAACTACGGCTGGTCTTTTTACTTCGGAGCCCTGTCGTTCATTGTGGCCGAGACCGTGGGCGTCCTGGCGGTCAACATTTACATTGAGAAGAACAAGGAGCTGCGGTTTAAGACCAGACGAGAGTTCCTCAAGGCCCCCTCCTCGTCGCCCTACGCCAGGATGCCGAGCTACCGGAACCGGCGCCGGCGCTCGCGGTCCAGCTCCAGGTCCACGGAGGCCTCGCCTTCCAGGGACGCGTCGCCGGTGGGGCTGAAGATCACCGGGGCCATCCCCATGGGCGAGCTGTCCATGTACACGCTGTCCAGGGAGCCCCTCAAGGTGACCACGGCCGCCAGCTACAGCCCGGACCAGGACGCTGGCTTCCTGCAGGTGCACGGCTTCTTCCAGCAGGACCTCGGCGTGCTGAGCCGGAGGACCACGCCCGTGTGAGCCCTGCCCGGCCTGTCCGCGCCAGCCTCTCCCCAGATCAGCTGCCTGGACCCCACCGGGCCTCTGACCCCTAGGATGGACTGAGGACAGACCTTCCCGGGTCCCCCAGTACTTGGAGGGCTGGCTTAGAGCGAAGCCGGGGGAGACAGGAACTGGAAGCGAAACGGCTGACTTTATCGCCAAATGTGGCTTTTGATGCCGGGGGTCCCAAAAGCTCCCAGGAGGCCCCAGAGCACTCTGGAGGCAGCATGGCCGAACCCACCTGGGAAACAAAACCGAGCCATTATCTCCTCTTGGGAACAAATCCTGCCTGAAGAGCAGCATTCCGGGGCCCTTCCTTGCCCGGCTTCCTGGCCCCTGGAGCCTTTGGTCGCTGGTCAGCTGCTTTTGGACGTGAGGTTCCCGTGTCTGTGGGCCAGAGGCGAGGAAGCTGCAGCTCGTCCCTGCCTCTCTGTCTGCCTGTCTCTGGCAGCCGTCAGCTGTTGAGACGGCCGCGATCCTAAGGACAGAGGCTGGGACCACCTGGTGCTTTCGCCTTTGTGCTGTCCACTGGCCGCTGCCCTCGGCCTGGGGTCTCCGAGGCCTCTGGAGGTATCTGAAGGTGGGGGGCTAGGCATAAGTTAAAGGCTTTCCTCTTCACTTCTGGAAGTTTCTGCTCACAGAAAGGGTAGAATATGCTGACTGTACTTCAGAGTCTGGAAGATTCTACGGTCAGAGGACAGGTGGCCGAGCCGCCTCTTACTGTGTCCCTTCCCACCCACGCCCACTGGCCCGAGGAGCAGCACTGTCCCTCCTAGGGGTGATGCTGGGAGGGATGGACCCTCCTGCCAGGGGCTGGCAACAGGAGCCTGGACTTTGTGCAGGAAAGGGAGACCCGAGGTGAACGGCGAGGCAAAGCCCCACTTCCCGCGTGGCCACTCGTCAGAAAAGCCGGGACACTCCTTCCCTCCTGAAAAGCAGCAGCAGCCCCTGCCCCAGCCCCGTGCCGCGTTGGCTCGGCCACCACCCGAAAGCGTCGGCGAGGCAGGGGGGAAGCAGCAGCTGAGCGGACGGCCCGGGCCCGGGAAGGGAGGCCGGCAGGTTCCACGGCCGTTTCTCCCCTAGAGGCGAGCAGAGAGCCTGGAAGCCTGCCGGCCTCAGAGGATCGCTCTCTGGAGCTGACCCTCTTTTATACAAATGCGGGCTTTCTAACGACAAACGCTTTCTTACTTTTTGAATCTTGGCGATGGCTCCAGAGCGGTTGCCGTGATCCCAGTAGCTGTCGTACTTGGACGTGACGAGCAAACTCTTACCTCAGCCACCTGCTCACGGACCCCGGGGCGGACTCGGCCCCAGGAGTCCAGGCCGGGTCACGGTCACTGCTCTCCTCTGCCCCCCCCAGAGGGTGCCCCCGCCTGGCCCGCCCCGGCCCCGGTGGCCGCGTGCCAGGGCCCCTCCGCTTGCTCGAAACCCTTCCCCGCGTCGAGGCTGGCTCTGTGTGCTCCGTCCAAGCATGTGCGGCCACAAGTGCTGGAGCGTCCGGGCTCGGCCGGCCCCCACCCTGCCCCCCTCCTTCTCCAGGCCCTGACACCATCTCACCAGGCTGGAAGGACGGGGCGGGATCTGGGGGCCCGNTGCTCGAAACCCTTCCCCGCGTCGAGGCTGGCTCTGTGTGCTCCGTCCAAGCATGTGCGGCCACAAGTGCTGGAGCGTCCGGGCTCGGCCGGCCCCCACCCTGCCCCCCTCCTTCTCCAGGCCCTGACACCATCTCACCAGGCTGGAAGGACGGGGCGGGATCTGGGGGCCCGTCCCCCAGCAGGTCACCTCGAAAAGCAGGCAGCCTTGTCCTTCCTTCCATGTCGGCCACTTCCTCCTGCCTCCCTGGGAACATCCATCATCTCGTGGAGAAAGCTGTGTTCCAATGAATCCTACCTCTCACCCTGTCCCAGCAGAGAACGTGGGGCCCACTCTCGGGGCCAGGAAAGGGATTGGAGGGACGGAGAGCAGAGAGCAGAACACCTCGGCGCCTCTGGTCGTCACAGCCTTTCTCCCCCACCCCACCCCTGCCCGGGCGCCAGTCGCCCCCCGTCAAAGCCAGCCCATCCCTGTGCCCAGGGGCTCTGGGCGGCCCGTGCCTGTCCCCCCAACGCCCCATGCCCTCCACCCTATATCTCGCCAGTTACACACCTGTGAATCCTGTACTTACTACTGGTTTGGGGTTGTTCGTTCCGTCTTTTTTTTAATTAAGTAAAAACATTTTTAAAAGATTCTCCTCTTGATGTTGGGCAGGGAGGGGGAGAGCTCCCTTCAAGTCCTTGTGGGCAGTCAGTGTCCTTGGGTCTGGGAGACCCCCGAGAAGAAGGGGAGAGCAGGGTGGATCCTGTGCTGACCAAGGCCAGTTTCTCTGCTTCTTGTCCGGGCCACTGGCCACCTCCCTGTCCCCACCAGCTGGGTTTAGGCTCCTGGGTGGGTCCATGGAGCTACCTGTTTACAGAAGAGGGGCAGGCCACCCTTGTGTGGTGTGGACATCTGAGAGGAGAGCAAGCCAGGCCCATCTTCAGAACCTGCAGGATGCGTCTGGCCGGACAGAGCCACAGCCTCAGGGGCACTAAGCTACCCGGTGGGCTTCTGACAAGTCCAGTAACCAGCCTCCTTTCCCCTTCAGATTCCTGAATGAATGAGAAATAGAGGATTACTGTCCCCAGCTGTGAGCTTTATGCCTAGAGGAGTTGGACCGGAGGCTGTGGCTCCAACCACAGGCCAAATGGAAAGAGGGACGCGAGGGGCCCTCTGACGAGGACGCCGCAGCTGCCGGCCCATCAGGGTAATGCCAGGCCGCTGCCTGCAGGCGGGCACCAGCAGGAGAACCCTCAGCAGCGCCTCCCCGCCCCGCTGGAGCCCTGGCGCCCCTGCTTCCAGTCACACCCCCCTTTTTGGACGGATTCCGTGTCTCCCTCCCAGGAGCTGTGGCCTGCTCTGGTCTCTCGGAGCGGAGATGCACAAGCCTCTCAAGCTGCCTTCACGAGAAGGCCACTCCCACAGGGAGGCTGGGGGCCTGGCGCCCCCGCATCCCGGCCCATGTGGCCGCAGGAAACCCCCCTGGCCTGTCTGAGCGTTCAGCCCTGGCCTTTTAACCCTCTTTCCTCCTGCCCGAGATGGACCCCCGGAGGAACTGATCTTCCCAGATGCACCAAGCTGATGGGTCCTGTGGTGGGGGACCCGCCCCTCCACTGACCCGGCTTGCAGCTCCAAGCTGGAGCCAAGCCACCCCGCATCAGCGCCAGGTACCAACCGTTCTGTTTATTCTTAGCCCTGAGGAAACTCTGGCTCAGCACAAGCTCTGCAGCCATCCTGGGCAGACGCCCGTGTGGTCTGCATTTAGTGACACGCTATGGCCTCCGTCCAATGTGGGTCAGCTACAAATTCTGCCTCCATAACCGGCAGGGTAAAACCTGAGGGAACTGAGGTAGAAGCAGATGTTCCAGGGCCCCAGTCAAGAACCCCCAGACCCCTCCTCCAGCCCCACCTCACCCTGTACCCATATCACTCAGACTAATGACATAGCCAGCCACCTTGAATGCAGAATGGCTTAATCGATGCAAGTGTATCTCTCACTCATGAAGTCCCATCAGTGGGGTAGGTGGGAGATGCTCTGCTCCCAACAGTCAATCACGGGTTCAGAGCCCCAAGCTGTGCAGGCTCTGCCATCTTCCAACACGAGCATCTAAGGTTGCCCTTGGCGTTGACCTCCAGTGGGCAGATGGAGAAGGGAAAGAGCAAGTGAGCTTGAGTAGAGGGTGGCATGAGAAGTTTTAATGGACCGGGGAAGCTGTGGCTCCCCCTTCTGCCCACGTGCCACTGCCCAGAGCCCAGGGGCACGGCCACACCTGAGAGGGGGTGTGCAGTCTAGCCCCGGCAGGAAGGAGTGTCGCTTGGGGCACAGCTGGTCACTCTTAGCTCTGGGCCTGTGTCTGGGCCCCTCCCTCTTTTGCCTCCCCCTCCCCAATCTTCCTGGGAATGCCTGCTTGGAGCTGACCCCTTTACGAGGACTGCATTCCCCTCTGTGCATCCTGAGTCCCTCCCTCAGCTCCACAGTTGAAGACTGGCCTCTTCTCTGCTCTGGATGCCACATCTGTAAAATGGGTCCAGCAACCCTCTTCCTGAGTTAGAGGAGCAGGCTCAAGCCTTGACTCAAACAAGAACCACAGAATTACTGGCTGCCAGGACCAGCATGTGAAAGTGAAAGTCACTCAGTCGTGTCCGACACTTTGCAGCCCGCCAGGCTCCTCTGTCCATGGGATTCTCCAGGCAAGAATACTAGAGTGGGTTACCATTCCCTTCTCCAGGGGATCTTCCCAACTCAGGGATCCAGTCTAGGTCTCCCACTTTGCAGGTGGATTCTTCACCATCTGAGCCATCAAGGAAGCCCAAGAATACTGGAGTGGGTAGCCTATCCCTTCTCCAGGGGGTCCTCTCAACCCAGGGATGGAACTGGGGTCTCCTGCATTGCAGGTGGATTATTCACCAGCTGAGCCACCAGGGAAGCCCAGAACCAGCATGGGCAGCAGGTATTCAAGAGCTCCCTCATTCAGTGTGCTCGTCATAGAAGAGCGAGCAAGTCCAAAGAAGGAGGTGAGGGGGTGGGAGGGGTAATGAAAGGAAGGAAGGGATTTTTTGAGGATTTTCATGACAAACCCAAAGGGAGACTGCACTCGCCTGGCAGTTCTCGAGTGGGGCATCTTTACTTTCGCAACAAGTGTCTAGAAACATTCCTAGTTGTCAAGACTGGGAAGCTGTGCTGCTGGCGTCTGCTGCTGGGAAGACGGGTGGAGGCCAAGGATGGCCCAGTCGCTCAGTCGTGTCCGACTCTTGCGACTCTGTGGACTAGAGCCCGCCAGGCTTCTCTGTCTGTGGGACTTGCCAGGCAAGAATCCTGGAGTGCATTGCCATTTCCCTTCTCCAGGCTAATGATGCTGCTGCTAAACATCCTACAGGGCACAGCCCCTCCCCGACTCCCAAGAATGATCTGGTCCAAAATGTCAGTGATTCCCAGCCTGGGTTTTTCGGGGAGGGAAACTGAGACCCAGAAAGCGTGAAGATCACACAGAGCATTTTTGGTACTTGCGTATAGGCTGTGGATGTACTAGGAACCTCACCCATTTATACTTGGTGTTTCCTTCCCTGCAGTGAGCCAACAGTTTTGAAAGCAGAAGTCAGGGGAGGAAGGAACAGCTTCCTGCTGGGGCTGCTGGGAGAAGGGGCAGACTCGACCCTCCGCAAACACCCATGAGCTCCCCCTTGAAGGGAGGTTTCCAGAGTGTCTGTTGACTCAGGAAACAAGACTCCAGGAATTCCCCGGGAGGAACTGGTCCACGAGAGTCTGGGAGGCAGTGCTCTGAGAGCCCGGCCACAACGGGTCTGTGTCCAGCACACTCCGGTTTGGGAGACACCTGTCATCCGGCCCATCCAGGCACCGTCACCCCTGCCTCAGTGGTCCCTGGGACGATGCTTTCTCTGCAGACCCTGTGACCTCCCAGCCCCACTGGAACTTCCCAGTTCCACACAGGTGATAACTGCAAGGGGGAGGGTCCTGGCCTGGGACTTCCCAGTTCCACACAGGTGATAACTGCAAGGGAGGGTCCTGGCCTGGGTCCCCAGCATGGAGTTGAAAAGAAGGCAGGCCCGCGGAAAGGAGACGCTGGGGGTGGGGGTGGGGCCTCCCTGCAGGGAACTCAGAACCAGCAGAGGACCCCTTGCACTGGTTCCCAATAGAGCACAGGTTGCCTGCCTGGCCATCTGCCCCGCCCTGGAGCTGGGGGCGGAGCAGGGACCAACGAGGCCTCTGAAGCCAGAGCAGAGAGGTGCAGATACACCTGATGCAGATAGTTTTAAACTTGCAGCTTCCAATAAAACTGCCTCAGGAGCAGAGTCTGTAATGAAAGTGGGTGATGGACCCACCTGCTCACACTCCCAACTGCAGGAGAATGGGGCCGGAGGGACCTGGAGTCCTGACCTTTGTCCCCTGATAAGAGTCCTCAGAGATACATTAACCCCCATGAGATCTCCCCTGATACTGGGAGAGATTGAAGGCTGGAGGAGAAAGGAACGACGGCAGATGAGATGGTTGGATGGCGTCACTGACTCAATGGACATGAATTTGAGTAAACTCCGGGAGATACTGAAGGACAAGGGAGCCCTGGCGTGCTGCAGTCTGTGGGGCCACAAAGAATCAGACAGAGCTGAGTGACAGAATGACAAGATCTCCAGAATCCACTAATTACATTGCAAATAGTCAGGTGCTTTTTAAAACAAATAATACTTATATTTTTCTGATTCTAAGAGTATTATACTTTACCTTTAAAAAATCTGCAAAATGCAGAAAAGTTAAAGAAGGGAGCAGTGCCAACCAAAAGCCCAGCACCTGAGAGGCCAGCACCTGAGAGGTCAGCACCTGAGAGGTCAGCAGCTGAGAGGTCAGCTGAGGTCAGCACCTGAGAGGTCGCTGCCCCCAGCTGTGTGTGAGTTAGTCCCCATTCACTGTCCCCATGAGCATCTTCCCACATCTTTAATTTAGATTATTCCTTGAAAACATAACCTTCCACGGCCAAATCACCCAGACATCCCACCTCTTCCCTAAGTGATGCCGGATTCGGTCCCTGAATCCTGAACGGCATCTGGATGGAACCGAAGTGCTGGGATGTTCAGGCTAGCTTTGGTTAGGATCTGGTGACTTCTCTGGAATTCTCCGAGCAGGAAGGAAAGTGGGCGTCCCAGAGGTGGCAGAGCATCACCCCCACAGCTCTTCTGGCACCCAGCTGGAAGCCTGCCTGAGGTCGAGGGGAGAGGAAGCAGACTCCACTTGCTGGCGGGGGACGACTGGTCCTGGAGGCCGTGGGGGCAGGATCAGGCTGCGGCATTTGGAGAAGACGCTCCGGCCCCTTGCCTCTCCAGGACCCGCCTTGCCTCCAGCCTTCATCTCCACCCGCCAGCTCCCTCCCATCCTCCGTCTCTGCTGAGCCCTCTGGAACTACCTACATTTTGAAAGCTCCTCACTGAGGCCTCTGTCCACCTCCTCGGACAGATGGAACCTTTTCTTCCCCAGGGACTCCCGTTTCCCCAGCCCTCCTGGTAGGAGCCGTCCATCCTCCTGCTGGGGCCCCTGCCAGACTGCCCGGCCCCCCTCAGTCCCAGGAGGTGCAGGGCTGGGAAGGGTGAGAGAGGGCCTCAGGGTCCAGAGGAAGCCAGGGCAGAGACACCTGTTTTAAAGTTTGCAGCTCCTGACAAAACCCAGGAGCAGAGGCCACCAGAGGCGGTTCTGCACTCATGTCCCTGGACCCGTGACCACAGGAGGTGGTCGGTGACTACCCACTCCCAGCTCTCCTGGGGAAGAGCCTTCTCCGAGGCCTGGGGAGGCCCTCCTGAACCCTTCCTCAGCACTGACACCTCCTGAACCCCCTCCTGCGCACGCCTTCACTTCATCTGAGGCTTCTCCTTGGGCAAGAAGCCCTCCTCCGCACCCCGAGTCCTGCCATGTCAGTGGCCAATGGCCGACTATCGACTCCTGGCCTCACGGCTCCCCTGCAGTGACCTCACATCCAAGCCCCTCCCCTCCGTCACGCTGACTGTCCCCCCACTGTGGTCCTGAGGGCCCTCTGCCTCTCTGGGCATAGCTTCCAGTGCCCCCAGTGTCTCCCCCCACCCCCGCCCCAGTAATCCTGCCCCGCAACCTCATCAAGCCCTCCAGGGCTTTGATCTCATCATCATGACCTTGCTGTGTCCCAGGGCGACCCCAACCATGAGCTAACTGCCCCAAGCAGCCCAGACCTGCACACTGTCCGCTGTTGCCTTCAGCCCCCTAGGCCTCGACCTTCCAGTTTCCCTTCTTCCATCTCACCTGCATCCCCACACCCGAACTTATAGGTGAAGCCAGAGAAAGTCAAATTCCAAGTCAGGGCCTGCAGCGGGCAGAACAGTGGCCCCAAAGACATCCAAGCCGGACACCCAGAGCCTGAGATTGTCACCGTTCGTGGCAAAGGGGACGATGCAGTGTGATTAAGTCGCAGATCCTGAGATGGGGAGATGGTCCTGGATTATCTGGGTGGACCCCCGTAACCACAAGGGTCTCCTTAAGGGCAAGAGGGCAGCAGGAGAGTCGGAGAAGGGGGATGGGACGATGGAAGGTCAGGCGACAGGCTCTCTGACTCAGGTGGAGGAGGCGGGGCCCCGGACGGAGGGAGGCCGTCTGTGACTCCCAGGCTGGACCAGGGGCAGCACACCCGCGGCTGCAGAAGGTCCCGGGCACACGATGCAGGGAGGCAGAGGACGCGGCAAAAAGAGGTTGAGACCAGCTGGATGACACACACCCAAGGCCCTCTCTCAGCCTGATTGAGACTTAGCTCAAAATGTTTCTGAGGAAGGTTCACTGGGCCCCCACACAGGTGTGCCTTAGCCCCAGCTCCAGACGAGGCCCACCGCTCAGAGGTATCTTCCTTGCTGTAACTACGTCTGGTTCTTCTTGGGACAAGTGGACGCTGGTTCATCTGGACGAGTCAAATACGGACAACTCCCGGTGAGCTGAGCAGGGCCTCTCCATCCTGAAGACTGTGGTAGGAAATGTCAGTGTCCCTCGTGGACTAGGCCACGGAGGTGATGGTGCCTCCCTCCCTCCTGGGCTGCCCCGCAGCACCTGGACGCAAACGAGCCACTGGCCCAAGCCGTGCTGGGCCTGCCCAGCTGTCTTCTTACGCCCATGTCCTCTGGATCGCCTAGTGGAGTCAGTTATTTGAGCTCTGTCCCCTTCTTTCAGTCCATCTGTCCATCCACTCAGCCATCCATCCTTCAGCAAACACTTATGAAGACCCAGTGCTGGGCTCCATTCAGGGAGTTCTCTGAGGGAGCCCAGAACGTGCACAGAAGATGGTTCTGTGTCTCTACCCTCTAGAAGCTTACAGCCCATCAGGGAAAGCTGACCCACCGGCAGTCTACAGATGATAATAACAAAGCCCTCCTGAACCCAGAGCCTAATGTCGATGTGTTTGCCGGGGCTGCCATGACAGGAAGGGCTTCCCTGATGGCTCAGACAGCAATGCAGGAGAGCCGGGTTCAACCCCTGGGTCAGGAAGAAAGACCACAGACGGGTGACCTGAATGACAGCACGCGTTTTCTCACAGTTCCGGGGGCTGGGAGCCCTGCTCACAGCGCCAGCACGGCGTGTTCTGAGACGTGCCTCCTCGTTTTCTCCTGACGTCCTCCCGCGGCCGAGAGGGGGACAGGGGAAGCTCTCCCGTCTCCCCTGGCAACGGTGCCTGCTCAGCTCCGGAGGCCCTGCTCCGAACGCCGTCAAGGCAGGGGTCGGGCCTCATCACCGACATTTAAGGGGACCTAGCTCGGTCCACAGCACCTCCCTCGGGCTGAGCTGCTGAAGTGCGTTATCTCAAACCCTGGAGGAGGGGCAGTCAGAGGGGTCAAGCTGCTGGACAACACGCAGCTGCAGGCAGGCCTCTGACCCGGGCACGGGCGGGGGCAGGGCTGGGTGGAGGACGGCAGCCCCGGCTCTGTGAGCAGAGCCGGCCACTGGGCATGGCCCTCAGAACAGAGCCGGCCACTGGGCATGGCCCTCAGAGCAGAGCCGGCCACTGGGCATGGCCCTCAGAGCAGAGGCGTCTGCAGGAGCGTTTAGTAAACGGAGGAGAGAAAGTAGATCTGCCTGCTCCCCCCGGCGGCCAACCTCAAACCAGAGGCTGCAACGACCTCTCTCTCCAGGCTGCAGTTCCCTTAACCGGTCATGAGGGGGTCGGACACGCGGGCCCAAGGTATGGTAGTTTGGCACGCTGCATATTTTAAGTTGAAGGAATCTGAGACACAGCCCGCCCAGAAACATGCTTTCATTTAGGGAAAAAAATTATTACAATAAACTATTAAAAAAACACTCAAATTTGTTCCTTTGGGTCTTTGTTTTTTTATGAAGGCTCCGGTGCCCTATAAAACTTGTATTACTCTCTACGCTTTTCTCTTGCCAACCTGTCTGCTGTTAGAGGCGCCTCAGATGAGGCCTTGAAGGTGAAAGTGCAAGTCGCTCAGTCGCGTCCGACTCTTTGCGACCCCACGTTCTATAGAGTCCGTGGAATCCTCCAGGCCGGTGGGAAGCCTTTCCCTTCTCCAGGGGGTCTTCCCAACCCAGGAATGGAGCCCAGGTCTCCTGCGTTGCAGGCGGATTCTTTGCCAGCTGAGCCACCAGGGAAGCCCAAGAACCTACAAGGCAGAGGACAAATATATGTTTCCTCCTCTAAAGTCACAGTGACCTTGGGCGCTCCCCCCAGCTCCAACCGCTGGTTAGGAGTTTGGGCCCAGAAACCTGGCCTCCCCATGTGCTGTGTGGCCGTGGATGAGTTACTTCACGTCTCTGAGCCTGTGGTCCTTTATCTGCAGTGGTACACAGAGGCTTAGCACGGTGCCTGGTAGACAGCAAGCGCTCACCGAGGCTGAGCTATTACTACGATCAGCATCATAATTAAGGGTCTGAACTCCACGGCCAGACCCTCAAATGGTTCTCCTCATGCAGAGAGTCTTTTTGTAAGCTGTGTCAGCCTGAGGCCAGGATTTCAGAAGTCAAACCCCTCCCCGGCTCAGGGGTCTTCTCCTGGCCATGCATCAGCCCCCTGACGATGCCCCAGAAGAGGCTCCTGGCGACCTGAGAGAGGAGACGCAGACCCGGAAGGCTGCAGGGGCTCCAGCCTGGAGCGCCAGCCGCGGCCAGGGGCCGGGGTGGGCGTGAGGGAGGAGTCGGGACCCTCGCTTGGCGGCCCCAAACCCCACGTGTCCTCTGCCGAGTCCAGACACCCAGCAGCCACCTAATAGGCAATCTACACTGAAGTATAGTTACTTTCTAAAAGACAATATAACCCGAAAGTCCTTCTTACCTACCATTAATAGAAGGGAACCCTAAGACCAAGAGCCTGGCGCGCTACAGTCCGCGGGGCTGCAAAGAGTGAAACTGAAACAGCAGCGACGACCCGCTCGGTCGGACCCGGGGGCCTTGCTCTCCCCACGCTGTTCTTCGATTTGCAAGTGTCAGAAAGTGTGAAAGACTTGCTAGCCCCCAAAGGAGCTTTCCTTCTGGACCCAGTTGGAGGGAAGGAAAGATAACTGACAAGGAAACAGTGCAGGAGCAACCTGGGGCGGCTTGGGGTGTGGGGTTCAGGCCTAGAGCGTGCTTCCCTGGGCTGTGGGTGCCAGAGGACCTGGGTGGGCCCCTCAGGCCGCAGGACAGAGCCCCATTCACCTGGTCCCACACGAGGACAGGGGCCTGTGTCCTGGGTCTGCGCCCTCCCCTGGCAGCTCACTCCTCCTTCAGCCCCAGCAGGAAGAGGTTGGCACCGTAGCGCCAGGCCTGTGCCCCTCGCCCTCCCAGCTCAGGCCCCCTGAGCCGGGCTCTGAGGGTGGCAAGTCTGCAGCTGGTCTGAGCCTTCTCTCCTGCCCCACCCTGGTGTGCTCCTGGCCCCGGGGAGGGGAGCCAGCCCTGAAACCCAAGGAGCAGCCGTCCTGGGTGAGGCGCCGGGGTGCTCATTAATAGAAGCTTCCTCAGGCCTCTGACACGCCTGGGCAGCTGCTGAGCCCGTCCAGTGGCCTCGCCCATGGCCAGCCCACCCTGGCTCAGCCCGCACACTAAACTTAGCTTCCACCCCCGGCTGGAGCCACTGCCGGCCGCCCCAGCCCAGCTGCCCCTGGCCCGGAAGGACACGGCTGACAGACCCCAAGCGCCCACTACCCTGGGCCCACCATGTCCCCGAAAACCCCGAAGGTGCGAGTGGCCCTCCTCTGCATCCTGGCGGGCATCGTGCTGGCCCTGGTGGCTGTGGTGACGGACCACTGGGCTGTGCTGAGCCCCCACGTGGAGCACCACAACGCCACCTGCGAGGCGGCCCACTTCGGCCTCTGGCGGATCTGCACGAAGCGGATCTTCGTGGGCGACAAGGAGAGGAGCTGCGGCCCCATCACCCTGCCCGGGGGTAACGTACCCGCCCCGCCTGCCCCTGTGGGATGAGGGGCTCCAGAGACGGAGCGCGCCTGGGCGGGGGCGGTGGGCCAGCCGTGGCGGTGCTGGCGGGGGCAGAGCCCGGCTGGGAGTGTGGGCGCTCCATCTCCAGCTATTCCGTGCGCTGGGGCTCGGGGCTGGTCAGGGGGCAGGGGTCTGGATGGGCGGACAGACCGCGACTCAGCAAAGAGAACGCGGGTCTGCAGACTCAGCCTGGACGCCCGGCCCCCACCAAAGGCAGGTCTCAGGTGGGAGGGCCGCCTGGGGGGAGGTCATTCCAGGCTGGAGTGCGGACACACTCCCTAAAGGGAAACTGGGCCCTGTGCACAAGGGGCGTGGGGGCCTCCCCTCGTGAAGGCGGCAGGAGGAGGCCCGGCGGGCGGCCCTCCTGGGTGCCGCCCTGAGTGCCCACGCAGGTGGCTCGCCTGAGCGGCGGGACCGCTTTGTGCGAGGACTGTGTGTCCTGCGCCTCCTCCTGAACGGGGTCCCCTTCAGACTCAGAGAACGCTTCCTCTTGCTGTGGTTTAAATGCCTGCCTCACTCTCCGAGTGGTGCGCGGCCACATTGCAGGCGCTCTATGTGGAGAAGGCCTGGCGTGAGGGTGGCCAGCCTCTCCGCAGGTACGGAGCCTCCACACTCTCAGTGGGCAGAGGCCTGCTGCAGAAAGAGCCTGGGGGCCACGTCAGAGTCTGGGCTCCGTGTGGGCCCTGCCCACCACCCCCAGAGGACTGGGCGCTGACAAGCCCATCGCAGACTCCATGCCTTCCTTTACCACACGGGCTCAGGGCCAGCAACCCCAAGTCCCCTCCAGCCTCCCTTCCAACGTCACCCCAGGTGGCCGGCGGCCAGGGTGAGTGCAGGGTCCCACCTGTTTTTCAGAATCAGTCTGTTATCAGACTGGGTGTTCCTTGAACCCTGCCCTTCGAGAAAGGCACTGCTAAGTCCCCGAAGACCCTGCAGTCTCTGGGGGGTGAAGGGGCCCAAACCTCACCCCTGTACCTCTCACCTTCCTCGCCCTTCCCCCGGCCGACCCCAGGAAAGCCCGGCCCTGCTCACTCCCACCGGACACCTGGAAGACACAGCGAGCCCCAAGCCTGGGGGCTCTCACAGGCAGGGACATGTGCCTGAAGGGTATCATGTAGCCCAGATGCCCACGCCCCACAGCCACTGCCGAGCACACCCATGGCAGATGCACCATCCTGCCAGCCCTCCTGGGCAGGGCAGATCCTCCAGGGACTGTGCGTGGGAACGCACTGTTACGGTCCACCTGTCCTTGGCCTTTGAAAGCCTGGTGAATTTACAGAGCGATGAGCAGGGTGGCGAGGGGAATCTATACAAGGAGAGACGCTGGTGGGACGTGACCGGACTGGCCACAGGGGATGCGCCGGCTCGGCCTGGCCGCGAGCCTGAATTGAGTCGACCTCTAGGCCACGTTCTCCTGGTCCAGAGTGAATCGCACCTTCCGAGCCTGTGAGCACTGGACGAGTTGTCCAAGTGCACTCCTGCCTTCTCCCCTCTCCTTCCTCTGCAAGGGGACATCATTTTCCTTCCCCACCCGTCCTGCCTGTGCTCTACTGGATCACTGTTTCTTGGAGGAATAGAGTTCATATACCTTCTCTCATTAGTTAACAACAACATCTACAAGTATAGCGCTGTCTGCCAAACATATATATTACATGTGTTAACTTTGGATGACATCAGAAAAAACGACAGAGAACCTCCAAAAATTATTTTCTCCATAAAAACAATGAGAACATTGGCTAACACAGTCAGAATAAACTTTTTCAGAACTTTGGAAGCTAACCAGTCTTGCAGCAATAAGCAAGTGCTTATTCAAGAAAGAGGAGTGAATCCCACCCAGTAGGAGCAATGAGGCCTGTGGTGTCTTAAGCGGCTATTCCTCCCTGACTGTGTCACAGCCTCAAAAACCAACAGCCTGTCATCAGAGTGAAGCCAGCTGCCTGGAAGCCAGCAGAAGGGACAGACGAGGGCTGGATCCCTTTCAAAGCCTCACTCGCAGAGTGCGGTCATTATCTGATCTGTCTGCTGGTTCCCTAGAAGTTCGCATTTGCAAAGCTGCCTTTATTTGACCCGACTCTGAGCTCAACCAGTGGAAACAGTCTTTTACCCAGGAGGCATTTGTCAAAACCAATTAGAGACAGTTGTATAATATTGTAACTGCCTAAGAGAGCAGATAACAGAGCAAACAATAGGCTAACCAGAAAACTGCAGAACAAGATAGGTGGCTTTGAAAAACTCCAACATATTCCTGGGAATTAGGAGGCCACGAGGGTCCACAGTGCAACAAGTGTGCACAGGGAAGATCTGAGAAGGCCATAAGCTCTCACCTCTGGCTTAGGTAGAGCTGTGTGAAGAGAGAGAGAGAAAGAGAGAAAGGGGGAGACAGCACAAGGAAGGGAGAGAGAGAGACGGAGAAGAACAGGGAGAGAAAGAGCCCGGGGCAGGGGAGGGGGAAGAGAAAGGGAGAAAAGGGCTAAGGCAGCGGCGCAGGCCACTTCGCGGAGTGCGCGGCCGTCTGCTGGCACGGAGCTCCTCAGCAAAGACTGGGAGGGGCATGGCTTCCAAGCATTCTAGGAAATGTCTGTGAGCTGACCACCAGACTAACAGCAGAGATTTCAGTGGCCATACATGAACACAGACTTCACACATTTAATTCAGAAATGAACTTTAACAAGCGACAAAAATAAACAGCCACAGAAAGAAACCCTGGGGAAGAGTGGACATCTGATTTCCAAAGTCACATTGTTCAAAATGCCGAGTTTTTAAATGTAAAAAGATTACAAGACACGAAGGGGCTGCGGTCTCCGATGGACACCCACAGCGCCCTGCAGTGGTGCTTCTCCTGGTTCAGCACAGGGGCCACCAGCCACCCTCAACTACCGAGTCAGGAGGGGCGACGGGCGGGAGGGCCCACCTGCTCGCCCGGAGACCTGCCACGGAGGACAGGGACCGGGGCCTCCAGACGCCCAGAGCGGGAGCCCCCGCCACCCTGTGAGCATTTCGTAGGGGGGTGCCTGTACTTGTCCCCCACAATCTGCAGACTGGCTTCCCCAGAGGCTGGTGCTGGTCTGGGGGTGCTGACACCCCAGCCACCACCTGAGCAAAAGGGCCTCTGGCAACATGGACATGCCTGCCTTGTGTCCAGTCCACTCGTGCCGAAGGCTTCCCACTCAGGGTCTGTGAATCATCAGGGAGGCGCCCAGTCGTGAAGCACACCTGAGTTCAGTCAATTCCCTTCAGAGGGTTTTCAAAAGCAACCGAAGTTGGCCCTTAAAGAAGGAGACAGAGATTATTCCTTTGTCCAGAGGGAGACTCTGGGGGACCCGTCAGCTCTCACGAGCCATCAGAGCAGGGCTGCTACAGCTGATAGCCTGACACACGCAGGAGAGCTCCGCTAAGCTTGGCAACGTCACCAGCGGCAGCCACACCCCCCAGGTAACTCAGCTCGAAAGGAGAGCGATTTAAATATAGAAGCTCAAAGAAAAGGCTGTTTACTTCATGGAACATTTGCTGCTGCTAAACCAGGCTCCATCTCCCGGGGCCATTCTCTTCCTCCACTGCAGAGCAGCAGTAAGCCCGACGCTGGGGGGTCAGGGGCCAGAGATTTCAGTGGGAGATGATCACCTCAGGCAGACGGAAGCCTGGACCCCAGTGAAAGCTACGACTTTGGCAGCAGGCTTTTTTCCAAAAGAAACGAGGCACCAAACACCTGGCGAACATTAAACTGGCCTGAAGATAAAAACAAAATGCAGGCACGAAGCAGACGCGTCTGAACCCAGAGCAGAGAGCTTCGCACTGGGGCTCAAGGAGACACAGAAAAACGAGTCCGTACAGTGCCTCACACAAATAAAGAGCAACGTGGTTTAGCTTTTTAAGAAACAAAGTAGTATAAGCTAACCCATTCATCTACTTCCTAAATCAGCAGTAAAGAACATTAAACTATGCAATAAGCAATCGTCCTTTAATTTTACAGTATATCCAGTTGTAAGAGATTAAAAGGGAAAAATGGAGGAGATGTTATATTGAAAATCAGTGTGAGTTTCTTTGTTCTGAGCTCCTCCTCTACTGCTGCTGCTGCTAAGCCGCTTCAGTCGTGTCCGGCTCTGTGCGGCCCCATAGACGGCAGCCCACCAGGCTCCCCCATCCCTGGGATTCTCCAGGCAAGAATACTGGAGTGGGTTGCCATTTCCTTCTCCAATGCATGAAAGAGGAAAGTGAAAGTGAAGTTGTTCAGTCGTGCCCGACTCTTAGCGGCCCCATGGACTGCAGCCCACCAGGCTACTCCGTCCATCGGATTTTCCAGGCAAGAGTACTGGGGTGGGGTGCCATTGCCTTCTCCGGAGTTCCTCCGCTGCCCCCTGCCAAATCCAGATTTTGGGCCCCGTGGCTAACACACGTTTTCCATGGCTTTCCTGGCGCTAATCGAGTGGGCCGAGCAGCTTACCTAGGAGGTCTCAGTTGTGCTGCCCCTATGCTCACAGGCGTGGAGGGCCTAATGCGTGAGATCATGGTCACACGTGGCCCTTCATCCAAGTCCACACAATGGCCCACTCAGCAAAGGCCTTCGGGCGGCATTTTAACGGGCTTGGAGCCAGGTTTCTAAACCTGGCTGAACATCAGAATCTCCTGGAAAGTTCTTGAAAAAGACTGTTTCCCAGGTCACACCCAGTGCCTCAGGATGGGCCTGGATGCTGACTGGAAACCAGCCCTGGGTTGCATGTGATCCTGGGTCTGGCAACCCCAGAGCCTCTGGTGTCTGAGGGCTGGTAGTTCTGGGCACTGCAGGGTGTTCAGCACATCTCCGGCCACCAGCCACCAGGTGCCAGTAGTCGTCTGCCCAGCTGGGACACAGAAATGTCTCCAGATGCTGCCCAGGGTCCCCTGGGGGCAGAATCAGCCCCAGCTGAGGACCACCGTCTGGCCCCGATTGACCGTGTCCCACAGTCCTGAACAGACTTGAACTCTAGGCTTCAGTTACCCCATCTGCCAAATGGGCTCAGTACCCAGTGCTCTGCGTCTGGACTGAGTCAGCCTCAGCTCCCTGAAGATCTTCAGGCTCTTATGTAGCCCATTTGGTCTAAGGGTAGAAGAAAGATGCTTGTTTTGGCCCAGAGTCAGAGTTTAGAGAGCAGAGAGCAAGCCAGAAGCCCTGGGGGCGGTGGGGGGGGGACTGGCCCGCCCCCTCCTTGCCAGCTCCCGCCCCAGCTGCAGCCCTTTCTCTCAACTTTGCAGAGAAAAACTGTTCCTACTTCAGGCATTTCAACCCAGGCGAAAGCTCAGAGATCTTTGAAGTCACTACTCAGAAAGGTGAGCCCGGGGGGAGGGGGAGGGGAGGAAAAGTGGGCTCCACCACTCCCTGCTGAGCCGGGAGAGTCCCTGGCATGAGAGCCCCAGCCTCCTGCTTGATGACAAGCAGCCCCTCCTGAAGTTTGTCAGTGGCAGCCGGGCCAACCTCTGCGCCCAGAAACGGCAGCTCCCACCTCCAGATGCCTCAGGGCTCTGTATCAGGGCTCCCCCGCACACACACGCACGCCCGGGTACACACATGCATACATATGCACACATGCACGGCCAGACACACATGCACACACACATGCACGGCCAGACACATATGCACACACACGCACACCCAGACACACATGCACACACACACATGCCCAGGTACACACGTGCATACATATGCACACATGCATGCCCAGAGACACATGCACACACACGCACACCCAGACGCACAGCACACCCAGACACACATACACATACACGCACACCCAGACACACATGCACACACACACGCATGCCCAGGTACACACGTGCATACATATGCACACATGCACGGCCAGACACACATGCACACACACACATGCACACCCAGGTGCACACACTGACACACACTTGCACACACACGCACACACATGCACACCCAGGCGCACACTGGCACGCGTGTACAGATCCTCTCCGGCACCGAGCTCTGTAACAAGCCGCCCCCTGCCGTCCTTCCAGAGCCTGCTTGTCAGTCCCAGGACAGACCACCCTGAGCCTGGGTGTCCCCTTCAGCGCTGACTCTGGGAGGCAGGTTTTGGCTCCAGGCAGGTCTCCAGCCACAAATCTCCCACCACCTTCTGAGGCCTGTGCCCCTGGAAGGAGGACCTTCATTTTGGTGCCTGGACGACCTGGAGAAGGAATTAGGTCGTGTGGACATCCTGGCCCCATCCCTCACTCATGTGCCACTCGGAAAGGAATGATTTCATCTCTGGCCCTCAGTGTTCTCACCTGGGAAACGGGGATGACAGAATGCGGAGCAGTCGCTAACCTGAGGGGCAGGCACAAGTGAGGGGACGCCGAGCCCCTCCTGAGGCCCCGGCGTCCCCACACTCTTGCACCGCAGAGTACAGCATCTCAGCCGCCGCCATCGCCATCTTCAGCCTGGGCTTCATCATCGCGGGCACCCTCTGCGCGCTCCTGTCCTTCCGGAAGAAGCGGGACTACCTGTTGAGGCCGGCCTCTATGTTCTACATCTTCGCGGGTAGGACGGGGCTCCCGTGGGTGCGGGGCCGAGGGACGCTCCCGCCCCTCTCCCCAGCCTGCCAGGGTGGGGGCTGGGTTTGGACAAGGCCCGGCTCCACGCCCCTGCTCCCCATGCCCCCATGCCCCCGCCG
>SJYX01008935.1:60521-177240 GCA_006410675.1 Oreotragus oreotragus
CCCCCCCCGCCGCCGCCGCCGCCGCCCCAAGGCCCTTGGCTCAGTCATGTGTGCAGGGCCCTTTTCCCATACAAAGTCTGGGTCCCCTGGTCAGGATGCGGACGTCTTTGAGACATTGTCCTGTCTCATCCCCCGACTCCAGCACGTGTGCTGAGCCAGGACAGGACCTGTTTCCAAACCAGGGATGAGTTATGGACCTACCCCTCACGACCTAGAGTCCGGTATAGTCAGTGACTTCAAAACAAAGCCAAGTACTATGTAATTCAGGTTCCTTGGCCGCAGGTGGTCTGCTCCCTTTCAGAAGCTGCTGGAGTCCTCCTTACTCCCCAGGACCCAGTGTGGACATGCTTCTAACCCCTCTGTGCAAAATTCATGCTTTCTTCCTTGTGTGCCCTTGACACTGGGCTCATATTCCTAGTTCCTACCCTGTTCTGCGTGGTTCCCTGCACCTGCCTTGCTTGGTGATATTTTCCTGAGTCACCCTGGCAGCTAGAACCTTCCCCACCCAGTCAAATGCTCCTCACAGTGCCCGCGGGGTGTACCGGCACATCAGACAGGTGTGTGAGCTAGAAGAGAGCAGGGAGGAGAGCGTAGGGATGCTCCAGAGAAGCAGCAGGATGTGCAGGGAGAGGACCACCAGAGCTCACTGGGGACCTGGGCCATGCCCACGGGGGCCCACAGCCCTGTGGCTCGTCCTGTGCTGGGCCTGGGCCCCTGCATTCGCCACAGCGGAGCTCGCGGCTGCGGGCCTGGATGAAATGGATTTTCTCAGCTGGAACACGTCAGCCGGCAGCCTTTAAGAACAGACAGGTTTCTGCTGAACACCTGAAACGACACAGCTTCAATTAAAAGCAAAAAAAGAACAGATAGATTTCTACAAGGCCTTTGCTGGATGATTCAAAACTACCTTTAATGACACCAGAGCACAATTTTTTTTCAGAATGCTCTCTCTTCCACTCTTTAGCACAACCAGCAGGAACGATCTAGGTCTTAGAAGGTCTATAGCAGGGTCCCCAACCTCTGGGACCCAGTGCCTGATGATCTGAGATGGAGTTAATATAATAATAAAGTGCACAATAAATGTGATCATCCAGAAACCACCCCACCGCCCACCCAGTCCTTGGAGGCCAAAAAGGTCCGTGGTGCCCACAAGGTTGGGAGCCGCTGGCCTGCAGGGTTGCAGGGAGGAGAGCTGAGCTGTCCGGTAAAGCCTGACCGCTTACACGCCTGCCAGCAGTTTCCTGTTACTTTGGTCCCAGGTCACACCGCTCGCTTTATGACCAATCGCCAAGTTAAAAGAGGACCAACTCCTCAAAACTTTGAAGAGGACACTCAGCCAAGAGTGCCCACTTCTGCTTAGTTTGTAGAAACACGTGCCTGTCTGGATTCCAAGCCGACAGATCTAACAGCAGGTGTGTTTGAAGAGCAGGCCCACGGACAAGCCACCGACCACCGGACTTCTGCTCATGTCTAGAGGGCTTGTCAGAGATGCCTCAGATTACATTTCTGTCCAACTAGTGGGCAACACAGCAAACAAACCCATTTTCCTCTGGTTTGTCTGCAGGGGAGCCCAGAGGGCAAGCCACGTGACCAGCCAGCCAAGCCCACCTTCCAGAGCCTTGGCTGGCTCACCTCATCGTCACACTGGTGTCCTCGCTCCTCAGAAATTAGCCCCATGGTCTCCTGAAACAAAGGTTCAAATCAGTGTGCAGAGCATCTCCTTTAATGAGCTAAGAGTGGGCCAACGCCACAGACTTGGCAAGCTGCAGCTCCCATTCTATTTAATCACCTCCCTCTGTGGATTTAAAATCCACCAGAGCTTCAGACTAAGGGGAATTTCATCACTTTTCCAAAAGTCTGTATGGTAGGTTTAAGCCTACAGACCAGGAGATGCTAAGGTAGGCGCCATCCATCAAAGTTGATGTAACCATGGTGAAGCTGTCAAATCAAGGGTTCCAACAGCGACACCTGGGAAGACGACGCTGGTGGCTGTTAAAGCTGTCACTGCTCGGGGAGCGGAGCGGAGTGGGTGGGGATGTGGCTGCGCCCGGCCATGGCTGCCAACAGCAGTCGGTGTCTGGCAGCACCGCACTGGCAAAGGGCATCCGTGGGGAGGGGAAGAGGGTCCTTACGCTCTTCTCTGAACCCACCCCTCTGAGCTGCTTCCACCGACATTTCAGGGTCCCGATCTGTCACCCAGAAGCTCACCAGCTCCCAACTCGAACACAAAAACTGTGGTAACTCAAGTATAAGGCCCTTAGAGGAGAAGGGAGCCAACCCCAGCTGGGGAGTGTGGGAGGTGAGTTCACGAAATCCTGAGCAACAAGCTGCATTCCCCAGAGCAAGCCTGGTGCCTTGGTGCTGGATGAAGGGTGTGCTCCAAACTGAGCTGAGAAGCGGGGAAGGGCGAGGGCTCATCTAGGGAAGGAAGGGGAAGCAGTCTGACTTAGGGGTCTGCATGCAGTGCTCGAAGTTGAAGGTGTGACAGGAAACCACGGAGGGCTTCCCTGTAAGAGTGGCACCATCAGATCCACTTCAGAAAGGTAAGTCAGCTGCAGGCCGTAGGGTGAACTGGAACTGAGGCCATGCGATCAAGATGGGTCCTCACATCGGAAGAGAGGGTCTCCATCCTTGTGGGAAGTGGTTTGTTAGGACACCACCACTGTGTGCATCTGGCGTCAGAGCCCGTTACAGACCCTGCCTCAGCTCCAAGGCACAGGGGCATCGGCGCATTCCAGTTTAACCAAGCTCCATTTCAGTGCTCCCCCCAAAGCCGACTCTCCATTCTTCAGCTCAACCCACGCTCCATACAGAATGATCCCACCTTGCAGTTTTGATGAAATCACATTCTACTTTTATGCTCAGAAAAGTGCTTCAAAGAGCACCAGCAATGCACAGGAATTAACACCTGAGAGAGTCTTATTTGCATGTTTCCCAATGAAAACTGGTCTTGGTTACTTCCTCTAGAGCAGATGGCAGCCCAAGGGCTTCTCCGCAGCCACTTGATTTATATGTAAAGAAGTGTGTTTCTTTGCAAAACCCAGAAATGATTTATGTCGGATCAGATCAACTCAAAGAAAGCAGGATACCCATCTTGAATATGATTCACTGTGCTAAGAATTGTAACGTCCTTAAGAAAGGCCGACTGTCCCATCTCCCCACATCTGCAAACCTGAAGCACAGTATACTCGTTTGATTCATGGTGCCACATTAATGGGAGGTGAAAATAAGACTGCCAGGGCACACAAAGCCTCTGTGACTGGCTGATGCTTCTCGAAGTCATATCATGGCACATGCGGAGAATTACTTCCCCAATGAAAATGTGACCCTGACGCAGGACAATTTTGTGCCCAGCCAGCATCTGGAGGGTAAGGGAGGGAGTGTGATTGGTGCTTGGCACACCCCCTAATATGTTGATGTCAACTAGGCTTACAACGTCTGAAATAAAGTCTGGGTTGCACAAGCCCAGCACTAATAAAGGACTTGTTACGAGCCATGCACGATGGTCTCTCCTCTCTCAGCTCAGCCGTGTCTCTTTTCGACTCTTTGGATTGCACCCCACCAGGCTCCTCTGTCCCTGAGACTCTCCAGGGAAGAACACTGGAGCAGGGTGCCATTTCCTCCTCCAGGGGATCTTCTTGAGCCAGGGATCACACTTACGTCTCCTGCATTGGCAGGAGGATTCTTTACCAGTGAGCGATCGGGGTTGCTTTTTTAATTTGAAAAGGGCTGATGATCTTTAAACTTTCAGCTAACTAACAACTGAAGCCTTCAGGCCTTTACTACCGCTGAAGTTTAGAGATTTAAGTTGCAAATTTCTGAAAACTAGAGTCACAAGTTTTACAAATTAATATTTAGTTCTGTTACTTTAGCTGGTTTTACTGATTAATATCATGAATAAAATCGAAGTACTGTGCTTAACTTCTGTCAGACCTTTGATCTTGAAAGGAAGCAGAGGACAGTGTTTCACAGATAATAAACAGATTTCCAAATTATTAAAAAGGCATTTTATTATAAATACATTTTAGTTGTAGCAGTAAAATACATTTTGTGTTACCATGAATCTTTTAAAACAAAAGAATTTCACTGAGACAATGATCACAATGTAGGAATTGTAGAACTCTGAACTGAAACCTTGTTCTAAGGAACCAATGTGGCCAAACTAATTCCAAAACTAAGTTTTAAAAGACAATGACAAACAAGAGAAGGAAATAAAAACCCTAGAGAGTGGCTTTGGGGTTATTTTATGGTACAAAGTCATTTTTACTTTTAAGGATAAACTCTTTAGGCATTAGAATTTTCAGATGAGGTATCATTAACCACAAAGAAAAAAATAATAATTTTGCCATAAATTATGATTATTAGATAGATGGCTGTACAGCTGGTACTTTTTGAAGAGACGGAAACGATGGAATCAGTTTTATGCAACCTTCCTTTGGAAGGCTTGCGAAACCAAGACCCTGTATGAATTTGCTAAATGACTGTATGAAGTTAGATGAACAAGTTTAGATAAGAACTGTATTCTTGAAGCATTAAAAAAAAAAAAAAACACTGTGTCACTAATGAAGCCTTCAATAAAATGCAAAATCCATTACCTTTATAATTTAGAGGAGAGGTATTTTATTCACCCTATTTACCTAGGATAAAACTACCACATTTAACCAGTACCTTCATGGGTTTGAAAGAATCAGACTGGATGACTGGCACAGAAAGCGGATACAGTACTTGTCATTCACATGGGTTATGAGAAGCTGGCACGGTCTGGATACATGAAAACCTGACTCGTCCTCTGTGGGGGCTGGGGGATGAGAAACATTCTCAAGTGTAGCTGACCTGTCAGGACTTCAACCTGGACAGAGCCCCCGACCAAATGAACGACAGAGGTCTCTGCATCCAAGGCATTGTGCAGAGCAAAGGATAAATGAGCTGAAGCTCCCTGTGAGCTGCAACTGAGTACAGCAACCTGTGCTGAACATATAAACAATCCCACCAAAGATTATCAAGCCTTTCAAGGAGGAAGTACTGTTTTAAGAATTCCAAAGCTGTGTGTTCTAGGTTGCTTGTCATATGGTCTACATCTGAGTCATTCTAAAATCTATTACCTTAAGAATAATTTTTTCTCTCTTTCTAGTCTCAGTAAATTCAAAGCCAAACAAAAAACCAGAGGCAGAGACCAATAACTCTCAAGCTGCACTCCGGGGGAATATTAATGACAATAACACACAAATTTTAAAATATCCATAGACCTGTAGGTTTATTATATCATAGGCAGTTTCTCTCAGAAATAACTTGCTCATACATGTGCGCCTATAGTTTATGAATAACTCATGCTGTGTAGGTGGTGGATTCCTCTAGACTGTTTCTTGCAAACATATATAAAATTTTTTTAAAGGTAGCAAAGAAATCAGAGACAATTGTCAATTTTCTTCCCTAAACAATACTGCAGGCTCCCGTAACACCTATTGGCAAAGAATCCAAAATAAGTTTAACCTGAGAAACACATAATTTGAAAAGCAAATCCTTTGCCCTCACCTCTCTCATCCCCCAAAACGTGAAAACCACAGAGACATCATTTGGGGATTATCTATTATTTTCCACGCTCAGTGTCACTGCCATCTTAGTCTGGGGCCTCGGATACGTCGGGCTTCCATAAACGCAAAGGGCATTCCCGTGCCAGGCCGATGGCTCCCTACCGCAGTGCTCACCTCTGTGTGCGGAGCATCAAGACTGACCCTGAGCTCTCCAAACAAATGCTTGGCTTCTAGACGAAAACCCAGGCTGCAGGGTACAGGAAACCAAGCTAAGCCTAGAAATGGGAGCGCTCCTACCCTGACTTGGACAAGCAGCACAGGCCTCAGACGGCGAGTGCTGGTGGGGAGAGGCGGCGGCCCCCACCCAGAGGGCTGTTGGCTCCAGAGGTCTTTCTCCATGAACGTCCCGAATTATAAAAGTGTCTCAAGGGATCAGTTTTGCACACTGAATAAATACATGCATGATTAAAAAGACGCTTGGACTTTCTCTAGACCAGTGGTTCTCAAGGTGTGTTGCCTGGACAGCAGCCTAAGCCTTGTCTGAATCTTTTTGGAAATGCAGATGACCAGGCCCCAGCCTGGAGTCAGAGATGGTGGGAGTGGGTCCAGCAACCTGTACTTGACAAGGCTCCTGGACAATTCTGACGCAGGCGCTCAACTCTGAGATCCATGCTCTGTCCTACTCAGTCAGACAGGACAGATGTGTAAACAGATACTCTTTCTGTGTGGGAAACCTACGGAATTCACCCCTTCCCCTCCACTGCTCAGACATCAAAAAAAAAAAAGAAGAAGAAGAAGAAGCTAATGGCAAAATTTATTTCAAAAAATCAAAAAAAATTTAATATTGGGTTCCTCTCCTATACATAGTTCTAAGGCAGGCAGTCACATGCTAGTATGCAAAATAAAATACAAAAGACCTCATATGAGGTGTAGAAACAGCTAAAGACTCCCAAAGAATATAATGAAAAGTCCATAATATTGTTTAATGAACTTATAGAACTATATAAAACTTACTATGCTTAATATCTGTATCAAAATAAAATCTCTCTGTTGAACAAATTGCAAATAAAGTCTGGTCTAATACATTACTGGAACTATAAGTATATGAATGTCTCTGGGTTTTCTCAACACTCCAGTTTTAGAAGCTTTAGACTAACACTGTAAAACTGAGTTTAGGATTTAACCACAGTTCACGTTACTGAGTCTAGATTCTTCTGTTAGGTACCTCCTTTCAAAGAAATTTAGAAACTCCTGTGACTATTTCCTTAACATTTATTCCAAAGTAGATTATTTTCAAACACTTCAAAAAATTTAAATACATTAAAATTTTTGTAATTGTTTAATCTGATATTCTAATTTAAAGGAATAACAATGCCATTTCCTGAATGTGTTTTATAAAAATGTTAGTAAGATTCATTCCTTGTAACAGTGGTCTTGAAATTGCTTATTAAATAGGTATGAAAGTAGTTAAGTGTGAATTTAGCAGCTTGACAGTGAAATCTCAGCACATAAATATCCAACTTCAAGCAGAGGGAGAATTTGAGGACCCTAATACAAGGAGCACTTTGCAGGCTGAAATGCCGCTATTTCCTGATGTCTTTATAGTATGTGATGGACATCACTAAGTGATATTCTGAACAAGAAATCATGGTTAGAACATTATCCGTTATTTCTAAGTACTAAATAGTTGTGGATCAGGTGGCAAAGAGTGGAGCAAACCATCAGATCCACTCAAACGTTTATTTTGAGATTTAGGAACACATAGAGTCATGCTAGAAATTGAGGGTTCTCCTACTTAAAGGGATGGTTAGCAAGAAACACGTCTGGTAATTCTTACAAAAGACAAATTACTACCTTTGTGGGGCTAGAAGAAAAACCAGAGAGCCTAAGTAACATTTAAGGTAGCAATTTGTATCTTTCAATATATTTAAAGTTTTAATCTTGTATTTTTATAGGCTTTTTTCTGGATTCTCTTTTTAAAAATAACTCCAGTTTGAAAAAAAAATGCTATCTAAGGATAACAGGCGTCTCTTCTTAAAGTGGTGATTTCAGTAAATCTGATTTTCTTCGTGACAGCAGCTGAAATCTAAAATGCATCTTGAGACTGGCTTTCACACCCCGGCTCTTCTCTAGTCAAGGCGGCTGGAGACGAATCCTGACACGTTTATAGCTTTGCTCTCAGATGTGTACTCATGGAAAATATGAAACATGTAAAATCAGCTACACAAGAGCAAGATAACACTATGTATTAATTATTTCAAGTTAGGAAATTCAGTTAACTTTCTCAGCAATTTCAACGCCTCCATAAACACGGAAACTGTTTTCACAAATAGGTCTTGGAGGCTGCTATGTTTAATTAGGTAATGCTTATTCAGTGGGAATTCTGCTTATTTTACTTATTCTGAAATTCTTTGAACCAAAAAGACCAATTGATGTTTACATCAAACCCAAACTTATTCTAGAATCTTTGATGAATAAAGCCACACAAGGCAGTTTGTTATTTCACACACACAATGACCCGGATAGAAAGAAAGCCTACCTGTCTGAGGAAAGGAAAATGAAGGCTGTGTTGTTTAAACGGTCAATAATAACTTCTGGTTAATCAAAAACAAAGCTCTGCTACAACAATTTGGCAAAGCACAAGCCAAAAGGCCAAAATAGCAACTAAAACCCCCTTTAAAACACACCAGAAATATCCATGTTACAGTGAATGAAACTCTACAAATCTTAATAGACATTCATTTTTAGATCAGGAAAAAAAAATTAGCATGAAAACTCTACAAATTCAATCATCCAAAAGAAGTTTAATGTAAAAAAAAAAATCTCAGTAGCACTGAAATTAAAAAGTTAAATGAATAAAAAATAGTTCTGGCAAAAGAAAAGGAAACTTCAGAGTGACACAGAGAACAAAGAAGCAGAAAAGACATCACGTGAACAATTAACTTCACTTGAAGAAATCTGTATTGCAAGAAAAGGAAGTTGGTAACACTTGGTATTATCCCAGAGGTAACATCAAGCTTTAAAAATAGGGAAGTTCTATCTGAACTAAGGTTGAACCTTTATATGAAATAAGGTCATCCCTTGGTATCTGCAGGGGCTGGAGTTCAAGTCCCTTCTACAAAATGACACGGTATTTGCATGTAACTCACACACCCTCCCATATACTTTAAATCATTCTCTAGATTACTTATAATACCTGATACAATATAAATGCTATGTAAATGGTTGCCAGTGCATGGCAAATTCAAGTTCTCCTTTCTGGAACATTCTGGGATCTCTCCTTTCTGGAACATTCTGGGATCTCTTTTAGTATCTCTGATCTGCACTTGGTTGACTGTGACCACGACCGCTGCAGACAAGGGGGCCGACCGCCAACCGCTGCCTCAGCCTGATCCGTGGGCGCCTGCTCATGCTGCCCAAGTCAGATCCAGGAGCAGGAATGGTACTCAGAAGCCACGCCTCACTGCAATGGAAACTTGCAATGATTCTTGCAGTTAAGACTTCCTCGAAACTGTCACAAGATATTACACATACATGATACTCAAAGCACAGGTGGAAATATGGCATTAAGGAAAGCTGAGGACTAAGCCTGTTAGAGGTTGGAGTATGCATCTGAAGCTGAACCTAAGAGCGTACTGGATGGGAACAACGTTATGATTCCTTGACTGGCTACAGGAACGACAAAGAAACGAGGATCACTCAGACATGCTCAGCACAGCAGTGGACTAGGAAGTAGCTATTATTTTTAGTTTTTCAGAAATAACTGCTTAGCACATTGAAGTCACAACGACCCAAGCTTCCTTACGCAAAGCATCCATCATCAACATACTTATACAAGGTGGTAGGGTGGGCACATTTAAATAATTTAAAAACTAGTATTTTTTAAAGGTTCAGGTACGGAAAACAGGTAACTAGGCAGTTACTTCATGACACAGGCTTAACTGACAGCCCTGAGGTGACAGCTCAGTCTTTACCAACATACTTCCCACCACTCACCTAGCTGTGTCGTAGTCCTGGATATTTGTGGGGGAGGAGGGTCCTCACTGACAAGAACGCTGTTTTTCACAGACACCCTCACGTCAGGGGGATCCCATTTTCATTTGGGCTCTATCTTGAGTTTTGTCACCAAGTTGGAAATATGTAGCAAAATTTTTTCTTCTTTTTTCATGACTAAAGTTATGTTGAGTAAAATCCAACACCGCCGAATGTGGTGATTTGACATCATGCAGAGAGGCCGAGGTGCTGTTCAATTGCTGGCTTCGTTTTCCAACTGTGACTTGTACTAACCGTGACCACGTGTGCAGTCTACACGCCTACACGTGCAGTCTGCCGCTGCACACAGCACCCAGGCCTCTGTGGCGCAGCCACACTCTGGACAGAAGAGGCTTCCCCGTTGGTCCTGCGGGTTGGATGCCTCCAGCCAGAGGCCCTCTCCTCCCCTCTCCTCTCCCCTCCCGAGCTCCTATGGCTACAGGGGACTGCTGCTGTGGCCAGACTCCTGCTGTACAAGTTTTCCTTTATCCCTCTGCTTTTCCACTGTTTTACAAATGGACTGCGAATATATGATGGCCTACTCAAAAGGAGTCTTCCAAAAAACTGTTTCTGAACGGATCATCAGGGTCCCTTGAGGATTTTGCAATGTTTCCCAACCTTATCCTATTATTTTGTTTTTTAAAAAAGCTTATATTGTAGTTTCAAGACACCTCTGAAATATAAAAGTAGTACTACTAGGTCAGGAAAACAATACGGACATGCTTTGCTTCAAAAGTGTCACAAGACCACACGTTTGAAGAGGGTCAACGCGTTTCTTTGGATTCTACCAAAGTTCACTCAAAACAATGTCTAGAATGTAGAATATTTAGGAGAGCTGTTTAAATTTTATATTTTTGTACAAGTTCAGTGGGGTTCTTCCAGAAGAATCGAAAGACGAAAAACAAGGGTAGTTTTTGCCCCAGATTTTGATGAATTTTGATACATCTTTGATAAACATTATATTTCTTCTTTAATGATATTCCTCAAACAAAACAGTTAGCAAAATATCTGAATTTGCCATGTATAATGTCACATTTTAATGTAAACATAAAATAAGGTACCAAAATTTTTACTGGAGGGAAAAGACACCTTAGAGCGGCACAGTTCTTTATACCACTGGGGTGGGGGAGCCAGATTACAGACACCCACACATGCAGAGATTCACGCGTTTTTAAAATAGTTATCAAGTCTACTAAGCACCAACAATCCTAAAAATTTTTCAGCTTCATGATTTGTTTAAAAAAAACCACACTATCAAATTAACATTAAAAACAAGCTTGAAGAGTAGCTTGTCCAAAAAATAACTACGTATGCCCACGTTGTGCGTAGGATATACACCTGCAGAGAATGCCTTTGCCTCTGTCCTGCGGTGGATGGAGAGGACGACAGCGCGCCATCCAGTCTAAACCTATAAAAGTTTTCGAGGGCAGCATCTTGCCACCAAAAAAAGCTGATGAAACTTAAAAGTATTCAGAAGATGCTGCCCCTTTATTTTAAAAAGTTTTCAATGAATTTAAGCAAAAATAACATACATCTGTACATCAACTGGCCATTTCTGGTACAGAAACCCAGCATATGGTAATATTATTGAATAAATGTAAATGCTACTTACAATTTTTTTTCTCTTTAAATACATTTTAGACAAAGTTTTTTTTCTTTTTTTTTAATAGTTGCACAATTAACTTCTTAGCTGCTAGCTTGATGCAAACATATATAACAATACACAAATTTAAAAATATTTTTTTATTCCACATAAAAGCTGTCAAAATTCTGACTCACGTCAAAAATGCAAATAATGGAATATACTTTAAAAAAATTAGTTGCAAGTCTAGCAGCAAAGCAATTAAGTGAGAACATATTTAACGTGAAAACAAAGGAAACTGTGCAGCTACAGGTGAAGGCTGGCTACCTTAGCTCTGCCGATACAGAAGTTAGAACATTCTCCCTGGAGGAAAAAAGGGATTATTTAAAATAAGAGTAAAAGCCATTGCTGCCGGCTGAGCTCCCCAGGCTGAGTTCCTGAAACAGAGACAGAGGGTCGCTGCTCTTCTTGGCCTGCTCAGGCGGAGGCCTGGGCTTCGGAGGGGCCCGCAGCGCGCTGGCGTAGGACATGGCAGGCTTGCCGCCCCCGGAGCTCTGCGGGCTGCTGCTGCTGGCCGACTCGGCGATCTGCTTGTTGGGCATGAGCGGGGGGAACTGGCCGAGATGCTGCAGCACGCTGTAATTGAAGGAACTGGACCCCTCAAGGCTCTCAGGCTTCAGATGCTCCTCGGGGGCTTTGACGGTCTTGGGTGGAGCTGGAAGCAGAAAACAGTAACACCGATTTAGGGGCAAGCCCAGCAATGCCCAGGCGCCTCGTTAGCTCCGTGTCTGCAGGTTCTCATCTCCAGGGACTCAGGGACAGGTGGCTTCTGCCACAGAATCCTGAAATCACAACATATCTAGCCAAACTTCTCTATCTCAGAAACACTTGAAAAAAATTAACTATGTGAGCTGCAATAACTAGACATATTAAAAACCGAAGGTCAAGTCTGAAGCTCTGCTTCAAAAAACTAATTTAATTGTATACTTTGATATTTATTAACTACTCATAGTCTGAAAATGGGAGCAAATACGTTCTTTCTTAAATACAAATGAGCTCTCCAGCCAGTCGTCTGGTTGAGATAGCTTCTATTATTAACTGAAGAGCAGCAGCATCAGATTCTGCTTCTTAAAAATGCTACCTTTTCTTGTAATATGTAGTAAAAATGGAATAAAGTGAGAGAAGAACGGTAAACTTCACTTCACACTTCCTGTAATCTGCCTGATTCTAATACTGACTCCACTCTTCCTAACTCATTCCATGGCCCACGACATCATAATTTGCTGTAAACACTGATTTTGTTTCCAATGTTTTAAAAGTTTAACCATTATATTGAGTGATAATCATATACATATTCATTGAGGATAACTTGAAACTACACAGAAGCCAAAGAAGAAAATAAGCCATTCAGATTTCCAAATATCAGAGCTAAGCCTTAACCTGTTGGTGCATTTTCCCTAAGGATGTCAAATAATGCAGACATTTTGAAACTTTTTAAAGGAACCTCTCATTTTTAGAAATCTGGATAGCAGTTAAATTTTCACTTTTCAAATGTTATAAAAGATAAAGTTTCCTAAATATTCATGACTGTTTCCTGGAGATAAATCCCTAAAAATACCATAACAGTGCATGTGTGTGTGAACGTTGTTCAGTCGTGTCCAACTCTTCGTGACAGTCGGTAGGATTCTCCAGGCCAGAATACTGGAGTGGGTTGCCGTTCCCTTCTCCAGGGGATCTTCCCAACCCTTGGATCGAACCTGGGTCTCCTGCATTGTAGGCAGACACTTTACCAGCTGAGCCACCAAGGAAGCCCCATCTAATGAGACCCCACTGAGCAGTTATCAGAACGGCCCACATCGGGACACCGACATTGCCAAATGCTGGTGAAAGTGGAGCAACAGGAACGCTTGTTCTCTGCTGGTGGGAAGGCGGTGCAGAGGTTTGCTGGTTTCTTACAAAGCTAAGCATTTCCCAACCATCAGAGTGAAAGTCAAAGTCACTCAGTCGTGTCCGACTCTGCGACCCCAGGAGCTGTGCACTCCCTGGGGTTCTCCAGGCCAGAATACTGCAGTGGGCTGCTGTCCCCTTCCCCAGGGGACCTTTCCAAACCAGGGATCAAACTCGGGTCTCCCGCACTGCAGGTGGATTCTCTACCTGCCGGCTGAGCCACCAGGATACACGGCGCTAACTATGGTAACTGTGGCCAAATCCCTCTGCCCAATTATACTCAGCCAACAAGTTTGGCCATTTCTCTACTACATCACAACACTAGTGCTGACTATTTAACTTTAGCCTAGTTTATAAGTAAATAATTGTCTTACAGTTCTACTTTGCATGTCTTTGATTACTGATATTTATGGACATTTCCCCCTATGTTTATTACCTATTTGTGGATTGGAAAGTTTAGTTTTAGTATTTCATTGACTCAGTATGCTAATTCCATGTTACTATTTTAAAATTTTTTAAAATTCACAAATTGTTCAAAATTATTTTAAGCCATTTAACAGCTTTCTGGAACATTTATCACCTTTCCTGTCTAAATGTCATTTTGTGAATGAAAACAACTGCTTTTAAGAGCATTAGTTTAACAAACATTTCAATATAGAAGGGTCTTGCACTGCCTAATACACAAAATAAGTACTTTATTGGTTGTTCAAAAGTACTTTTATTTACCAAGTCTTCTTACTTAACCATGCTTTCATTTTCATGACAATTAGAGTTTAGAATGTTAATTAAATAATACATACAAACAGTTTAACCTAATGCCTACAATGCTTATCTAACCATGAAAGTAAAGATGTCTGTCAATCCGATTTACTGCATATACTCCAGATAAGACAAACTATTCTTTATGAATTGTACTAATTTGGCAACCAATGCTTTTTTTTTTGAAAATACATTTTTCTACCTAATTTTTAATTTTCATCTGTTTATGAAAAGAAAATGCTTCGTCACCAGGACAAGAGAACAGAGCTGGAGCACCCAGTGTCGGGAAATGAGCCGCCCCTTCACTGTGGGCTCCGTCCGGCATCAGGCCCCACGCTGGGACTGGTCACCCCCTCGATTGCACAGGATCTGTTTTCATGTTCCCCTTTCATGCTCCCCTTACTCGGCAGTCAGGCATTCACCAAGAGCCGGAAGTGTGACCAGTGCCAAAATGGGAATCCAAAGTTCAGAAAGGTCAGAAGCATGACCTCTGCTTTCAGCCTAGCAAATGTGGAGAAATACAGCCATGTCATGACTTCCTTTAAATTCCAAACCAATATAATACAAACTGTTTCCTTCAACTCAAGAAATAAGTCTCAAACTTTAGAAAGAACTTTCCCAAGTGATGATAATTGTCCTGATTTACTACTGGCAACTGCTACATTACTCTACAAGTAAAGTAAGACAAAGCAAAATAAATACATGGACACATGCATACGTGCTGAGACTGGAAGGCATGCTTCGGGATATTAGTGACTTCTGAATCAGTTTTTAAATATTGAGCCAAGTGGTGTGTGCGTGTGCTTTGCCGTGTCTGACTCTGTGTGGCCCCACGGACGGCAGCCCGCCAGGCTCCTCTGTCCACGGGATTCTCCGGGTGGGAATGCTGGAGCGGGCAGCCATGTCCTTCTCCAGGGGACCTTCCAGACCCGGGTTCTTGTGTCTCCTCTGGCAGGCAGACTCCTTACCGCTAGTGCCGCCTGGGGTCCCTTGGGTAGGTGCTACTTTCAACTAAAGGCCACTACTATCTGTCTTCTAGCAACGAAGAAGAACGGGCCTTCCCGGCGGCTCAGTGGTAAAGAGCCCTCCTTCAAGGCAGGAGACCCAGGTTTGATCCCTGGGTCAGGAAGATCCCCTGGAGAAGGACATGGCAACTCACTCCAGTATTCCCGCCTAGAAAATCTCACGGACAGAGGAGCCTGGCAGGCTCTAGTCCCTGGGGTCACAGAGTCAGACACGGCTTATCGGCTAAACAACACACGACTGAGAGACTACACACAGTGAAAAAAGTAGTCCCTTTATATTTGTGGAAAAGACACCATGAATGACACGCGCTTGGGCATTTGCTCAGGAAATTTCTACCTTATCAACTTTTTATTGATTTTGGCCAAAAGCTATGTTAAAGTTTAGGTTGGAAAAAAAAGGAGAAATGATGTTGTCTTCAAAACAAATTATAATAATGAAAACAGTTACAGACCTGTTCACAAAGATCAACATCTATAGCCTACAGAGAGAGGGCTATAGATCAGAGAATCAAATAATATCATTCTTTACATTTAACGTTTCTTTACAGTCAACGTTAAAAAAAAAAAAGAGAGAGAGACAAAGGAAAGACAATGGTGCCCAGACTTACGGCCGTGCACGCCCACGGCCGCGTCCGGGCCAACGCCGTCCTGTGTCTTCCTTTTCTTCTTTTGGACTTGGATTTCTTACTTCATCAGAATACAAGAAATANATGCTTATCTAACCATGAAAGTAAAGATGTCTGTCAATCCGATTTACTGCATATACTCCAGATAAGACAAACTATTCTTTATGAATTGTACTAATTTGGCAACCAATGCTTTTTTTTTTGAAAATACATTTTTCTACCTAATTTTTAATTTTCATCTGTTTATGAAAAGAAAATGCTTCGTCACCAGGACAAGAGAACAGAGCTGGAGCACCCAGTGTCGGGAAATGAGCCGCCCCTTCACTGTGGGCTCCGTCCGGCATCAGGCCCCACGCTGGGACTGGTCACCCCCTCGATTGCACAGGATCTGTTTTCATGTTCCCCTTTCATGCTCCCCTTACTCGGCAGTCAGGTATTCACCAAGAGCCGGAAGTGTGACCAGTGCCAAAATGGGAATCCAAAGTTCAGAAAGGTCAGAAGCATGACCTCTGCTTTCAGCCTAGCAAATGTGGAGAAATACAGCCATGTCATGACCTCCTTTAAATTCCAAACCAATATAATACAAACTGTTTCCTTCAACTCAAGAAATAAGTCTCAAACTTTAGAAAGAACTTTCCCAAGTGATGATAATTGTCCTGATTTACTACTGGCAACTGCTACATTCCTCTACAAGTAAAGTAAGACAAAGCAAAATAAATACATGGACACATGCATACGTGCCGAGACTGGAAGGCATGCTTCGGGATATTAGTGACTTCTGAATCAGTTTTTAAATATTGAGCCAAGTGGTGTGTGCGTGTGCTTTGCCGTGTCTGACTCTGTGTGGCCCCACGGACGGCAGCCCGCCAGGCTCCTCTGTCCACGGGATTCTCCGGGTGGGAATGCTGGAGCGGGCAGCCATGTCCTTCTCCAGGGGACCTTCCAGACCCGGGTTCTTGTGTCTCCTCTGGCAGGCAGACTCCTTACCGCTAGTGCCGCCTGGGGTCCCTTGGGTAGGTGCTACTTTCAACTAAAGGCCACTACTATCTGTCTTCTAGCAACGAAGAAGAACGGGCCTTCCCGGCGGCTCAGTGGTAAAGAGCCCTCCTTCAAGGCAGGAGACCCAGGTTTGATCCCTGGGTCAGGAAGATCCCCTGGAGAAGGACATGGCAACTCACTCCAGTATTCCCGCCTAGAAAATCTCACGGACAGAGGAGCCTGGCAGGCTCTAGTCCCTGGGGTCACAGAGTCAGACACGGCTTATCGGCTAAACAACACACGACTGAGAGACTACACACAGTGAAAAAAGTAGTCCCTTTATATTTGTGGAAAAGACACCATGAATGACACGCGCTTGGGCATTTGCTCAGGAAATTTCTACCTTATCAACTTTTTATTGATTTTGGCCAAAAGCTATGTTAAAGTTTAGGTTGGAAAAAAAAGGAGAAATGATGTTGTCTTTAAAACAAATTATAATAATGAAAACAGTTACAGACCTGTTCACAAAGATCAACATCTATAGCCTACAGAGAGAGGGCTATAGATCAGAGAATCAAATAATATCATTCTTTACATTTAACGTTTCTTTACAGTCAACGTTAAAAAAAAAAAAGAGAGAGAGACAAAGGAAAGACAATGGTGCCCAGACTTACGGCCGTGCACGCCCACGGCCGCGTCCGGGCCAACGCCGTCCTGTGTCTTCCTTTTCTTCTTTTGGACTTGGATTTCTTACTTCATCAGAATACAAGAAATAAACTCTGGATTTCTAATCTCAAAATACTGGTTTTTCTTATGGCCAAACTCTACTGTATAGGTGACTGTCACAACTTGATTGACAATAAAACTACTGAGAACTGAAACTGACCTAACCAACTCCCACCCGTAACTGGAAAAAAAAAAAAGAGAGAGACAAAAATCCCGAAAGCAAGCTCTTCCCAAGCAAAGGTGATTCTATTTAGAAACATATTTTTGTTGCCCTTACTTCTTTCACCCACTCACAGGTTACAATCATCAAAATAATCAGTTCCCAAATATTGATAGATTCCTTACCTTCCAGATCGTATATATGGAACCTATATGACCCTAAACTAACATGAATCCTGAGGCATAGCTGTGCGCAATGGCCACTAACTAACTACTGTTCAAAGACAACCATGCCAACGCAAGAAACGGGAGAAAAAGCCCGTAAGCAGCGGGAGCGGACCAGTCAGCGCTGCGGCTGCGGCCACCACCAGCCCCGTCTCACCTGCCGACTCTCTGGGCTGGGCTGGCCTGCTGGATCCACTGCACGGAATGTTCTGGTAGGGGCTGGATGAGGTGGCGTTCACCCAGGACTCCGGGGAGGAAAAGGCGAAAGGAGACTGGTTATCATGGTCCTGAAGCTCTTTACGGTGAGCAAGACTGTCTTGAGGAGTGCTTGCTTCTTCAGAACAAGGCTGCGCTGAGCTAGATGAGATTCTTCTTTGGTACAAGGGCCGACCCGGTCCTCTGGGTTCATACTACACAAAGAAGAAGGACATTTCATAAATCTGTGAAATTTACACCCTACTCTCTTATGTACACAGCAATCTCACTGTATCAAGTAGAAATTCTCAAAACCACTCTCTTCTGTGACTATGAAACACCCCCAAAAGCAGCCTGAGCTGTGGACGTGGTGTCTGGAGACCTGGATTCAAACGCAGGTCTGGCCCTTGGCAGGCAGTCCTGTCACATGACGCATCTAATTCTAACTCTGCTTTCTTGTTTGTAAGATATGGGGCTGAAGCACCCGTCTTCAGTTCCAAAGTTCCATCAACATTTTAGGTAACATTAAATTAAGCATGAAGAAACATATCTGCTCCAAATTAAAAGGGGATATTACAGTCACAATCAATTGAACCACACCGTCTTGAACATACTCATTCATTTGAGACTCATCTTGTGGGTGCTTCACAACCTCCCGGTTTATTATTCCTTAGACCTGATGGCAAGACAGGGCTCCCCACCCCCAAGAGCGGTGCATCTGATCGGCCCCACTGCAGTCTTCCATTAAACTGTCTTCAACGAAAACGAACATTCATTCTTCTTCAACCAATCTTTTGTATGTCTGAAACTCGATTAACATTTTTATCTTCTCTACATTACACGAAAATTTCTTTAGCCCTCTGTCAGGACGCATTTTCCAGAAGTTTCCTGGCCTGACTTTTGGGACCACGGCTCAATCTCAGTCCTAACAGCAAGGCAGGATGTAGCAGAGTGAGTTGTCCAGCCTCGGTCTCTGACCAGACTCTCTGAGTAGACTTCAGGCTGCTTTTAATGGGAACATCACCCTGGGCAACTGACTTCACCTCTTGGGAACTTCAACCATACATGTCTCTTCATAGCCCACAGAACGCAGCTCTTAGGGCTGTGAGAATCGAATGAGTTCAGCACACAGAGCCACTAGAACACTGGAAGGGTCTGTTGTTAACCTAACATAAAAGATAAACTTCCATGCTAGATCTTAAATGACAGGGTGGGACTGGCTTTTTATTTCCCCCTCTCCCTCTCCCTATAATAACAGATTTGCTATTCAGTTTCTAGTCATTACTGTTAGGGGAAGCACACTGATTGAAACTGCCCAACCTGGCCAGGCACCAGAGCAACCATTTGCATGAGTTGTTTTATGACAGGAGGGCCTGGTAAACATGGAACTAATAAGCTACCATCAAATGGAAGGGTTCAGGAAAGGTCAAAAGGAGACTCCGTGTGTCCAACCACCTCCCAGAACCCTCCTCACAGGCATCCGTCTTGGCTGAACAAGGCGTGCACCACCAGGAAGCACTGCGTCAGAATGACTGGCTAAAGACGACCCGGAAGCTAATCCCATCACCATAAACGCCACAACGTGGCAGAGCTGCTCTCCTGGGTTCCCCGCTGCTCCCCCCAGGGCGCCCTTCCCGATAAAATCTCTTGCTTTGTCAGCACACGTGTCCTCTCAGACAACTCCTTTCCGAGTGTTAGACAAGAGCCCAGTTTGGGGCCCTGGAAGGGGTGCCCCTTCTGCAACAATATGACAGGGAGGGAACTTCCTTTTACTTTTGTTGTTACAAATAATCGGAAATCAGGAACTGGAGGTTAGATTACAAAGAAGAGAGAGAGATACATAGGCACAGAAATAGCAGGATTTGGGGGGTTATAAAATGTAAGACAGCACAAGCAGAAATTGTCAGGTCAATTAGATGGGGGAAAGCTGTAGAGTAAGCATGTGAGAGTCATCACCACAGATGGAACCACAGGGGTATTAACTGGGGAAGGGAATGGGCCTGGACTGGCTGCCCTGAAGCAGAAAGGAAGGGAAGGGAGGGAGAGAGACTCTCAACGGTCAAATGAGGAATGTCCGGGTCACGTCTGCATTTCGAAAAGTTTTAGCTACTGGATGAAAAAGGCAAGTGACAACACCTCGTCTCATCAATTCCTTTCTCATATATTTTTACTGTTCTTCTGTCTTTATGTATAGTATCTAAATTTAACTTTAGTTTTACTCTGCTTTAAAGGTATTTTTTCTCCCAATGGTTAAGATCATTCTGAATTTCCTATTTTCTAGAATATTAACCATTCTAACTACTGTCAACTGTGAATTTAATCAGTACATCTGAAATTTCTTTGTTGAAGTTATTACTTCATGGTATTGGGTGGAGCGCCCCACCTTCCTGACTGCTTTGTTCTCCTTGGCCGGGCAGTGCGTGAACGAACGGCCACAGCGGCTTGCGCAGTGTGCCCTTCTTACCGAGGTTGCCACGGAGAAGATTAGCTCTCAGAATCAAAGCGAAGTGCTTCTTTTCATTAGCATGCCCCGAGTGTTCAGCACAATCAAAAACTGTAGGGGATCACATTCTAAAGACTTTATGTGTGAACGGTGGTGGTTGTTTAAGTACAAAACTAATGTCTGTTACAGCCTTAAAAGGAAGAGGTAGAATAAATGATCTTAAGGCCTCAGCTAATTCCACTGTTCTAAGTTTTACTTTAAAGTCTTCAATAAATCAAAGTCCTAATCAATGACAATATATTTAAACTTTTTGTTATTAAAATATCCAAACATCAACAATCATCAACAATTTGATGTATCTGCTAAAATAAAGTGTTATGTCATATAAAGCCTATTTAAGTTACTTAAAAAAAAAAAAAAAAACAACCTGCTGAGAGCACGCTAATCGATTACAATCGTTAGGTAGTTAGAACAGGACCAAGGACTCCAAAATGGCAATGGCTAAAAGACGTGAGAAGGGAACAAAGGAAAAACCCAGGGGCCTGAGTGAGAACCTCAAGAGAAACAAACATGCCCCGCCCGGGCGAGCCCCAATTTGCACAGGGCGGGCTCTGGGGAAGAGAGAAAACCTATAAAAAGAGAGAGCAAGGCCCTCACGCCTTGAGGGTATACCATCCTCTGCCAAATAAAACTCTGAGGGAGAACCACACTGGTCTCCCTGGTCCCCCGTCGTGAGACAGAACCGAGGCAATTACACTCTCCCAATACAATGAAATCCATTGGCAATGAGTTCAAAATTTCAGGATTTTTCCCCCCCAGACGGAAATTCCTATGAAGTATGTTGAAAAAGAAGGGCTTGCTAACAAAAATTTGAGAAAAAGATCCCTTGCCTATAAAAAATTCATGTATTTTTGACAGAGAATGTCATTTCCACCTACACTTAGGACCCTTAGGCTGTTTAAATATGTAAGTTATACTTTTCATCGTTTGTTTCTTCTTTTCTTATTTCCTGATCAGTTTTTGTTTCCTGTTGTTTTTGCCCAGCTCTCATTTCTTTCCTAAAGAGACTACTCTTTCTACCTACATCTCCTGCCAATCCGAATAGTCTGTTACTTTTAGATGGCAACTCTACTAATGACTGGCATGCAGATTTAATTTTAGAATCCTCAGGTCTGAAATAATTTCACTGCTTACTCCTTAAAGTCTTATTTTCCTCTGTCAGAGATCCTTAGACCTGGGTTCAGTATCAACTTCACACATATTGCGTGTTTACAAACATTCTTCGTGTTTAAACTGTGAATTCATTATGTTGCTAAACATATGATCATTATTTTCTAAGTCTACTGCTAATATTTCCTTCTAAAAATCAAAGTATAATGCTAAAGTTCCAAAAGCTGTTTAAGAAGAAAAAGCTACATGACTAATTTCATGTATGAATTTCTATTTTTAAAGACTGCTGTCAGTTTAAGTAAAAATTCACAGTCTGCTTACCACTGTCTTAAAAGGTCCATCTCTAATATATAAGGTTAGCTGGTCATTCATTTCACGTGTATATGTATAAATAAAAACTGGGGGAGAGGTTAGCAACTTAATGAATCAGGGCTCTACTTATAATTATACTATCAAAGCTGATCACTAAGGAAGAGCTAAATGCTCTGGTGGAAACTCCAAGTCTCATTAACTATGGTGCCAGAACCCTTAATTAAAATAGAACATCTCATTTAAATGATTAGCTTTGATAATTTAAGAATGAATAGAGGTCCAACTTATTAATCTGTCAATCACTGTCTCCGTAATATGCATTAGATGTCTGAGAGACCATGCATGACATGCTCTCTGAGAAGACAGCACTACCTGGTCATGCAACACCGATCATGAGCTATCGTCCTCCACCTTTAAAGTCAGGACAGGCAGAGCACGCCAACCAGCCAAGAATGTGACTTTCCAGCTCCATCTGTACAGCAGGACCGTGTTCCACAGAAGGAGACCTGGTTGGAGAGCTGGAGTGGGGGGATGGGAGGGTCATCAGACAACAATGCTGAAATCGAGTACTGAAGGACAAGAACTTCCTGAAAACAGTACTGAAAACTAAGCTCAAAACTAGAGCTGATTCAAAGAAAAAATGAAAATAAATAGATAGGTCAAAGTGTCTTTGTTCAAAAGCCTACATATAAGACAGAATTATTTCAAAGCAGATAACATCATACAGACTTATATGTCACCTCTAAGATGGTATAAGTGAATGTTGATTTATAGGAAGCTGATCAAAATTGGTGACTTACAAGAATTCTGTTTTCTTTAGCAGGCCACTTACAATACCAACAACTGCAGCACAAACAAGTGCAGCTTCATAAACATTTGGAGACTTTTACAATGACATTTAAAAAAGAATTTTCCATTTATTACTAATTGAACACTTTTAATCAAGCTATTTCATAGTAAAGTACATCTTAAATGATCTGTACCAGTATCAGCAGTGCTGGCTCTATGTTAAACAAAAGTTTTTTTACATGACAAAACTATCTCCACCTAAGAAGAATGGGGATTTGTCTCTCAAGATAAAATGACTAGAAAGTATAATGGGGGAAAAAAAGGTCCTATTCATAACAAACTGCAAGGAAAAAACAATCTAAGGATAAATTCAACCAGAAATGAAAATATTACAGAATTTTACAGAGGAACATTCAGAAAACAAAGAAAAAAGGGAGGGAGGGAGGGAAGAAGGAAAACGGAATTAAAATATTGAAGACTGTACCAGTTCCTAAATCAGAGGTTTAAAATATTTTTAAAGACAAAATTTCCTCCAATGGAAGCTACCCACTCAATGTAACTAAAATTAAACCCTCAGAAAGGTTTTGGTTTTCTCAGGGGAAGGCGTTCATACAGGTATTCAAAGTTTCTAGTACAAAAAACAGAGAATAACCTCCTCTGTCCTGTGCTTTTGAACAGTGACTGCAAGAAGAAAAATAAGTAATAAGGGAGACACTTCATACCATCCAATCAGAAGAGCAGAAAGCCTCAAAAATTAAAACAGTGTAATTCTAGTACAGAAACACACAGACAGATGAGGCAAAAGGCCGAAGTCCAGAAACACTGCGGAATACACCGAAGAGCGGCATCCCAGAGATCAGATTCTAAAGCTACCGTGCAAAGTGAAAGCCTCACTCAGATCAAAATCACCCCTGAAGAAATCCGAGCCTGGAAACTGGACCCTTGGGAGCCCAGGAATCAGAGCTACCTTGTATCGTTTCTCTTTGCATTTCAGTGCTGTTACAAAGAACTTAGTGTTTGCCAAGAGAGCTACTGTTCTATTCAGTGAAAATGCAATAATTTAATAAAGAGCATGAAAACGACTGGCTAAATATCTGGAGAAAACTGAATCATAACCTCAAGCTTACACTGAAATTTGAAATCAAACTGCAGCCAATCAGGAGTGGTCTGTGACCTGGGCCAGGTAGGGAAGACCCTTTGCCCTTTGCTCTCCTTACTCCACCACAGTGGCAAAGAACTAGATGTGGGGGAGGGCAGAGACACCTCTCCCAGACCCACAGCCCCAGCCTCACCCAGGCAGCTGAGGGCCCAGTGAGGCAGGTAAGGGAAACCCATGGAGCAAAGCTTTAAGCACCTGAAAATATTAAAGGTTCTATCAGTTTTAAGTTGCAAAGAGTGTCACAGAATAGGATGCAGGTCACCTTTAGGGATCTTGGCCTGGTGGGGAGAAAGGTCTGATGGGGTGACATGACTGAGCACACCAACTGGGGAAGAAGTTGCTTCATGTCGTCCAACAAGCAATCCCTCCACTCATCAGTCACCTGCTCTCAGCTGTGAGCGCCACGAGGCTGCGTGTCACTGCAGGGGGACAAAAGTGGCCGCCCCCCAAACTGTCTCTCTGGCATGAGGATTCACAGGCTGACTGTAAGACCTGAAAGACTCAGGAGAAACCTCCCTTCCCCTTAACCGTCTAAAAGAATGCAGCTAGAGGGCCTGAGACAAATACAGTGCACAGCGGGGGTCCAGCCAGGGAGGGAGCCGGCAAGGTCTGTCTGCTAAGACCCCTCTCCAGGCCCCCTGCCTCTGCACCGTGGGCACCTCCAGGCCCCCTGCCTCTGCACCGTGGGCACCTCCAGGCCCCCTGCCTCTGCACTGTGGGCACGTACCACACCACACCTGTGTTTCTCCCCCCCGTGTCAGCTGCCTCCCTCCACTCCAAACACCCAGCTACCACCCTACATCCTTTAGTCTTCAGTTGAAGACGGTACTTAAGGTAAGGGTTTCAACCATTTTAGTGAGTTACTCAGTTTTCTTGGATCTCACCCACGTACAGACAGTTATTAAACCTGGTTTGATGTTTCTCCTATTCATCTGTTTCATCATGTCAATTTAATTCTTGGGCCAGCCGGAAGAACCTAGAAGGGCAGAGGAAATTCCCTCCTTCCTGGCATTACAGTAGCTATCCTGGTATAACAAAATTAGGAACAATCGCTCTAGCTTCCACACTTTCCATGCTGAACAGGTACATCTTTTGTTAAAACAAAATCAAAATTATTATAAAAAAAGAAAAAAGCAAAACACAGTATGAAGAATCATCTGCTCAAGTTAACTGTTCACATCTAGGTATTTTCATCCTGTTTAAGCTTAATCTATCAAGGCATCTAGCAATAAAGGAATTCACAGTAGGTAAGGAAATAAAACATTTTTCTGTTGTTAACATTAAAGAAATTATTTAAAAAGGTTAGAAATAAACAACACACAAACACCCCATTCATTCTGTGAGATGAGTCATGCAAAATCGCCTTCACAACACAACACACACAAGTCACCCTAGTGTACTGAAAACAGCAAAACCTGAAAATGTGGCAAAAATAACATTTTTCTTTGTCAAGGAATTTCCCTCAGTGTTGCAGGTCAGCCATCGTCTGTGAATCGCGTGCATCAAAATAAAGATGACTAAATGCTTTTGCAAAAGCAATTTCACTCCGAGAACCCAGTGACAGCTGAAAGCACTTATGCACAGCCTCACAGCTAAACAGCAGTAACGAGTGTTAAGAGCCTGACGGTATAAAGAACCAAATGCCAAAACTAAGGAAGATCTAAATAGATCAGTGATTCTAAGTACACTACTCAGTATTCAGCATTATTTACCAAAGTATGAAACTTTATAAAACTATAAAAACTCTGGCATGCTACTTCCCCCACACATTATGAATTCACTTGAGTAGTTAAAGTATCACAAGTGTTATCAGTAAAAATGGTGGAATAAGGAACACCATAAAAGCAATGAAAAAAACTGACAAAAACTGTCACAATCAACTTTCTTGGAATTCAGAAAATTAAAGCTTGCAGCAACCCGGGGAGCACTTACTCAAGAAAATCCAGGAAAACTTAGTAAGAACAGCACGATTTGTGGGACTTTAACTTGCCCTAGTCCCACTGCCCTGGTAGCATTAAAGTAAGACCCTCCATTTTCCAGCACCTGTCAGAGCAGAAGGGCCGCACTGTCACAGAGCTGCAAATATTTATTTCGGCCTTTCTGGTACAAAACACCTGCCTTATCTTATCTACCCCAGAACTCAGCCAGTGCCGAAGGGGCTGTATTGGAAATACTGACAAGGCAAATGCTTTAGTTGCTGCTGCCTGAAGCAATGGGCAGCAACTGGACTGAGCAACAGACCAGCCAGAAAGCTTTGGAGGAAAGGCTGAGGTATAAGATACTTCAGGGAAGAAAGACCTTGACTAGCTCTGACCTGTTCCTTCCTGGGAATCCAGAAGACCACAAACATGCTGTGCACGCACTCGGGACAGGCCTGAAGAGTTCTCTCCTCTGGCTGAGCTAGAGCCTGGAGAGGCAGGAAGTGAGAGCTAAAGCAGACATGTGAACTGCCCAGCTCAGTGCGCAAAGTGCGCGCGCGCACACACACACACACCCCTCTGCAAAACTGGACAATGTCTTTGGTCCTGAGCCTTTCAGGAGATCTCTTGGCAATGACTAGTCAATTACTCAGCCCTTCAATGAAAAACATGAAGAGGCCACACATAACAATTATAGACTTCAAAACATTACTTCAAAATTTAAAATTAAATAGTTCAGAAATGTTGCTAGACAAGCAAATGACAACAAAATAGAAAAGCAAAAAGATGAGAAAAAGGCATTCCAAGCAGACGATAGCCGAGAGTGCGCTGGAGTGGCCATGACACCCGAAGACAAAGGGCATCGCATAATGATGAAAGGCCAGTCCATCAAGAGGACACAACAACTATAAATGCAGGCAACCTAAGGGCGGAACTCCAAAATAACAGGCTGAAGTATGAACTGACAGAACTAAAAGGAGAAATAGACAATTCGACAACAGCAGTTAGAGACTCCAACATTCTCCTTTCAATAACAGATATAAGACCTGGAAAACAGATCCAAGGGAAAGAGAAATTGTGAACAACAATATAAACCAAAGCGAGCTGGCCAGTCCACAGGGCCCTCCATCCAGCAAGAGCAAAGCACACACTCTTCTCCTGCGCACCCGTGTTCCAGGTGCATCAAACGAGCCTCAACATTTTTTTACATAATACAATTATACAAAGTATGTTCTCCAACCACATGGGATGAAATCAGAAGAAATCAATAACAGCAGGAAATTTGGAGCAATATTTGTTTTCTCTAATTTTGCCAAATATATACCTTAGACATTAAATTAGAAGTTCTGGCCAGGGTAATTAAGCAAGAAAAAGAAATAAAAGATACCTACGTTAGAAAGAAAGAACAAAATTATATTTGTAGATAGCATTATCTTCTATATAAAAAATCCAAATTACCCACAAAAATAAATCTATTAGAACTAACAAAGCGCTCTGCAAGTCTGAAGATATACAATCAATACACAGTCAACTGTATTTCTAAACACTAGTAGTGAACAATCAAAAAAAATGAAATTAAGAAAACATTTACAGTAGCACAAAAAATATACTTGGAATAAATTTAACAGAGGAAGTGTAAGAAATAATTGGAAAATTAAACAACACTACTGAAAGAAATTTTCAAAGACCATCTCATGTTCAGGTACCAGAAGACTTTATATTGTTAAGATGTCAATACTTTCCAAGTTAATCTGTAAATTTAAAGGAATCCCTTTTAAAATCCCAGCTCGCTCTTTTTTGCAGAAACTGACAAACTACCGTAAGTTCGATATGGTAATTCAAGGAACCCAGAACAGCCAAAATTGTCCTGAAACAGAAGAACAAAGTACAAAGGCTCATACTTCCCAACAGGGAACTCAGGACAAAGCCACAGTGACGTGAGCCGGCGTGGCCGGCATAAGGATCAACGAACAGGACTTAAGAGGCGAGACGTGAACCCACAGGTCTATGGCCAACTGGCTTCTGACAAGGTTGCTAAGACCATAAACTGGAAGCAGAAGAGTCTTTTCAACAGATGGCGCAGAGGAAACTCAACAGCCACATGGAAAATGATGAATTAAGACATCTGCCTCACAAAGTGCACAAGAATTACTTCAGAATGGATCAGAGAATTAAACGTAAGAACTAAAACTATAAGACTAGGAAAGGTAGATGTAAACCTCTGTGACGTTGGACTAGACAACCGTTTCTTAGACATGACACCAGAAGCATGATGATCAAAGAAAAAACAGACAAACTGGACCTTATCTAAATTAAAGCCTTTACTGCCTCAAAGGATACTCTCAAGAGGGTGAAAAGACAGCCCACACAATGGGAGAAAATATTGCAAATTATGTGATAAGAACCTAGTATCTAAGATATACACAAAAACTCAAAACACAAAGACAATTGTTTTTCAAAGCAAAGGATCCGAATAGACATTTCTCCAAAGAAGATGTACAAATGGCCAATACGCATATCAGAAGATGTTCAGCATCATTAGTTGTTAGGGAAATGCAAATCAAAATGAAATACCATTTCACACCCACTAGGATGGCTATAATTTTTTTTTTTAAAAAGGACAAATTAGAATATAAAATGACACAAGACACTGTGGAAAACAGTTTGGCTGCCCCTCAAAAACAGAGATACCATATGACCCAAGAATTTCAGGTATAAGAGAACTGAAAATATACTTTCACACAGAATTTGTTCATGAATGCACACAGATACATTATGCATAATAGCAAAAGAAAAAAAAAAGAAACAACCCAAATGTCCATTAAATGAAGAACAGATAGACAAGCGGCAGTACATGCATACAACAGAGTATCACTCAGCCATGAAAAATGACGAGGCATCAACACACGCGGCAAAGTGGAGGAGCTTCAGCAGCGTGATGCCGATTGAAAGGAGACACAGAAGGCCCCAGGTATGAGTCCATTTACACCAAAAGTCTCTCCAGGACAGAAATCAGGCCACTAGCTGTGGGGACTGGCGGCAGAGAGGGCTGGGGAGCAACTGCTCTGCGGTCACGGTGACTCTCTTAGGGAGACAAAGACGTCCTGAAATTAGATGGTGGCAGTCGCTGCATGATATCATGCATACACGCAAACCTGTTAAACTTTACTCTAAAATGGATACTTTCAAGTGAATAAAATAGTGAATTGGAACAAATTACCCCCAAAACAGACAAATAAGATATATATGAATGTCCCTGTGACACTTTAAAATCAGCATCTACAGCAGAAAATTTGCAAAATATGAATAAATCATCTCTAAAGCCTTTAGAAATCACTAATGAACCACCAAAATGGAGTAAAAAAATATTTTTCCACATCTCAAAATTCTAAATGTTTACCCTGTTTTAAGACATCTGTGATTGATGACACACAAACTTTACACATTCTTATTTCTAATAACTGACCTTAAAAGGAATAGCTAGACAACATTTTTATAGTCCAAACAGTACCATTTTTGAAGTTTTATAATCCAGAATTACTATGATTTTTGTATCAGTAAAGATCCATAAAGATGCTCTTTGGTAACACCAATATATTTTAAGAAAAATTTCGTTTACCTTAAAATGCTTAGTTTGGCATTGCCAATTCTAGGTTAAGCACTGCACATTCTGACGTCTGGGAATCAGATGTTAACTGCCCCAGGCTGAGAAAGCACTGGAATGGGTGACAGGAGAAAGCACTGCTGGCTGAGAAAGCCAGCACTGGTCATGGACTCTAATAAACAAACTTGTAATTAAGAAAAATAAAGTAAGTTAAAAGATAAGACACTAAAATCCATTTCCCCAGATTAGACAGGACAAAGCTTCTTGAATGAATAGACTCCTCAAGTTAGTCAGATGTTAAATATTCTAAAACAGTTACAATAAAATGCTCTGGCAGGCTTCAGGTTTTAACAATGACCCTTCTACGAGGTCTGAAATAGCACAGTAACAGGGGAAAAATGAAAACAAATTCCAAGAACATGCAGGTAAATCAATGAAATTAGAACACTCCCTCATCTCACATACAAAAATACACTCAAGGCAGCTTAAAGACTTAAATATAAGACATGACAACAAAAACTTCCAGAAGAGAACAGTCATCATTTTTGGATGTCAAGCACAGCAGCATTTTCTTACATCAACCTCTCAAGGCAAAAGAAATAAAAGCAGAAATAAACAAATGGGACCTAATCAAACTTAAAAGCTTTTGCACAGCAAAGGAAATCATCAACAAAATGAAAAGACAACTTAAGGAATGGAAAAAAATATTCATAAATGATCTCACCATCAGAGGGTTAATTTCCAAAGTACACAAATAACTCATACAACTCAGTATGAAGAAAGCAAACAATAAAGCTAATAACCAATCAAGAAATGGGCAGGAGACCTAAACAGACATTTCTCCAAAAAGCACGTGAAAAGATGCTCAACATCGCTAATTATTGGAGAAATACCAATTAAAACCACAATAAGGCACCACCTCACACTGGTCAGACAGGCTATCATTAAAAAGTCTACAAATAATAAATGCGGAAGAGGGTGTGGAGAAAAGGGTTCCCTCCTACACTGTTCGTGGAAGGCAAGCTGGTGCAGCAGCCATTGTGGAAATCAGTGTGGAGGTCCCATAACAACTAAAGCTAGAGCTACCACGCGATTTAGCCATTTCACTCCCGGGTGTACATCGGGAAAAGACAAAAATTCTCATTTGAAAAGATACATGTACCCCAAGATATGGAAACAAACTCAGTGTCCATCGACAGATAAATGGATAAAGAAAATGTATGTGTATATATATATATATATATGGGCTTTCCTGATGGCTCAGATAGGAAAGAATCTGCCCACAATGAGGAAGACCCAGGTTCGATTCCTGGGTTGGGAAGATCCCCTGGAGAAGGAAATGCCAAAACACTCCAGCACTCTTACCTGGGAAATCCCATGGACAGAGGAGCCTGGTGGGCTACAGTCTGCGGGGTCATAAAGAGTCGGACGCAACTGAGCAACTAACACTCACACACACGCACACAGTGGAATATATGTGTGTATGTGTGTGTGTATATGTGTGTGTGTGTATACTAGAATACTACTCAGCTACAAAAAAAATGAATTTTGCCATTTGCAGCAACACGGACGGACCTGGAGATTATCACACTAAGTGAAGCCAGACAAAGTATCAGATGGTACCATTCATATGCAGAATCTGGAAAACAACACAAATGAATCTACATGCAAAGCAGAAACAGGCACACAGACTTAGAAAACTTATGGCTATCAAAAGGGGGGGAGGGGGATAAACTGGGAGTACGGGATTAACTAATACAAACTGCTGTAAATTAAACAGATAAGCAACACAGATTTGCTGTGTAACACAGGGCAAAGTATTCAGTATCTCATAATAACCCACAATGGAAAGCAGATTAATAAATATAGGTATGTATACGTATATAACTAAATCGCTTTGCTGTACACCTGAAACTAACACAATATTGTAAAGCAGCTATGCTTCAATAAAAAGCAAACAAATCTTTAAATGAAGCTGAAAAATAAGTTGCAAGGAAAGATTATCTTTACGTAAGACAATCTTTTAAGTTGCAAGAATTTAAGACTATTAAATTCAGTAAGATCTGTCCACTATCATTATCAAACCAATAAATACAGATTTTTTTTCTCACGATCACCTCCTGCTGAAAGGAGAAACGGAGAAGAAAGAAACGCACCTCTTCTAAGCTGGGGAGCGAAGAGGACGACACTGTCCGAGAGGACAGCGGCTGGAGCGGCTCCTGGCCAGCAGCGGGCTGGCGGGTCTGCATCTGCACAAACGGGCTCTGTGGGGGCCTGTGCGGCAGTGGAGGTAGGCCGTAGGGGAGACCCGGCCCCATCAGGTGATTCTGCTGTAAGTTAGCAAAAGTCCAAGCTCCATCGGGTGCCAGGTATTTCAGAGGAGGGGTGAGGTGCTCAGATGGCAATGAGAAAGGAGAGCTAAACACTGGGGGCGGCAGGCGCTGTGGGAATGCCGGGCTGCTGGCCACTTCCAGGTCTCTGCTGCTGTCGGGGAAGTTTGGAAAGTGGGTGCCGGGGTCTGCGCTGCAGGGGGGCGAGGGGGCTGCTGGTGGGCTCCTAGTCTGAATTTGTCTATATTGCAAAAGTCTTGATTGAGGTGGTGGCATTTCAGCTAGTTCCCGTGTTTCACTTTGCTCACGATTAGACAGTTCTCTGAGTAAGTCTTGAAACCTATGTAAGGATGACGAAATATGAGGAGAGCTTAGTCAACTACACGTGTAATTTTTACAAACAAAAGCATAATAACTAGAACTAGCATTAATTCATCTCAAAAGTAAGCATTAATGCTCACAGATGTTGAACTGAAGACACTAAATATACCCAAGTATCTGATTTCTTTCTTCCCCTTGGCTTTAAAAGCAACTGTCCTTGTCTTTCCATGCGTTTGGTAGCTGGCAGTTACAGAAGGTCACCGTAACAGTGGATCTTACTCAGAAGGGATTAGGAAACGTTTCACTGCAGTCAAATGACACACCATAAAAACAAATTTAGAATGAGCACCGAATACTCAAACACCTGCCTTAAAAGAGGGTAGAATTTTGTGCAAAAAATATACCGATAGTAAATTTATACTGTCTAACTTTTAACCTCTAATTTAGCTCTGCTCTCTTTGCATTTTTGATTATGACTGAAGACGGGAAAAACACCCAGTGATGGTACGTGTCTCTTTCTCAAGAGACTGCAAAGCCAGAGGCCGCCTAAACGCACGGCCCGCAGCAGACCTTCCACGCCTAGGTTTTCACAAGTCACTCCTAAGAAGGTGTTCTGCATGTTAGAGTCAACCGGCAGAACTGTGTAGCAGTTGCCTAGAAGGCTGGCATCCAATTTCTTTGGGACAGTATTCCAGCATGGGGCTAACAGGACAACACTCAAGAGAGAGAACAGTGAGGGCGCCCCGTCTGGGGGGGTCTCAGTCTGCTGAAGTGAGTGGGAGTCAGCTGTTTCTGACCGTGAGTCAGCTGTTTCCGCTTCATCTTCTGCACCGCTGGGGAGCTTCCAGTCCGCTCTCGCTGGGGGCTGATGCAGTCCGACGGGCGGCTGGGGAAGGTGCTGGAGGTGCGGGTGGGGGTGGTGATGGTGCGGGTACGGGAGGCCGCCCTGGCTGAGATAGGCGTGGTGCTCGCTCCACTGCTGTAGCCGCACATGCTGCTGCCTCAGGGTTTCCAGAGCCACGCTCCCGTGCATACGATCTGTAAACACATTTGCACCAAGTTTAAGTTTTCAGCATTTAGGGTTTCCAGTTAATTTCTTCAAGAACTTTTGCAATCAGATATTCTCCACAGAGACACGGCTACCATGTGAGTTTGGAGAAAGCAGGACTTCTAATTTCGCCAGTAACTAAACCACGGTAACGATGGGGACTCCTCCTCACCTACAGCAGGACGTAACCTGGCCCCGACTGTGCGCTTAGTTCTATGTAGCATTTGGAACTAGATTCTGATCATTACACTAAGTGATTTTTTCGGCCAGCGTTATGTGAAGAAACGAATCGATCCTGATTCCAATGATTACGGCACGGCACATGTCACGGAAGGCAACGCTCTCAGACGCCGTCCTGTGCTGCGGTGAGCGGGGAACTCACCCAAAGGCTCCCCCATCGGCAGGCCCGGGGGGCTCTCGTCCGGGAAGCCGTGCAGCGCTGAAGGCAGGACGGGGCCAGGCTGCGCGAGCGCCCGCAGGGGGCTGTGGCCCTCGGGCAGCACGGGTGGGGGCTGCTGCTCCGGAACCACAGCCTCCGCGGGCGGGGACTGGGGTCGGTGGGGGGCCGCGTTACTGAAAAAAGCGCCGCCGGGGCCGGCCGGGTAGGCGGGGGAGAGCCGAGGCGGCGGCGGGCCCAGCGGCGCCGGCACGGGGCTGGGCTGCTCAGGCGAGTCACTCTGCGGCTGACTCAGCAAGGCGTGCTGCGGCGGAACCGCGAAGGGCGGTCTCGGGAGCTGGGGGAGGGGGTGAAAATGCCGGCCGGGGCCGGCGTACTGGGCGTGGGGGGCAGGGAGAGGCAGGTTTATGTGTCTTGGGGTGAGAGGATCTTTGCGATGAAATTTGGGATTGGGATAAACAATGCCAGGACGTGATTCAGGACTTCTGTTCTGTGGGTTTGAGTCCAAATCAATCTGAAAAAAAAACAGGAGAAATATTCTTTAGCTGCAGATGATCTAAGTCCTGGGGCTCCCCACCTCTCTCCCCTCAGCACTTCTAAAGGGTCTGCTCCATTCTTATCAGTAGGAGCAGGAGCGCTGCTGCCTAGTAAATCACTTTCTGACAATCAAATGAGAGAATATGCTTTCCATCAGGAACGATGAAACGGAAAAAACAGCATATTAAATCTGAGTCATAAAGAGAGACACTACTATTTTATTAGCATATTGACTTTAAAAACACCATTTTTTTTAAAAACCCTTCCTTCCTTGGAAAGATAACCAATTATTTCCTTCTGATATAAATCATTGAAATGTGTTCTTTCTTTTTGATTTTATTGCTTTTATACGTCTCTTCAAACATCTCCTCAAACATATCTACATTAAAATAAAAAACCTGTCTCAACTTAAATAACTTTGAAGTGAACAAAAAAATAAGTACTGTATCATCTTTGAATAATCAGTTTGGCTGTCAATTTTTGCCATCATTCCTTCAACAAACACTTATTGAGGGCGTACCAAGGACACTGTGCCTGTGTGAGAGGTTAAAGGCACAATAAGTCTGTATCTGTACCATCAAGAGTGCAGAGCGAGGGCTGGCAGACCGTGGCCCCCAGGCCATTTCCAGTCCACTACATTTTGGTACAGAAAGTTTTAATGGAACACAGCCACACTCATTCGTTTACATGTCGTCTGTGTCTGTTTTCTCACAACGATGGCAGAGGTGAGTAGCTGCAACAGAAGCCGTATGGCCCANTCGGGCAGCACGGGTGGGGGCTGCTGCTCCGGAACCACAGCCTCCGCGGGCGGGGACTGGGGTCGGTGGGGGGCCGCGTTACTGAAAAAAGCGCCGCCGGGGCCGGCCGGGTAGGCGGGGGAGAGCCGAGGCGGCGGCGGGCCCAGCGGCGCCGGCACGGGGCTGGGCTGCTCAGGCGAGTCACTCTGCGGCTGACTCAGCAAGGCGTGCTGCGGCGGAACCGCGAAGGGCGGTCTCGGGAGCTGGGGGAGGGGGTGAAAATGCCGGCCGGGGCCGGCGTACTGGGCGTGGGGGGCAGGGAGAGGCAGGTTTATGTGTCTTGGGGTGAGAGGATCTTTGCGATGAAATTTGGGATTGGGATAAACAATGCCAGGACGTGATTCAGGACTTCTGTTCTGTGGGTTTGATTCCAAATCAATCTGAAAAAAAAAACAGGAGAAATATTCTTTAGCTGCAGATGATCTAAGTCCTGGGGCTCCCCACCTCTCTCCCCTCAGCACTTCTAAAGGGTCTGCTCCATTCTTATCAGTAGGAGCAGGAGCGCTGCTGCCTAGTAAATCACTTTCTGACAATCAAATGAGAGAATATGCTTTCCATCAGGAACGATGAAACGGAAAAAACAGCATATTAAATCTGAGTCATAAAGAGAGACACTACTATTTTATTAGCATATTGACTTTAAAAACACCATTTTTTTTAAAAACCCTTCCTTCCTTGGAAAGATAACCAATTATTTCCTTCTGATATAAATCATTGAAATGTGTTCTTTCTTTTTGATTTTATTGCTTTTATACGTCTCTTCAAACATCTCCTCAAACATATCTACATTAAAATAAAAAACCTGTCTCAACTTAAATAACTTTGAAGTGAACAAAAAAATAAGTACTGTATCATCTTTGAATAATCAGTTTGGCTGTCAATTTTTGCCATCATTCCTTCAACAAACACTTATTGAGGGCGTACCAAGGACACTGTGCCTGTGTGAGAGGTTAAAGGCACAATAAGTCTGTATCTGTACCATCAAGAGTGCAGAGCGAGGGCTGGCAGACCGTGGCCCCCAGGCCATTTCCAGTCCACTACATTTTGGTACAGAAAGTTTTAATGGAACACAGCCACACTCATTCGTTTACATGTCGTCTGTGTCTGTTTTCTCACAACGATGGCAGAGGTGAGTAGCTGCAACAGAAGCCGTATGGCCCAGAAAGTCTGAAAAGTTACTATCTGGCCTCTTACAGGAAGTTTGCTAAAATCTGGCTCGGAGCCCAGTAGAGGGCATCAACACGTAAACGTAAAATTAGAGATGCTGTAAGAGGATGTGACGTGAGATCCCACAGCCTGAGAAAATCAAAGGTGACTTCACAGAGATGATGACACTTGAGCTGAATCTTTACAAGAGGTTGGAGTTTTGCAGTGAGGGAAAGACATACTAGATAAAGGTAACAGCTTACACACTGAGAGAGGAGAGAAGAGAAAAAGTACGGTAGATCTGCGGGGATGAGAAGTTTTGTGTACACGGAGCTACAACTAGGCTTGCATGCTAATTTCCTCCTCCTTGACATCAAATGAAACTTCAACAGCCCAATTACACAAGACCTGGGATGATTCAATACTGAATATAAATATTTTTCTTTTAATCTCATAAACTGTGGTAAGCTACTGAAGGTTTTTAAGCTACAGAGTGCTATCTTCCTCCTGAAACACAAGGGACGTGACTGGAAGAGGAGAGATTCGTTTTCACGGAAACTCCCTCTGAGGCTGGTGATGAAGAAGTAAGGGTGTCTGAGGACAAAAAGTGTCAAGTCCAAAGTTCTCAGCTAGCAGGGTGAAATCCTGAGGGTTTAATCTCTAAGGTGAGGTCATCTTCTGATCATGAGAATAATGGCAGAAGGTACCCAGTCATCAAAAGAGCTGCTCAGTAAACTGGGCAAAGGGAGCCTGGTATACGTAAGAGACACATGGAGGTGCCCCACGGGTGCCCTGAGATTAGAAAACATGAATCTCCAGTAGCACTCATTCAGCCAATGATTTGATTCTTCCCTAACTGGTTCATGAGTACAGACGCAGACGAACAAATAGGCTAAGAGTTAAGGATGGACACAGCAGGCGTGGAGAGAGAGGGACTTGAGAACGCTGAGTCTCCCTTCACTTAACAGCCCTTCCCAACCTGAGATGACCTTGAATGACACGACTATAGCTATGTCTTCCCTTACTACTTTACCAGAAGAAGTCTCTAAATTTGAGTCTATCACTGAATAACATAATTTGAGAAAAGTACTCTGATAAATCAAATAATGTCGCAAAGAAACAGCAGAGGGAGAGAGTGCAACGTGCCCACTAGATCCTCATCAAACAACAAAACGTAAAAGGGGAGATAATTTTCTATAAAACACCAGGATTCTAGGATGATCAATTAAACTGAATCCACGAGCACAATGCACTCACTAAAGGTAAATCACGTACCTGTTTGGCTTCTGCAGGTTTCTTCTCTGGCGTCCGAATCTTATTGATTTCAGGGCCAGGATTATTTGTATCACTTTTACCTAAGGAGATATTTTAAAGCTGTTATACACTGTCTCCAGTAGATGTCACAAATTCCAATGACTATTCAATATTAGACAAAAAGTAGGATATTTTAAACATTTTTTCACCCATTATTGATTATTACTACTTTGGTTTTGCTCTTAAAATTTTGGAGTTGCAATTTCTCTGCAAGAAAGAAAATTTATAAATGAAACAAACTTCTTTGACAAGGCAAAAACTCAGTAAGGGATAACCTTAAAACATCAAATAATCCGAAAGATAACTGCCCATTCTCCAGGAGTTTACAGCCTCATTTTTGTAGACTAGACACAGAAAAGGCCTTGGTGTTCCCGCCTATGTATGGCTTAATACTTTGGCCACTTACAAGTGCAATTAAGCGAAAATCCAAATAATCTGTCAATTTTATTTAGTAAAGGAATCTAAGATGCCCTGGAGGAAGGCATGCCAACCCACTCCAGTATTCCTGCCTGGAGAATCCTATGCACAGTGGAGCCTGGTGGGGTACAGTCCATGGGGTCACAAAAAGCTGGAAATGACTGAAGCAACTTAGCACACATGCACGCAAAGGGATCTAAACTAAATAAAAGATATTCTGAAAAGAACGCAGTTATATTTTCAAAAGTAACAGGTATCAAACTAAATATGAAAGTGAAAGTGCCAGGCTCCTCTGTCCATCGGATTTTCCAGGCAATAGTCCTGGAGTGGATTGCCATTTCCTTCTCCAGGGGATCTTCCCGACCCAGGGATCGAACCCAGGTCTCCCACATTGTAGACAGACGCTTTACCGTCTGAGCCACCAGGGAATAAGTGGATGATAAATAATAAAGGAAGCGTATTAAGGTTAAAAAATCACAATTATAATGGACAAATAATGCTAGTTCATGCATGTGAAAGGCTTTTAATCTATAAGAACTAACTACTGGATATTCCAAATCTCTTGAAAGAATCCTTAATTTGAGTTCTTCCTTGAAAATGTTCTTTTAAGAATGCCACTGGAATTCTGTGCCAAAACAGCCTTACTGTTAAACCTCAGAAATGAAAACTACAACACCCAAGATGAAAATGCACCAGATGGAGTTAGCAGATTAGACACTGCAGAAGAAAAACCGTGAACCTGAAGGCATTAGCAGTAGAAACAATGCTTGATGAAATGCAAAAAGAAAAAAAGAATTTTTTTAAAAGTGAAAAGGGCATGCATGAATTGTGGGAAATTTTTAGTTCAGTTCAGTTCAGTCGCTCAGTGGTGTCCGACTCTTTGCGACCCCATGAACCGCACGCAGCATGCCAGGCCTCCCTGTCCATCACCAACTCCTGGAGTTCACCCAAACTCACGTCCACTGAGTCGGTGATGCCATCCAGCCATCTCATCCTCTGTCGTCCCCTTCTCCTCCCGCCTTCAATCTTTCCCAGCATCAGGGTCTTTCCAAATGAGTCAGCTCTTGGCATCAGGTGGCCAAAGTATTGGAGTTTCAGCTTCAACATCAGTCCTTCAAGAAGCCTAACAAGTCTATGCCCCAACCAGTAATGCCGGAGAAGCTGAAGTTGAACGGTTCTATGAGACCTTCTAGAACTAAAGCCCAAAAAAGATGCCCTTTTCATTGGAATGCAAAAGTAGGAAGTCAAGCAATACCTGGAGTAACAGGCAAATTTGGCCCTGGAGTACAGAATGAAGCAGGGCAAAGGTTAATAGAGTTTTGCCAAGAGAACGCATCGGTCATAGCAAATACCCTCTTCCAATAAACACAGGAGAAGACTTCACACATGGACATCACCAGATAGATGGTCAATACCGAAATCAGACTGATTATATTCTTTGCAGCCAAAGATGGAGAAGCTCTATACAGTCAGCAAAAGCAAGACTGGGAGCTGACTGTGGCTCAGATCATGAACTTCTTATTGCCAAATTCAGGCTTAAACTGAAGAAAGTAGGGAAAACCACTAGACAATTCCAAATCAAATCCCTTATGATTATACAGTGGAAGTGACAAACAGATTCAAGGGATTAGTTCTGACAGAGTGCTTGAGGAACTATGGATGGAGGTTCATTGACATTGTACAGGGGGCAGGGATCAAGACCATCCCCAAGAAAAAGAAATGCAAAAAGGCAAGATGGTTTCTGAGGAGGCCTTACAAATAGCTATGAAAAGAAGAGAAGTCAAAAGCAAAGGAAAAAAGGAAAGATATACCCTTTTGAATGTAGAGTTCCAGAGACTAGCAAGGAGAGATAAGAAAGCCTTCCTCAGTGATCAATGCAAAGAAATAGAGGAAAACAACAGAATGAGAAAGACTAGAAATCTCAAGAAAATCAGGGACACCAAGGGAACATTTCATGCAAAGATGGGCTCAATAAAAGACAAAAATGGTACGGACCTAACAGAAGCAGAAGATATTAAGACGAGGTGGCAAGAATACACAGAAGAACTATACAAAAAACCCAGATAATCACGATGATGTGATCACTCACCTAGAGCCAGATACCCTGGAATGCGAAGTCGAGTGGGCCTTAGGAAGCATCACTAAGAACAAAGCTAGTGGAGGTGATGGAATTCCAGTTGAGCTGTTTCAAATCCTAAAAGATGATGCTGTGAAAGTGCTGTACTCAATATGCCAGCAAATTTGGAAAACTCAACAGTGGCCACTGGACTGGAAAAGGTCAGTTTTCATTCCAGTCCCAAAGAAAAGAACTGTCAAAGAATGCTCAAACTACCTCACAATTACACTCATCTCACACACTAGCAAAGTAATGCTCAAAAATTTTCCCAGGCAGGCTTCAACAGTACATGAACCGTGAACTTCCAGATGTTCAAGCTGGATTTAGAAAAAGAGCAACCAGAGATCAAACTGCCAACATCCGCTGGATCACCGAACAGGCAAGAGAGTTCCAGAAAAACAGCGACTTCTGCTTTACTGACTGTGCCAAAGCCTTTAACTGTGTGGATCAAAACAAACTGTGGAAAATTCTGTAAGAGATGCGATTAGCAGACCACCTGACTTGCCTCCTTTGAAGTGTGTATGCAGGTCAAGAAGCAACAGACCTGGGCATGAAACAACGGACTGTTTCCAAAGCAGGGAAGGAGTGCGTCGAGGCTGTATACTGTCCCCCTGCTTATTTACCTTCTATGCAGAGTACATCATGAGAAACACTGGGCTGGATGAAGCACAAGCAGGAATCAAGATTGTCGAGAGAAATATCAATAACCTCAGATATGCAGATGACACCACCCTTATGGCAGGAGGCAAAGAAGAACTTAACAGCCTCTTGATGAAAGTGAAAGAGGAGAGTCAAAAAGTTGGCTTAAAACTCAACATTCAGAAAACTAAGATGGTATCTGGTCCCATCACTTCATTGCAAATAGATGGGGAAACAATGGAAACAGTGACAGACTTTATTTTTTTGGGGGGGGACTCCAAAATCAGTGCAGATGGTGATTGCAGCCATGAAATTAAAAGTCGCTTGCTCCTTGGAAGAAAAGTTATGACCAATCTAGACAGCATAATAAAAAGCAGAGACATTATTTGCCAACAAAGGTCTGTCTAGTCAAAGTTATGTTTTTCTCGTAGTCATGTATGGATGTGAGAGCTGGACTATAAAGAAAGCTGAGCACCAAAGAATTGATGCTTTGGAACTGTGGTGTTGGAGAAGACTCTTGAGAGTCCCCTGGACTGCAAGGAGCTCCAACCAGTCCATCCTAAAGGAGATCAGTCCTGGGTGTTCATTGGAAGGACTGATGCTGAGGCTGAAACTCCAATACTTTGGCCACCTGATGCGAAGAGCTGACTCATTAGGAAAGACCCTGATGCTGGGACTGACTGAAGGAGGGAGGAGAAGGGGATGGCAGAGGATGAGATGGCTGGATGGCATCACGACTCAACGGGCATGATGGACAGGGAGGCCTGGCGTGCTGCAGTCTATGGGGTCGCAAAGAGTCAGACACAACTGACTGAACTGAATAAGTGGGTAGCTGAAATTCCAGAAGAGAAAAAGAGGTGAGACAGAAACAAATTCTAATGTAACAGAAGTCAAAGCTTTCCAAACTTGATGAAAACGGTAAACCCACATATCCAAGAAGGTCAACAAACCCCAAACCCAAGAAGCATGAATAAAACTACTCCAAGGAATATTATCACAATCAAACTACTAAAACTAGTAAAAAAAAGAAACTCTTAAAAGTAGTTAAAAGTAGTTGGAGAAAAAAAGACAGGTTATATACAGAAAAACAAAGATAAATGACATCAGATTTCTCACTGGAAACAATGTAAGCAAGAAAACGAAAAGATAAAAACTATCAACCAAGATTCTATACCCTGGAAAAATCTTTCAAAAATGATAGTGAAAGAAAGACACTTTCAGACATATAAATGCTGAAAGAATTCATCACCAACAGACTTCAAGTACAAGGAGTGTTAAAAGAAGTCCTCCAGGCAGAAGAAAACTTATCCAAATAGAAACATGAATATCAAGACTATCAGAAATACTAACTACATGGAGTTACAAATGATTAATTCTCTTATTATTTAAAACACTTTAAAAAGATACTTGGCTAGTTCAATGAAAATAATAACAATGTTTGGGGCTTATAACATATGTAAAAGTAAAATGCATGAAAACCATACTTAAAGGCCAGAAGAGGAAAAACTGAAAGACTGCAATGTTCTCCTGCTAACCTGAAGTGATGCAACACAGAAGGGAAAGTGAACTGTGCTAAGCTAAAGATGAATGCTGTTAGCCTTAAAGCAAGTACTAAAATAGTAAAGAGAGCTACAGCTGATAATCCAACAAAGGAGATGAAGTGGAAACAAAACACATGCAACTAATTCAAAAGAAGGCAGGATCAAAGGAAAAAGGGAACAAAAGCAGATTGCACAAATTTAAAACAGATAGGAAGATGATAAAATAACTCTATCAATAATCACATCAAGTATAAATGTTCCAGATCTCCCAACTAAATGGCAGAGATTGTCACATTAGATTTTTTGTAAACTAAAAGAAATGCACTTTAAGTATAAAGACACAAACAGATTAAAAATAGAAGTTAAAACAAACACTGTGCTACCACTTGCCAAAAGGAAGCTGAAGTGTCTGCACTGATGTTCAGCAAAGTAGAGCACAGAGCAAAGAATATTATCAGAGAGAAAGAAGTTCATCCCACACTGAAAACCGAGTTAACTGATCAAGACTTGTTGTTGTTCAGGCGCTAAGTCGTGTCTGACTCTTTGCGACCCCATGAGCTGTGGTGTGTAAGGCTTTCCTGTCCTTCACTAACCCCCGAGTTTGCTCAAACTCATGTCCAAGAGTATATAACCCTAAATGTTTATGTACCTAACATCAGAAACTTCAAAAATCATTAAGCAAAAGTCAAAGGAAAAACAGATAAATACCAACGATATTTGGAGAATTCAGTATTCCTCTCTCAATATCCATTTTTTAACAAGTAGACAGAAAATCAGCAAAGGCAAAGCAGCCTTGAACAGTCCTATCAAGCAACCTGACCTGCAGCACTGGAGTGCTCCACTCTTATCCAATGTGCAGGGAGCATTAGAAAGACAGACCACATCCTGAGCTGTAAAACAAATCTCAGTAAGTTCAAAAGGATTCAAGTCATGCAAAGTGGGTTCCCTTATCACAACTGAATTAAAACTAGAAAGCAGTAAGAGAAAAATACTTAAGAAAATCTCTAATAACTCACCTAAATTCACCTTTGTAAATAATCCATGGATCTAATTTTAAGAGAAACCAGAAAGTGTCCTGGACTGAATGAAATAAAAACATGACACTGGGATTCTGTAGGACGCACTAGTAGGGAGACACCTCACCTCAACAAAATACGTGCGAGATTTGTAGTTTGAAAAAAGATTTTTTTAAGGCAGAAAGTAAAGACCTTAAAGACGAGAGAGACACTCTGTTCATATATCAGAAAATTAAATATTAAGAAGTCAGTTCTCCCCCAAAACTGACCCACAGATTCAACCAATTCTAATCAAAATCCCAGCAGGCTTTTTAGTAGAAACTGACAAGCTCATTCTAAAATGTAGGTGAAAACGCAAAGGAGCTGGAATAGATTCTTCTGAAAAAGAAGAATAAAGTTGGAAGACTCATACTACCTGATTTCAAGAGTTTCATACAGCTATAGCACTCAAGAGGAGCATATTTGGCAAAAATAAGCACGTGCACCAGCAGAAGACAGCAGCCTTCACATACATGGGAAACTGACTTTAACAAAGGCACCAGGTGATTTTAACGGAGGAAAAATGGTGTTGGCTGTTTACAACAGCCAGGACATGGAAGCAACCTAGATGTCCATCAGCAGATGAATGGATAAGAAAGCTGTGGTACATACACACAATGGAGTATTACTCAGTTATTAAAAAGAATACATTTGAATCAGTTCTAATGAGGAGGATGAAACTGGAGCGTATTATACAGAGTGAAGTAAGCCAGAAAGAAAAACACCAATACAGTATATTAAGGCATATATATGGAATTTAGAAAGATGGTAACGATGACCCTATATACAAGACGGCAAAAGAGACACAGATGTAAAGAACAGACTGTTGGACTGTGTGGGAGAAGGCGAGGGTGGGATGATTTGAGAGAAATAGCACTGAAACATGTATATTACCATGTATATACCAGACTGACTGCAAAGGAAAAAGAGGGTGGCTCCAGGGTAACGTGAAAACTCTGAATCTCGACACTGGTGGTGGTGAGCACCTCTATACATGGGTCAAAACACATCAAACTGCATTTTAAAAGGCTGAATTTTACCATGTATAAATTATACCCCAATAAACTAGACTTTAAAAAATACAGAGGGTAATTTTTCCGTGTTTATAAATTCTAGTAGGCAAGAGACTAGGATTTGCAGCAGGAATGGCGATTTTACATCAATTATCGCCAGAGTCGCCATTCATGTTTAGTGTGCTACAAAAATATTTGGCATCAACAAAAATGTGTAATGGGAGAGGGCTTACTATCTCAGTTTTAAATGATTATCATTTAAAATAATCTAAATACTAACATTTTTTTCAGAAAACGGATAATATCAATCGTAAGTGACAGGCTGCATGCAAATTATGTATATCTGTGTCCATGTCTGTGTGTTCTGGAGAGAGGACCCAGGGTTTTTACACCGGATTCCTTCTCAAAGAGGTCTTCTATGAGCGGGTTAACAGTCATCCTGCTGGAGGAACTTTACATGGTGATACTGCTTGGCACGTCATCAACTTTTGCGCACGAGAACAACGAAGCAGCTCACCGTTTCGACTTTGCTCATGTTGACCCTTCTCCTGGTGCTGATTCTGTGGCTGCCCTAGGCTGACAGGCGGGTGGTGCCCCAGGCCATAAGGAACAGGAGACCCACGTCCGTGCGCCTGTAAGAGGTTCACGTTGTAGGCCATTGCTGCCTGGTGTGTGATGACTCGAGGGTCAACCGCAAACCTGCCCTGGTATCCTGTCCATGGCACCTAGGTTATTACAAGAAATAAAGTAATAGCTTTAAGGACATTTTGGCAGTCAAACTGCTATAGTGCTATTAGTCAGGAAAGAGCAAACACACAGCGATGTCAATTCTACCAAACTGAATAACTACAAAACGAATGTTGGTAGTAACGATTGGTAGACTGATGGTTATATCTTAACTCTTTGATGGTTAACTCTTAACTCTTAAGATGGTTATATCTTAAGATGGTTATATCTTAACTGGCTCTTTGAATCTTTAGTGTGGAAGGGAAAATTGATCTTTTCCTGTACACACTAGGTTAGAAAGACATCAAGGACTTAAAAATAGGTATTAACAATTATTTTTTGAGGCATCAAATCATTTTATAGACTTGAATCATTTTCCTTCAATATGAATGTACATATGTAACAGATTACCATGAAAATTGCCTTTTAAAGTCATAACTGTATAGATATATGGTTTAATAAACTTGAATAAAACAGGGAAAAAATTTAAGAAAGAATTCAGTCTAAAGAGTCTCAACTCAAAAAAGTATGTATGACTATTCTTTTATATGAATAACCAAATCATTTAAGGTCCATTTACTGTCAGCAAAATTCAAACAGGTCACTAGTTTAACAATGCTTCTGATTAATTAAACTACAGAAACAGAAAATTTCTTTAGGTGTGTCTAAATATATAATTGCTGCATATTAACATGAAAGGAATAAATACAATGACATCTGAGCTACCATCTCTATTATGTTAATATAACTGTTAAATGCAGACTCTTAGAAATCTTACATAATAAAGGCCTCTGTGACCTAGTGAAATGAAATCTAGATCCTAAGCGACTTACTATTTAAAGGAGATGATGTATAATGTTGCCAGGCTGTCTGGGAGGACATAACTCAGCTAAAATTGAAAGTCTACAGGGAGTTGACATAAATGAGATACTTCGTATTGACAGTTATCCTCACTGGCCTCCGTGACTGTGAACTATCATGACCACTACGGCTGAAAAATGTCAGCAGCTATGCATTTTTCCATTTTGGGCATGTGGACAGGGGTGTCCAAGATCCTTGACAATGATCACCTCTATCTGAAATTATAGTACTCGTCTTAAATGAAAGAAATATTTTCTAGGCTAAAAATTCCTGAATTTGGAAATATTTAACGGTAAATTTTTCACTTACCAAAGTATTCAAAAATCTTAAAGAAAAGAAAAATGAGCTTTACATAAGATGGAAGCCCTCTAAAAATCTAGGCAGTCTTAGAAATGATTTGATAATGTTTTTAAGTACAGGCAGGATTTCGCGAGGAAGGCATGGAATCCCTCAGATATGTTTAGATCCAAGGGAGCTAGACTACTCTATGCCTTTCTGTCTCCTTCTTAGGAAGCGTTAGTAAATTATATAAGAATGAAAAAGCAAAAGATGAAATAAAAACATCACTTTACAAAACAAGAGTCCAATTTACTAGCTCTGTTAACTTTTAGCCCAACTTTTCCCAGTAAAAATATTTAAAACAATACAAAGGCTTCTCCATCAAGACATCCAATCTACAGATTTCGTCACAGCCACTGACAATCCAGTAACAAACCGTAAGCAACAATTCACATTTTTGGGGTCGTAAGAGCTGCTTTTAAAGAAGCTTACAGGCATTGAAAAGCTGAAAAAAGAGACTGATAGAACACTATTTGGGTAGTAATTTAGTGAAGCCTATTTTATCTCATTCAATAGAGAGTCTCTTAAACAGCTACTTACAGGTAAAGGCACGGACATAACGACATTCCCTCCATAGACAGCAGGTACGTAAAGAATACTCGTCCCAGTGTGAGGATCGATTCTTTGAACAGGGCTTGGAGATTTCCCCAAATTTGGGTGAGGTCCAAGAGGAGGTGGAGGAGTATATGCTCTGATAGGATTGCCAATAAGCACAGAGGGATTGGGCTGAACTGAAAAATGAATAGAAAAAGGACATAATAGCTCTACATATTGAGAGAGACAAAAACAATTAAAGTCATCCCACAGCAAAATATATTTCCTAGGTTTGCCACAAGGTATCTTATAATCAAAGAGTTATCAGTGTGGAAGAGTAAAGCATATTAAAAAAAACAATCATTTTACCACATTCACTGAAATTATTTGACTTGAGAGGTACAATGTATTCCTTTTATAAACTTTCCCACAAGGGAAGCCCAAGAATACTGGAGTAGATAGCCTATCCCTTCTCTAGCAGATCTTCCAGACCCAGGAATCCAACTGGGGTCTTCTGCACTGCATGTGGATTCTTTACCAACTGATCTATCAGGGAAGCCCTTTTATAAACTAGCGTAATTTTAAATGTCTTGCAAGGAGCTGGAGACATGTCTTTCAAAAGAGACAGCCATACATACAGCACAGAAACGTGCATATACAGTAAACATTCTTCTAAGAGCAGAAAACATACACAATTATTCAGCATAAACTTCTGACCTGCAACTGTTACACAGTCATGGACAAAATGGTTAAGCAATTATTGTTTTAAAAGCATAATTCTGAAATTTAAAAAAATTTTTTGTGCTTTTTCTTTTATAATTCTGCAACATTTTGAATCAAATAAACTTTATCTTAAAATGTATAAACAAACATTTGTAAGATATCAATGATATATCAATATTATATCCAAAACCTTATACTGCACAGGAGGCTTAAATGTTCATCCTCACAACTTCTATAGTATGTACCTTGGTGCCCATAAAACCACCTCTTGACAGATATGACATATCAAAGCATTCATAAGAACAGTTGTGTTAAATAAAAGTTGGCTGAGTTCCAAAGTGTCTGTGTGTGTGTGTGTCCCTCTCCCCATGAAATCTGGGATAAATGTCTTACATCACAAAAACAAGCTTTCATAGGACTAATTCTTCCACTTACCAATTCCATCATTCTGGAAATGATCATTCTGGGTATGATGGAGGCTTTTCCCCTTTACAAAAAAAACACAAATGTATAATTTAAACATACCTAATATAAAAGAACAATAACCATTTTCCTAGTCCCATGCAAAAGAAATGCATGTGACAACAATTAAAATCTAAAGACTGTGAGTCTGTAGTTAACAGCCATCAGATGCCTCTGAGCTGCGCTTCTGTCTTAAACACTAAGTCATGGGTGCTAGGCCTCAAGTTTCCTCAACTTCAAGTTAAGGGAACTTAAAGTTCTTTCTTTTTAAATGAGCTTTTATGTTAAATGTGCACCAATATGACTGATACCTAAATTCTATCCTTTGCAGCTTCTCTATCAATTCTCTCTGAATTAGATGAGGATGTAAAAGCTCTTTTCGAGGGAAACATATCAGTCTTCAACTCTTGAGGATAAGAACCTTTAAAATAATGACATGGACGTAAACATGCTTTGGGTGTACGATATTCTGAGTATGATTCATGGTGGTCTTACACTGTAAAATTTACTGAGCGAACAGGAAAATACATAGTGTCCTAATCTGCTTAAGATAATGTACAAATTTTCTAGAATGGAATGTGGCAGTGCATGTCAAAAGCATCAGAAACGTGCACCCACTTTAACACAGTAATCGCACTTGTGGGACTCTAAGTGTCCAGCAATAGGAAACTTATTAGAATAAGCAATGGCAGATTCATACAGCAGCATTAAAAATGATGTCTCTGGGGCAGAGATAACATTTGAAGAAACAATGGCTGTGCGTGTTTAGACTTTAGACTTTAAAACATTTTTTTTTCTCTTTTCATGGGCTGAATTGAAAACACTAAGTCACTGTGCAGCACAAGTAAGCACACTATACAACTCACCCTTCAGCCACATGAATGTTTTACTTTGTAAATTACACCTGAAAACTCAAGTAGGGGCAATGGCTACGGCAAGAAGAAAAACTCACTCTTGACCAGAGCAGAGGCCAGCGATGCCTCATCTATCTTCCCATCAGTTAGCACTCTAAATACCCAGATGATCCAGCTGGTAAGAGGTGGGTATGCAAGGGCAGCTAAGCTCTAACTCTTAAAAAGTTAAAAAAAAAAAACCCAAAAACAATCCAAGAAGAATCATAGTTGGTTCATTAACCAGAGGAGGTTCACAGTAACTGTCATTAGCTATAAAAACAAAAACAAAAACGAGCTTCTGAGGAAGAGAGAAAAGAAAAGCAGGAGAAGGGAGGCAAAGTGAGAAGGCGCGCACGGCCAGGGCGGCCGCACGGCGGGGAGATGAGGAGCAGACACAGTCAGCAGTGAGAGCAGGAGCGGCCGCAGGCGGACGCTCGGCGGAGGGAGGAGAGCCAGTGGCACGGAGCTGAGATCGGTCCAAGAGGTTAGCAAACTGTCCAGATGTCTTAGCCGGTAAACCTGTCAACCAGGGGCAGCTGTGTAGCGCGCGGAGAAAACACAGCAGTGCAGTCAGTGTGGGAGGCACAGCAGCCTCAATCCCTGGCCCCATGTCAGGGGGCACAGGGGACTCTGCAGTCCTAACTAAAGACAATACAGGAAGATTATCCTGGATTATCTGGGTGGATCCGTCTGACCACATGAGCCCTACACCCGGAGAACTCTCTCCAGCTGGACTCAGAGATGCGGTAGAAAAGGCAGTAAGGGATGTGGCAGAAGGGGAAGTCAGGGATTCCAAGGGACAGAAGGCTGCATGCACTGCCGGCAGCTCAGAGGCGCGGGGCCGCAGGGGGAGCTGGAGAGAAGCCAGCGGAGGCTAAAAACGGCTCCCGGGGGGGGCAGCCAGCAAAGAGACAGAACCCCAGTCCGTACAGCCACAAAGACTGGATTCTGCCAACAGCCTGCATGACCTCAGATAAGGGCCCAGCTGACCAACACCTTGCTCCTGGCCTCCTGAGGCACAGAGCCAAGAAACCAACCAAAACAGCCTGGACATCTGACTCAAAGAAATGTGAGACAGTAAATGCGTGTTGTTTCAAGTCACTTAGTGTGTGCTAACTTGTTACAGCAGCAACAGGAAACCAACACAGAGGGTAACCACAGTCTAGAGTAGACAACATACATCAGCACTGTGGGTGCTACGCTGATCACCTGAGTGGAAAAGAAACTTGGAAAGATAACATCCACATCTCAGGGCTGTTGTAATGACTCTGTTGATGGAGACGATGCATGTAAAGTCTGAAAGGACCTAAATATCTGGGACTTTTATCTGTTTACGTCCTTAATGATTCCCTGAACCTACAACATCTCCTGGCCCAATGAATACTGTTGAATAAATGGGGGAAAAAAGCAACCTGGGGACTCTCACATTAAAGACAGGATACTATCTTCAAGCGCAACCAGCCCCGGTATGGTTCCCTGCAGTTCAAAGTGGTTCAGTGCAGGAAAACGCGCCCAGTGTATTTAGACCTAGTGTGCAATGGCGGGGCGGTAAGTGTGCCTGGTCTATGCAAAATACACACTGTTTGGTAGCATATGAACAAAATAACAATGCAGCAGTAAGCTGGGGCTAACTGCAAAAGTCATTCCATGATGATAATCCCAAACTTTCGTGAATAAATCTCAGAAAGTACACATACCTTTGGTAGAAAGATCATAAGTAAATGCAGTTCATATCATCTATTTTTTGAGGACTGTTTTTTTTTAACCCCACCATTTATTCAGTCAGTTAATTATTTTTCATTCACTCATTCTTTCATCACTTTCCATTTATTCATCCAACAAATGCCCACGACATGTCCACCCTGGCTGCTGCTGCTGCGGCTAAGTCACTTCAGTCATGTCCGACTCTGTGTGACCCCAAAGACGGCAACCTACCAGGCTCCGCCGTCTCTGGGATTCTCCAGGCAAGAACACTGCAGTGGGCTGCCATTTCCTTCTCCAATGCATGAAAGTGAAAAGTGAAAAGTAGAGGCTAATGTAAGACTAAGACACAACACAGATAGCTGGAGACAGTGAGGAATGGCCCACAAACTACAATCCAGAAAACAACGCTACAGTCTGCTCAAAAGATCCATTTCTGAATACCATCTACCCTCTGAGTACCTTTCAGAGAGGTACAAATGAACCCTTTCCTTTTTAGCAGCTTCACAACACTGCTCCAGCATGGAGCCTAGGAGTAAGCAGACCGAAGACAGGCAAACCAAGTCCTCCATACGCACTCTGTAGGCACCCAGGAAGCAGATGCTTCCCAATAAATACACGATGCCTGGAGACAGTGAGGCAATGAAAGCTTAGCTAGGACTACCTGCTGCTCCTCGCATCTGTACTTATTTTGCACCTTCACTAAACCATAGGACCGACATCTCAGCGAGGAGGAAAAAGCTACCTGATTGATAAACAGCTGGGGGCATGCTTTCCTGCCAAAGACGGTCCTGAGGAAGCAGATCCCAGAGCATGTTCAAGCATCACCTAGCCCTTGGATGACTTTATCTACATTAAATCTTGCTGTGATTTTAAGTCTTAGCCCAACATTAACAACACTAAGCTTTAACACTTCTTACGCACAGAACTGTATTAAAGGTTAAACATTAAGGAAACTTCTGGGGGGGGGGGAAACGACATGGCTAATGTCATGTTTTCAGAAACAGCATTTTTATTGCAGTGAAGTAGATTCCCCTTCATCAAAAGATTCTAGCATATGAAATAAATTATCCAAAATTTGTTTCAAAATTCTCCAATGTGTATATGTGGTGGTGGTAGAGTGAGAGAAGTGGGCTGTAGGTGAAACAAAATTAAAGATAAACTGATAGTTAAATAAAGCCAAATGATACGGACTTCCTTATACTATTCTATTTATGTATATATTTGAAATGTTCTACAACAGAAAGCTAGATTAAAAAAAAATGATTCCAGTACAAATTCAATCCTCAAAACAATTTAATAGAAATAAAGTACTGGGGAGTGAAGGGAGAGGTGATGACAAAAATAACCTTTGACTCACTATACCTTAGTTATCTAAAGTCACTATTATTACATATGAACAAATAATAACTTTAAATAGCCAGGTATATAAACAATTTAGTGAACCACTGTGTTAGCGACAGTAAATAACAGATGATATCCACTGGATCAATGAAGAAAATTTCCTAGAAAGTTAAAAAGAAAAAACTCAGAAAACAGCTACTGTGGCCTTTAATTACACAATCTTCCAGTTGAAAGAAGAAAGCCACATGGCACTCTCCTGGACGCATCACAATCTTTATTTACTTATCAGATCCTTACTGAGCACCCACTCCGAGCAGAAAGGGGCTAGGCGCTAGGTGCCATAAAGAGTACACAGACTAGGATTTTTGGCTTCAGGGAGCTTATAGTTTTAGAAAAGCAAGTGGATTCAATACATATTTTCTTTACCTTTAAGATAAAAACAAAAGCAAACTTCAGGATCTTGCTTAGGGTCAGTACACATCTAGTATCATGGCTTAAATATAGCTACATCTATCATACACTGATTAATGTTAACACTGGTCAATTAAAAGTTTATTGTAGTTACGGTATTTTAAGAATGTGCAAAAGGTATAATGTCTTTGCACCATTTAAACAAAACACAATAAAGTTTAAGAGTTTCTAACTGGGTTTCCACCCTTCACACACTTTAAGCTACCTGTTGCTCCTGAGAGCTCGCACTCTCTCATGCCTCTTGCTTTTTGTCTGAGCTCCTTATTGGGCGTCACTCACTCATCTTCTAAGCACCTATGGTAAGCCAGATGCTGTTCTGGGCACAGAGGCTGAGCTTCTGACACATTTCCCCACTCTTGCCCTCACTCCACTCACTTGGTGCTCTCTAAGCAACATCTCCATAGTGGACACGACCCTGAACTTCCACATTTGTGGAAAGTACTTCCTCTGACCATCATCCCTCCAGCATCTACCACAGCAAGACTGGGGCCAATCTGCTTCTCTAGCACACACTGTAATGGTTGTCACAGAGACGAGACTTGGCTATTTGATAAATGAGTTGATTATTAGTTTGGTCATAGTTTAAAACTTTAGAAATCTAGAGGATTCAGTTATGCAAAATGCTTAATCTCCTAGCAATCCCAAATCACTGAAGCATTACTGCACATCAGGTCCATTTCTATTAAACTCAGACCAACAGTATATTAACACAGGAAAATCAAGTTTTCATCTCAGTTTAATACCTACTCAGCTAAAAGGTTCAAGATATTAAACCAATAATTACTTCTTACACCTTATGTTTTATGTTTTTAAAATGAAGCCCCAAACTGGCATACTCTCTCAATTCATGTAAGTTTAATATTATGCTGACGACTATAAATACACCCCCCAAACCAGAATAAATAAACAGGCCACTCTCATAGCTTTCTTTTATAGATGGTAAATGCAAGCATTTCTTTTTTTTCAGGCAATCTAGCAAATAAACAGCTGTTTCTGCCCAAAATAACTATAGTTCCAAAGTAGAAATGGCCTTGATTCCCCCACATCCAATCCCAATGCCTGGACTGTTTCTTACAACAAATACTTAACAGCAAACAATTCAAGTTATCTTCAGGAAGTTGGCCAATTTTCTCACTGTGTCAAATACCACTTGAAACCAGCTGATCATCAACAACAGATGAGAACTTTCTTTATACAAATATTGTTGTACTACTACTATTCCTTGTAAAAAAAAAAAAGTGCTCTAAGAGCATGGTTTTAATACGTGTGACAGGCTTTTAAGCTGCTTTGTTTTATTCATGTCTGGCTAAAGTATGTCTATCATTAGAGAGGACTGGGAGGTTATATTAAACAAAGGACCCAATCAGGTCCTTGAAAACGTTTTGAGGGTGCTGCCACCAAGCAGCATGGCTGAACAACACGCCGTATTCTCACACGTATGCCCGCACGGACAAGCTCCTTGCAGAAACTGCTGCTTGTCAGCCCCAATACTTCAAGTAACCCGAGGCCCCAAACAGCTCTGACACCTCAGCATGTTCTCCCGCTTCAACCTCTTCAAATTTTACTAACGGGCTTTACCTTGGGGGGTGATTGCTGTGGTTTGTTGGTGTTTCCCGTGTGCTGTACTCTTAGAGCCCGGGGTATAAATTCAGGTGCCAGTGGATTCAACACGTATGTCTTCTTTAGTTCTAAAGCCTCTAGCTGAGCTTTGATCTGTTCAAAAGTGATTCCATGCAGGCTATTGTTTTCATGACACAGGGCAATAAACCGCTCCCAAAATTTCCTACAGAAAAGATTTAGATCAGTTTGCAATTAAAGTGGACAAGATCACAGAAATAACTGTAAGCAACTAAAGATAATTTAGGGTCCCCTCTCCCACTCCAACCCCAAACCCTAAGGTCCAATATTCATCATCTATGATTCAGGTATAATCTTCCCACCAGATCACAGGACTTTAGAAGTGTGGTTCTGAAGCTCAGTCACGTCTAGTACCGTGGGATATACAAATTCTAAATTCATCCTGGTTGACCATACAGTCAGTGCTCAACTATGCATACAAAAAGGTTTGTTATCCACACAATAAGCAAGGATTTCAGAACTGATAAGAAATAACTAGTTACTACCATACTTTTCTTTTAATTAACTGATGCCTATCACAGCACAGCTTATAACATTAATCAACTAAGTTAAATTATGAAAAATACAGGAAGTTGGAATGCTAATTTTAATGATTATCTCCTAATCAAATTAAAAAATACTAATGGAGAAAAATACATTCAAAATTGTTCCAGTCATCTCCAAATAGTAAAAATATTACATATATATTACAAAAGACAACATATAAAAAGTTTAAAGATTTTTAAATGATTATTATAAATATGCATCAGTTCAGTTCAGTTCAGTGAGTCGTGTCTGACTCTTTGCAACCCCCATGGACTGCAGCACGCCAGGCCTCCCTGTCCATCAATAACTCTCGGAATTTACCCAAACTCATGCCCATTGAGTCGGTGATGCCATCCAACCATCTCATCCTCTGTTGTCCCCTTCTCCTCCCGCCTTCAATCTTTCCCAGCATCAGGGTCTTTTCAAATGAGTCAGTTCTTTATATCAGGTAGCCAAAGTACTGGAGTTTCAGCTTCAACATCAGTCCTTCCAATGAACATTCAGGACTGATTTCCTTTAGGATGGACTGGTTGGATCTCCTTGCAGTCCAAGGGACTCTCAAGAGTCTTCTCCAACATCACCGTTCAAAAGCATCAATTCTTCGGTGCTCAGCTTTCTTTAAATATGCATACCTATTTTTAATATGAGGTTCAAATAATGCTTTATGATGTTATGAAAGCTGTGTGAGATGACTTCTTCGCAAGTTGGTATCCTTGTGTCCAGGTGGACAGCAGGTAAATGGTTTCAAGAAGCATAAATACAAAGCTGTATATTACAAAAGCCAGTATATAAATGGGAGTGGAGCTGAAGTATTTATAAAACTGCAGACACTAATCTCAAACTATATTTCTCTTACATATGCTTTCTACCATCTTTTCTAATTTTTTAAAGATGAGTTTAAGAAATAAGTACAGAAAAAAGTTCAGGCCTTCACGTCAACAGGAAAAGTAAAAATGCTACAAGATAATAAATACGTTGAAGAAAACTCTTGAGAACCCTTGGACTGCAAGGAGATCAAGCCAGTCAATCCTAAAGGATATCAGTCCTGAATTGTCATTGGAAGGACTGACGATGAAACTCCAATACTCTGGCCACCTGATGCGAAGAGCTGACTCATTAGAAAAGACCCTGATGCTGGGGAAGATTGAGGGCGGGAGGAGAAGGGGACGACAGAGGATGAGATGGTTGGATGGCATCACCACCCAATCATCGATGGACAGGAGTGAGCAAACTCTGGGATCTGGCGATGGACAGGGAGGCCTGGTGTGCTGCTGTCCACCGGGCCACAAAGGGTCGGACATGACTGAGCAACTGAACTGAGCTGAGCTAAGTGTGTATTTCTGACAATAAGACATAAAGGCTAACACGATGGTCACTGAGCCACTGAAAGTGTGTGTCATTAAGAAATGCTCTTTATTTTTATTCTTAAGAACCTTTCCACAGGAATCAATTTTTTTATTTTCATAGTCTGATAGCAAAGGAAAGACAGTTGTCAACACAGCGCTCAGGGTCTAAAAATCCATGAACTCTCCATCCCTTTGATAAAATCCCACAATGTTCAACTGCATTAACATTTATCAACACATTCCACTACATGCTGTATTAAAAAGGAAGTTTTTTTGGTCTAATTGATAAAGTAACAATTTCATAGAGTGACATTTCATATTCATGTGAACTTAAAGACACAGCAAAACAAGGAGAGAGTGGACTGACTTTACAAACCCCAGTTTTTAATACTAAATTCTTGTAATGTATTTCATTCCCAGCTTACATAGCCAAAATGCTAGAACTTGCTCTATTTCAAGCTCCTTTTTAAACTCCATACCCTGCCCCTATACTCCTCTCACCGACCTCAATGCACTGAGTAACATCAAGTGAAGCACAACTGTGAACCAGCCTCACGCATCACAAGAAGCTAGTAGCTTCCTGACAAGGCTCTGTCTGTAACAGAGGTTCCCAACCTTTTGGGCACCAGGGGCCGGTTTCATGGAAGACAAATTTTCCACGGACAGAGATGGGGGAAGGGGATGGTTTAGGGATGATTCAAGCACAGGGCTGAGCTCCTTCAAAGCTGCTGCTGATCTGACAGGAAGCGGAGCTAGGGTGTATCGTGAGCACAGGGAAAGGCTGTCCACAGGCATGGAGCTTGCCCACCTTGCTCTCCTCCTGGGGTGCAGCCCACTCTGTGGCCCAGCGGCTGAGAAACCCTGGTCTATACGATCCCAGGGATAACAAGGAACAGATTTCAAGTTAAAGGACACCATTTCAGAAGTAACACTGACCACTGGCTATAAGCTCATCAAGCCTAAAATAAGAAATGCTCTTTATTTTTATTCTTAAGAACCTTTCCACAGGAATCAATTTTTTTATTTTCATAGTCTGATAGCAAAGGAAAGACAGTTGTCAACACAGCGCTCAGGGTCTAAAAATCCATGAACTCTCCATCCCTTTGATAAAATCCCACAATGTTCAACTGCATTAACATTTATCAACACATTCCACTACATGCTGTATTAAAAAGGAAGTTTTTTTGGTCTAATTGATAAAGTAACAATTTCATAGAGTGACATTTCATATTCATGTGAACTTAAAGACACAGCAAAACAAGGAGAGAGTGGACTGACTTTACAAACCCCAGTTTTTAATACTAAATTCTTGTAATGTATTTCATTCCCAGCTTACATAGCCAAAATGCTAGAACTTGCTCTATTTCAAGCTCCTTTTTAAACTCCATACCCTGCCCCTATACTCCTCTCACCGACCTCAATGCACTGAGTAACATCAAGTGAAGCACAACTGTGAACCAGCCTCACGCATCACAAGAAGCTAGTAGCTTCCTGACAAGGCTCTGTCTGTAACAGAGGTTCCCAACCTTTTGGGCACCAGGGGCCGGTTTCATGGAAGACAAATTTTCCACGGACAGAGATGGGGGAAGGGGATGGTTTAGGGATGATTCAAGCACAGGGCTGAGCTCCTTCAAAGCTGCTGCTGATCTGACAGGAAGCGGAGCTAGGGTGTATCGTGAGCACAGGGAAAGGCTGTCCACAGGCATGGAGCTTGCCCACCTTGCTCTCCTCCTGGGGTGCAGCCCACTCTGTGGCCCAGCGGCTGAGAAACCCTGGTCTATATGATCCCAGGGATAACAAGGAACAGATTTCAAGTTAAAGGACACCATTTCAGAAGTAACACTGACCACTGGCTATAAGCTCATCAAGCCTAAACAACTCCAGCCTGGAATCTCCCTCTTAAACCTCGCTGTCTCCTGATTGCCCTGGGGAGGTCAAGTACAGGGGTTCCAGATCTAGGCTGCTTGGGCCTCAGTCAAGGCTCAGTCAGCTGGGCAAGTTATTTAACCTCTCCTCCTACCTCAGTCCCCTCATATGTAAAACAGTGCACCAACAATATTATACTTTATCACTTAACAAAAATGCTTTATTTCTCCACTTTTAAACCTTGAAACGTATTTTTTCCTTCAAAAATTCTTACAGCCAGAAAGATTCCTTTCTCTCTGTGAAGGCTCTTTCGTAGACTATTTCACACTGTTCTTGAACTCAGAACTTTAATGAAATACTGGTGGCTCAGACAGTAAAGTGTCTGCCTGCAGTGCGGGAGACTTGGGTTTGATCCCTGGGTTGGGAAGATCCCCAGGAGAAGGATATGGCAATCCACTCCAGGACTACTGCCTGGAAAATCCCTTGGACAGAGGAGCCTGGTGGGCTACAGTCCGTGGGGTCACAGAGTTGGGCACGACTGAGCAACTTTCACACATGGTATTGTGAGGCACTTCAGAACACCTAACTCAAAGATCACTTGAGAATTTCAACACTCAAGACTGAAAAATTTACCACCAGGGTTATTTAAATGCTTCATCAATTCTCAGCCGCTCCATAAAATGTTAACATGTTACGCAATGCTGGCTAGAGAATACAAGTGTGTCTCTATGTGGTAATGGAAGAATTACTTTGAGAAAACAGAACCTTACTTTCACTCAGTACATGAACACAAAGTCTGCTTTTATGTTCATGCCAACGATGCTTCTAGGATCACGGGTAAAACACTGAAAATTCATTTGGTGCCCTTATTTCACATGGAGAGAGGGAGTGTGCGCACATACACACACACCTCTCCACATCTGTGGAATATGTCTTACAGAGTAGGTGGAATTCACTAATAAATTCACTTCAAAAGTTCTTTTCCAAACATGCTTCTTTGGAGAAAACGTACGATTTCCCTCCCCCCTCCCCCAGCCATCTAGATGTGTATAAGAGACAGGCCCAAGCCCACCCCCGCCCACTCCCTCCCCCCACCGGCCCCCTCTGCCTCTCCCTCTTCAGGACACTTTTATCCACACATGCACCACTTCCTGGGAGAGGCAAGGTAAGTCAGCAAGAAGAGTGGGTTTTGAAGTCAATGTGACATCTGTTTGAATGAGTCTCTTAACAGCTACGTGGCCCTGGGCAGAAACTGAAGCTCTACTTCAGGCTGCCCATTCAAAATGCAAATAAAATACCCACATTGCAGGGTTATTGCGATGACTGAAGAGGCCGAGTGTGCAAAGCACTTGACCCAGCACCTGGCACTGGGAAAGCTCTCAAAAGACAGCAGTTACTATATTAAATGTTTGCTGGTTTGGCGAGCAGGCGAAGGGAAAGCTCCCCATTCATTTAGAGTTAACAGGAAAATTCTGTTTAAAAATACTTTACAACAAAAAGAGATTATATAAGTGGCCGCCTTCTAAACCGATATACTATACACAGTGATTATTCCTAAAAACTTGATCAGCATTTGGACGCATTATATTAGTTCTGTATAAATATCACATGAGGGACGAGTGAGATGGCCTGACCACCTCAGGCCACAAAGAGCCCACACCCTCATCACTGCAGCACCCAAGAACCACGATACATCCTCCAAGGTCACTTGTATTTCGAGATATTTCATTCCTAATGTAACTGGGAAGAGTAAAGCATAAATATCCATATGCCTCGACTATCAGCACTTGGGTTATACAGTTAATTAAACTGTTCAAATGATAATGACAATCGGCATTCCCATTCAGCTACAGGGCATGTCGTTTTCTCTCCCTACGCAGTGTACTGACTTCTTTGAAAATATTTTACCCAGCTTATACATTAATGTGAGGTCCTTGACACACTCCAACTGCGTAGTAAGAAATAAACAACCAATAGGCCTGGCTTCAAGGCAAAAATCAGCCTGGCAGCATGGCCTCAGAAGAGTCCCTCCACCTCTCGGCTCAGACAAGGGGTGAACAACGTTGCTGCTGCTGCTGCTAAGTCGCTACAGTCATGTCTGACTCTGTGCGACCCCATAGACGGCAGCCCACCAGACTCTGCCATCCCTGGGATTCTCCAGGCAAGAACACTGGAGTGGGTTGCCATTTGCTTCTCCAATGCATGGAAGTGAAAAGTGAAAGTGAAGTCGCTCAGTAAGTGTTGGACTCTTCGTGACCCCGTGGACTACAGTCTACCAGNCTCTGCCATCCCTGGGATTCTCCAGGCAAGAACACTGGAGTGGGTTGCCATTTGCTTCTCCAATGCATGGAAGTGAAAAGTGAAAGTGAAGTCGCTCAGTAAGTGTTGGACTCTTCGTGACCCCGTGGACTACAGTCTACCAGGATCCTCCGTCCATGGGATTTTCCAGGCAAGAGTACTGGAGAGGGTTGCCACTGCCTTCTCCTGAACAATGTTAATCCCACATAATTCTCAGTATAGTGTGACTCTATGGGAGGGGTAATGGTTTAAAAAAATATGCATGTTGGTAAATGTCTGGGGTTATTTACAAAGAACATCCAAAGGTATGCAAGACGACTGTTATATCTATTTCTTCCCCCAAAAGTTTTCAGCTGATTTTTAATGTATGTCAACTGGTTTTGTTTTCTATTAAATTCTAATCCAATTGTATGTGTTCTCTCATTTATAAAATGATAAATATAAACAAAAATGGTAAACTATCACAGCAATATTCTAACCAAATATATTTTCAATGAACAGTAAAGTAACCAAAGTAAACTTCCCAGAGGGAGGCCAAATTAATGCACTTAACTTTATTCAGTTGTATCTTGTAATTAACATATTCCCTTCCCCACTTTTTGTCATTAGTGGCTAAAAATTAATGGAAATTATTTTTTAAATGCAAAATTTAAGATATTTTACAACAGAATTGTTTAGCTATATAAAACAAACCGTGGACCATTCAAATTTTATTTCCTTAAAAATAAAAGGTTATTTTTCATAATGTAGCCGTAAATTAAACTCTACCTGACTCCACTGTTAACAGGTTTCCCCTATAAAGTATATTAACTTCGTTTGGAGTCTAATATACACAGCTTACTCATAAATTAAAGGTCCCAAACTGTCTCCCTTCCCCAAAAATACTTTTTTTCTGCTGAGACAGGAAAACAGATAATAAACTGCTGCTCTATCTGTCCTCCAACAAAAGACTTGGTCTAAACGGGTCACTTGCTAACAGCTTTGTCTACTTCAACATATCAAGAAGTACCTACCCAAGGTGTATTTGAGGTCATTCTACTTTTCTGAACTCACTCTGACAGGTATTACAATACTTTCAAAATTTTAATTAATCTCTAGTACATTTTGTCCTTTCTCATTAACAATCGTCTAAATTTCTGTTCAATTTTTTTTTGCTAACAGTTTTTCAACAGTGCATAGGCCAAGTCTCACATTACTGGCTTCATACAGTTAAAATTCCTATTAACTAGTATGAAACATAAGTGTACAAAGAGAAACTTTTTATCAGTTCAGTTCAGTCGCTCAGTCGTGTCCAACTCTTTGCGAACCCAGGACTGCAGCACGCCAGGCCTCCCTGTCCATCACCAACTCCAGGAGTTCACTCAGACTCATGTCCGTTGAGTCGGTGATGCCATCCAGCCAGCCATCTCATCCTCTGTCATCCCCTTCTCCTCCTGCCTTCAAGCTTTCCCAGCATCAGGGTCTTTTCAAATGAGTCAGCTCTTCACATCAGGTGGGCCAAAGTACTGGAGTTTCAGCTTCAACATCAGTCCTTCCAGTGAACACCCAGGACTGATTTCCTTTAGGATGGACTGGTTGGATCTCCTTGCAGTCCAAGGGACTCTCAAGAGTCTTCTCCAACAGTTCAAAAGCATCAATTCTTCGGCGCTCAGCTTTCTTTGTAGTCCAGCTCTCACATCCATACATGACTACTAGAAAAACCACAGCCTTGACTTAGACCTTTGTTGGCAAAGTAATGTGCTGTCTAGGTTGGTCACAACTTTTCTTCCAAGGAGTAAGCGTCTTTTTATTTCATGGCTGCAATCACCATCTGCAGTGATTTTGGAGCCGCCCCCCTCAATTAAGTCTGTTACTGTTTCTACTGTTTCCCCATCTATTTGCCATGAAGTGATGGGACCAGATGTCATGATCTTAGTTTTCTGAATGTTGAGCTTTAAGTCAACTTTTTTACTCTCCTCTTTCACTTTCATCAAGAGGCTCTTTAGTTCTTCACTTTCTGCCATAAGGGTGGTATCATCTGCATATCTGAGGTTATTGATATTTCTCCCAGCAATCTTGATTCCAGCTTGTGCTTCTTCCAGCCCAGTGTTTCTCATGATGTACTCTGCATATAAGTTAAATAAGCAGGGTGACAATATACAGCCTTGACGTACTCCTTTTCCTATTTGGAACCAGTCTGTTGTTCCATGTCCAGTTCTAACTGTTGCTTCCTGACCTACATACAGATTTCTCAAGAGGCAGGTNTCCAGCCCAGTGTTTCTCATGATGTACTCTACAAATAAGTTAAATAAGCAGGGTGACAATATACAGCCTTGACGTACTCCTTTTCCTATTTGGAACCTAGTTTATGCCTAAACCGTTACAGATGGGTGTGTCTGCAGAGAAATACAAAACTGTGTGCACTGGCTTACTGTTAATTGCTTTCAAGGGAGACTTTAGTCCTGTTCTAAAATTGTAATACATTTCCCTAGGTCACTCTGCCATGTTCCCCTGACAACTATTTAGTAGCACCTTCTCATCCAGCATCTTCTCCACATCTTCACTCTAATTTGATGATCTTGCTTATAGCGGCAATCAGAAGAGGATTTACATACATTTACACCACCATATCATCCCATCCAGTAGCATCTCTTCTGTTGGAGAAGAATCTTCTGTGCTCCCATTACACCTTCACAAAGGCACTGATTTCTACCCCTCTCAAGTATTCACGGACAAAAACCTACCTCCAGAAATTCCCATTTCTCCTTTTCTCTAGTGAAACACTCCCTTCAGCCCCAGTCACATATTTTTTCACATCTTAAAAAAAGATCTCTTGTCCCACTTTTCCCTCAAGTTATTGTACCATTTCCCTTTGCTTTGGAACAATCCCTCCAGAAGGAGTTACATACACTTGATTTAACATTTTCAATTCCTTAACTTCTGTTCTCTGTTGAGAACAGAATCCATTGAGGTTTCCATCCCCACAAACTCCTCTGCAACTGCTCTTGTCCACGTCACTAATGACCTTCATTATTGCTGAACCCAATGATCAACTGAGTTTTCTCTCACATGATCAGCAGCGCTAGACGCAATAATCACCCCTTCCCAGAAATATGTGATTCATCTGGCATCCAGAACACCACTCTCCTGGCTGTGTTCTTCCTGCCTCCCTGTTTTTCAGGTCTAAATGGCCCTCCTGATCCTCCACAACCCCCTAAGCTGTTTCCAGTGTAGTCCTCTCCATTTCAGTGAGTAACAACTCTATCTTTTCAGGGGCCAAGGCCATAAACTTGAAAGTCAAATTTAACTCCTCTCATTTTCTCATATTCCACTTCCAGCCAGACTGAACCTGTTGGCTTTATCTTCAAAATAGATCCAGGTGCTAATCATATTTTACCATCATCACGGCTCCCACTCTGGTGCAAGCCAGGGCCCATCTCCAGGGATTAATACAGAATTGAACTGATTTCCCTGCGTCCACACTTGCTCCTCTTATTCTCCACCCAGCAGTCAGAGTGATGCTGTTAAGTCAGACTAGCATGCCAGGTTTTTGCTGACCACATGCTGAAGTCTTCATGTATGATAATGCCCCCTCCTCATCCTCATCTTTTACACTCTCTCCTAGCTCACTCTGCTTCAATCCCAGCAGATGGCTTACTGTTTCTGGAAAAAAGCTAGGCAGCTTGAGCCTTTTCAGTGGCTCCCTTCCCTTCTTTGTATCTTCAAATATCTTCTTCCTCACTCACTCACTTTAGCCATTTCTGATAAATCCCTACCCCCTTCTTTGCTTCATTTTTCACCTCAGTTCTCATTACTTTCTAATGCACTATACAAACAGAAGCAGAAGATATTAAGAAGATGTGGTAAGAGTACACAGAAGAACTATACAAAAAAGATCTTAATAACCCGGATAGCCATGATGATGTGATCACTCATCTAGAGCCAGACATCCTGGAATGCGAAGTGGGCCTTAGGAAGCATCACTGTGAACAAAGATAGTGGAGGTGGTGGAATTCCAACTGTGCTGTTTCAAATCCTAAAAGATGATGCTGTGAAAGTGCTGCCAGCAAATTTGGAAAACTCACCAGTGGCCACAGGACTGGAAAAGTCAGTTTTCATTACAATCCCAAAGAAGGGCAATGCCAAAGAATGTTCAAACCACCACACAATTGCACTCATTTCACATGCTAGCAAAGTAATGCTCAAAAATCCTCCAAGCTAGGCTTCAATAGTATGTGAATCAAGAACTTCCAGATGTTTCAGCTGAATTCAGAAAAGGCAGAGGAACCAGAGATCAAATTACCAACATCTGTTGGATCATAGAAAAAGCAAGAGAATTACAGAAAAAACAGCTATATCTGCTTCACTGACTACGCTAAAGCCTTTGACTGTGTGGATCACAACAAACTGTGGAAAGTTCTTCAGAAGATGGGAATACCACACCACCTTATCTGTCTCCTGGGAAACCTGTATGCAGGTCAAGAAGCAACAGTTAGAACTGGACATGGATCAACAGACTGGTTCCAAATTGGGAAAGGAGTATGTCAAGGTTGTATATTGTCACCNGTGTGGATCACAACAAACTGTGGAAAGTTCTTCAGAAGATGGGAATACCACACCACCTTATCTGTCTCCTGGGAAACCTGTATGCAGGTCAAGAAGCAACAGTTAGAACTGGACATGGATCAACAGACTGGTTCCAAATTGGGAAAGGAGTATGTCAAGGTTGTATATTGTCACCCTGCTTATTTAACTTATATGCAGAGTACATCATGAGAAACGCTGTGCTGGATGAAGCAGAAGCTGGAATCAATATTGCTGGGAGAAATATCAATAACCTCAAATATGCAGATGACACCATGCTTATGGCACGAAGTGAAGAGGAACTAAAAAGCCTCTTAACGAAGGTGAAAGAGGAGAGTGAAAAGGCTAGCTTAAAACTTAACATTCAAAAAACTAAAATCAGGACATCCAGACCTATCAGTTCATGGCAAATAGATTGGGAAACAATGGAAAGGTGAGCTACTTTATTTTCTTGGGCTCCAAAATCACTGCAGATGGTGACTGTAGCAATGAGCTTAAAAGATACTTGCTCCTTGGAAGAAAAGCTATGACAAACCTAGATAGCATATTACAAAGCAGAGAAAGGTCCATATAGTCAAAGCTATGTTTTTTTCAGCAGTCATGTATGGATGTGAGAGTTGGACCACAAAAAAGGCTGAGTGCCAGAGAACTGATGCTTTTGAACTGTGATATTGGAGAAGCCTCTCCTCTTAACGAAGGTGAAAGAGGAGAGTGAAAAGGCTAGCTTAAAACTTAACATTCAAAAAACTAAAATCAGGACATCCAGACCTATCAGTTCATGGCAAATAGATTGGGAAACAATGGAAAGGTGAGCTACTTTATTTTCTTGGGCTCCAAAATCACTGCAGATGGTGACTGTAGCAATGAGCTTAAAAGATACTTGCTCCTTGGAAGAAAAGCTATGACAAACCTAGATAGCATATTACAAAGCAGAGAAAGGTCCATATAGTCAAAGCTATGTTTTTTTCAGCAGTCATGTATGGATGTGAGAGTTGGACCACAAAAAAGGCTGAGTGCCAGAGAACTGATGCTTTTGAACTGTGATATTGGAGAAGCCTCTTGAAAGTCCCTTGGACTGCAAGGAGATCCAACCAGTCAATCCTAAAGGAAATCAACCCTGAATATTCATTGGAAGGACTGATGCTGAAGGTGAAGCTCCAATACTTTGGCCACTTGATTAGAAGAACTAAATCATTTGAAAAGACCCTGATGCTGGGAAAGACTGAAGGCAAGAGAAGAAGGGGATGATACAGGATGAATGGTTGGATGGCATCACTGACTCAATGGACTTGAGTTTGAACGAGCTCCGGAGTTGGTGAAAGACAGGGAAGCCTGGTTTGCTGCAGTGCATGTGATTGCAGAGTCGGACATGACTGAGCAACTGAACCACAAATAAAATTTTACTGATTTATTTGGTTTGCTGCTGCTGCTGCTAAGTCACTGCAGTTGTGTCCGACTCTGTGCAACCCCATGGATGGCAGCCCACCAGGCTCCTCTGTCCCTGGGATTCTCCAGGCACGAATACTGGAGTGGGTTGCCATTTCCTTCTCTAATACATACATGCATGCATGATTTGGTCTATTGCCTGTTATTTACCTTAGAATGTAAGCTCTACAAAGAAAGGGATTTTGTTTGTATTAGTTTTACTGATGCAGTCCCACTGCTGGCACATAGTTGTTGTTCTGTCTTTGTTTCTCCTTGGTTTTTCTTTGTTACATGGTATTTAAAAGCCAATCAACCCAGGGACCCAGCAGCTTTTTTTCCCTTAGTGTCTTTGTCACATTTGTTGTTGTTCAGTTGCTAAGCTGTACTGGACTTTTTGCGACCCTATGGACTGCAGCACACCAGACTTCCCTGTTCTATATAACCTATGCACCTCCAAGGTTGGTTGAATCTCTAGACAGAAAACCTGCAGATATGGAAGACTAACTATACATATCAGAAGACTTAACTATACGCTGAGTAACTTCACTTTTAGAAATTTATCTCAGTTTATCTTGGATTTTCCAAGCTGATATAAAGAAAATATGTACTGCTTCAGACTTTTAATAGGTATATGAAAAAGAAAGGAAATATTCTGAACAACAGTGACAGAAATCTTCTAACCTGTTTTGGTTCTCTTGGTTTGAGAACATATTATCTGAGGAGTTTAAAAATATATTTATGCCGGAATCCCACCTTCAGAGATTCTGATTTAATCGGTTTGGATTAGCTCTCTCTTGTTATAGATTAGCAGCCTCTGATGATTAGTACTGAGATCCATTAATTCATTAGGGGCTGTAGATGGTAATTCTGTTCAAATCTTTGGGCCTGTATTTTTTCACAAACAAAATTAAGGGGTTAGTGTACATTATCTACAAGCATCTTTGCAACTGAAATACTCTATGTTCATACAGGAAAATCTCTTATTTAGATTATAGGAATATTTGTCATCTCTTCCTGGTTTATTGGTGTGTGTGTGCACGTGTGTGAAAGAAGAGCACACGTAGCAATGTCATAATGCTTGGAAAGAAGAAAACATTTATTTTTATTACAGAGAAGCTGAGATAAATCAAAATTTCATAAAAAACCATCAAGTCTTCCACTCCAATAGGTGTCTGGCAGGATGTTAGGGTAAACTGTTACATGCTTATTGTAGGGCCAGCTAGAGCAAGAAACAGGCCTCTGAAACCAGGAGAGCTGTGTTTAATTTTTTAAATAAAATTGTCATTTATTATTTTTTATAAATGTCATAGTTTGTAGGGGCTGCTATAACAGAATACCATAAACTGGTGGCTTAATTTCTAAACAAGTCATTGAGAAATATAAATATTTCACAATTCTGTTGGCTGGAAAGTCCACGATCAAGGTATTGGCAGATTTGGTATCTGGTGAGAAACTGCCTCCTAGCTCACAGACATCTGTCTTTTTGTTGTGACCTTACATGGTGAGAGGAGCAAGGAAGCTCCTTGGTGTCTTTTTTTAATAAGAGGATTAATTACACCTATAAGGGCTCTGTCTTCTATACCTAAGCATCTTTCAAAGATCTCCCTCCAAATACTAAAACATTGGTGACTAGATTTTAACACGAACAATAAGGCCACAAACATGAAGTCTACAGCAATATAGGATGCTGAGAAACATTAGCAAACAACAAGTAATTCTTTCTAAAGTGTCTAGGTATATAGTATGAAAGGACTTTTGATTTTACAGAAGCCTTCTTATGCTCAATTTGTATGCATGATTTGTAGCATTTTCTACAACATCCTTTTAAGGATAAGGAGTATGATATATACTCCAGTTGGATAAACCTTCCACCAATAAAGAAATAATTTTATTAGTTTTGAGTTCAATCAGTTGCCAATAATATTTTGTTTTTGCACCCAAATAAATAATAAATTCAGGCAGACATTTACCTGTGTGGTACACTTGAAAGTTTTGAACACAAAAGTGAAAGTCATTCACTCTGTCATTAAAAAGATAATGTAGCTGAGTTGAATTAACTCATTCAGGGACGCATTTCTTCCCAAGGGAAACTACAAAGTTATTCCTCACAAACTAACCTCACTGCCCCCACACAATTAGACATTAGAGATCAGATAAAATGTCACTGCACTTACTGGGCTTCCCAGGTTGTACAGTGGTAAAGAATCTGTCTGCTAATACAGGAGACACGAGACAAGGGTTTGGTTCCTGGGTCGATAAGATTCCTTGGAATAGGAAATGGCAGCCCATTCTAGTATTCTTGCCTGGAAAATCCAATGGACAGAGGAGCTTGGTGGGCTACAATCCATGGGGTTGCAAAGAGTCAGACACAACTGAGCACACAAGGCCTTTTTTTGGACCTTGCCAATCATGCTACAAAGTGGATTATCTCTGTAATGTGTGAGAACACTATAGTTCTTATAGTTTTTTTTGTTACTTTCACCACACAATATGGTTAGTACCAAACAGGCCTTGGCCAGGTGTTCTCTTCATGTTGTAATAGTTTAAAAGAGATGGCTAGTATAAAGAAAGTGAAAATGACCATCCGGGTCCCAGAAACCAGAACCTAGTAGTGAGCATGGGTAGTGGGTCCTGGCCAAACTTATGCACAAGATCTTAATGGATGCACTTCTGTATTGTTCTGGATCTCACTAAGCAATATCTTCTTTATGCAGAGTAGTGGTGTTGAGGTTCTGGGCATAAACTTATTTCATCTCAGAATAAGTCTATGTTTGGGCTATGAAAATGAGAAAACCCCACAGAAAACTAGTCTTAGAAGCAACACCTTGAAGTAATCTTGTAACTATAGTAAAGAATCAGCAATATAGTCCTTATGATCTAACTGGCTGGGCAGAGAGACGAGTCTTTATTTATTTCACTGACTGGTAATATTAAGAAAGATTATCTGGGTGTGGCAATAGTCACTCTTCCACATACCGCCTTTAAAAAAAAAAAAAAAAAACCATCACCCTTGAGGAGTGATCAGTAATTTAAAACTGACCTAGGTTGAAGAATTACTGAAATGCCCACTTCAGTTTATTTCTTAAGACTGCCTTTAGCTTTGGTGAATGAGAAAGCACTTGTTGCCATTTCCTTTCTGAGAACTGCTGAGTTAGTACGGAAGGAAGTGAGAGATGTTCAATTGAATTCTGTCTTGTGGGGGAAGGACAGGACTGGGCTGTGCCTCTGAGCACCAGCTTCTGCTTTTGTGGGGCTGGCTTCCCAAGTAGCTGGTTCCTATTTATAAATGTAAAATTGGTTTGAGGAGTCCTACAAATGACCCCGGGTTTAGGGAGTGCTAACTTTCTCTGCCCCAAACTCAGGGCCATAACTCAGGGTAGAACATTCTTAATTGGTTTCCTATCCATAAAAACTTTTAAAGATTTGGTCAAACCTTAAAGTGGGGGGGGGGGTCTGATTTAAATGTTGCTTCTGTGAGAAATTTTTTTTTTTTTTTTGGTCTGTGTTGAAGAATATAGCTTGAGAAAAACCTAGTTGAAGCATCAAGTCACATCAGATAATAATGATAGAATGAGAGCTTCTGATGCAGACTGGTAGTCTATGGGAGCCCTAATGTTGGATGTAGTTCTGCCATTAACTGACATGTTTAATTATTTATTTGATATTGAAATCATGCTTATATTATTTTATACCATTTTCCAGCATTACATCAGTGTCTTTGGCACACTGGACCTTATTTGTCCATGAACTGAAAGTTTCTTAAGAATGTGTTGATTCTCCTGCTCATGTTGTGATTATTGTTGAAACTCATTATTTGTGCTGTAATATATCTATGCTGCTTGTCTGTAGATGTTTGGGAAATGGTGTGGTTGAGATAAAAATATTCAGAAAGATTCAAGGAAAAATTAAGTCTTCTGCCAACTAAATTCTCTGATATTCTTAACATATGTTACCATCTCAGATAGTTAATGAGATAATTCTCTAAAGCTATCTCGCTGTTAATACGTTCATTTCTTGAGTCTGCTTTTTGACTCATAATTCCACCATTGCAATTTAACTCTAAAAATTACCTTTAGGCTGGAGGGCTCTGGGGTCAAGATTGCCTAGATTCAAAATTCAGTTTGGCCTTCTCCGGGCTTCCCTGGTGGCTCAGAAGGTAAAGCGTCTGCCTGCAATGTGAGAGACCAGGGTTTGATCCCTGGGTTGGGAAGATTCTCTGGAGAAGTAAATGGCAATCCACTCCAGTACTCTTGCCTGGAGAATCCCATGAACGGAGGAGACTGGTAGACTACAGTCCATGGGCTCCCAGAGAGTTGGATATGACTGAGCGACTTCACTTTCTTTCTTTCTTTTTGGCCTTCCCTGGCTATGTGGTCTCAGGTGAATTTCATCATCTGTAAAATAGGGATAAAAATTAGCAATCATAGAATTATAGGATAGCAAGGGGGAAAATATTCCTTGAGTATCTACTATCTGTTAGGCACTGTTGGACAATTTGGGCCTTCCCAGGTGGCAGAGTGGTGAAGAACTCGCCTGTCTATGTAAGAGACATGAGAGATGCAGGTTTGATCTCTGGGTCGGAAGATTACCTGCAGGAGGGCATGGTAACCCACACCAGTATTCTTGCCTGGAGACTCCAATGGACAGAGGAGCCTGGCAGGCTACAGTCCATAGGGTCGAAGAGTCGGACACATCTGAAGTGACTTAGCTTGCGCACACACACATCGGATAATTTATGAGCCCATGTGATGCTCTGTGAAGTAGGCATCCTTTTATTTTTGGATGATTCAATTATGACCAGAAAGCTTAGTCAATTGTCCTAAAGGTCACACAGCTGGTAACTACTTCAAGCTCAGGTTTGTTTCTAAAGCATATGTCCCTTTCACAACATAAAGAAAAATTTACTCTTTTCCCTCCCCAGGTTATAATGTTTCAGGGTTTCCCACTGCTATTACACAGTTGTTTTGCATGTAGAAAACAAATGCATGACTTGGTAGGTCATGACATGGAGGAAATTTAAATGTGGAAGAAGTGAAAGAAACAATATGAAAAAACTACATACTGTATGATTTCAACTACATGACATACTGGGAAATGAAGACATTTAAATATCAGTAGTTGTCAGGGATTAGGGGAGAGGGAAGGATGAACAGGTGGCACATATTTTTAGGGTGGTGAAACTACTCAGTATGATACTGTAATAGTGAATACACATTATACATTTATCCAGTGTATATTATAAACGTATTATTGTACATTTATACAATGTACAACACTAACAGCTGACCCTAAGGTAAATTATGGACTTTGGGTGACGTATTAATGTAGATTCATCGACTGCAACAAAGGTACCACTCTGGGGGGAATACTGACAATGGGGAGAGGTTACGCATGTGCAGGTGTAGACTGTAAGGGAAATCTACGTACCTTCGTAACTTTTGCTGTGAATACAAAACTGTGCCAAAAAAAATAAATAAGTCTACTAAAAAACAAACAAGCATAAAGAAAAGCAAAATAGTGAAACGGTGTAACCTGAGAGAAGAGTNCCCCACCTCCAAGGTCAGCTTCTCCAAGAGGCCGACTCTAACCACACACAACAATCACAAGCTGGTCCACCTACCCTCATCACTGTTAATCCCCCTTCACGTTCTATTTCTCTTCCACTGAACTTACCACACAAAATATTACAAAGTGTTTTTATTTTCTTTATTGTCGGTCTTCCTCTCCTCCCCAATAAAATGTTAAGCCCCCCAAAAGGCAGAGACTTTTGTCTGTTTTGTTCACGGATGCATCCTCAGTGGCTAGAAGAGTGCTTAGAACATAGCAGGCACTCAGGAAATAGCGAATGAATGACGATGAACAATGAATATACTAGTGTATACATACAATGAACACACTCAGAGCAATGTATTTTTGGTTCCCACTTGATATCAGGTAAGACTAAACTTTAATTAGCAAAGAGGTCATGTAAAGAAACATGTACACAGGGACACAGATCACTGCATTTCTCCATTCAGCGTCTCCAACACTAACACATAATTACCTGCATCTCCCAATGGAGCACAGAGCAATGGGGTCCCCCACCACGGCAACCAGGGATTGCGCTCTTGTGATGGCAGTGTTGAGGAGCTTGTAGTTAGACAAGAACCCATAATCCAAGTCCTCTGTGGAATCTTCTAGCAGCTGCTCTTTCTTTTTGATTGGTGTCTGTTTATGTTTACAAGTGTGCCTTGTACGTACTGTGCTAAGAAACAAAACTCTGAATTGCTTTCCTACAACAAAATAAAAGAGGATTGTTATTCTGAACCAGTGATCTAACAAGAGAATTTCATTTTTAAAATGTTACTGCTAAATATCAGGTGTTTTTACGGATGTGGAGAAACTGGAACTCTTGTTCACTGTAGGTAGAGATGTAAAATGGTATGTAAAGAGGTACACAAAATAGTATGGCAGTTTCTGAAAAACGAAACATAGAATTAACATATGATGCAGAAATTCCACTTCTGGAAATAATTTCCAAAATAACTGAAAGAACTGACACCAGGAGGAAGCCTTGAGAGCCCAGTTTATACACTTTACCCCAGGTTCTTTCCTACATTAACACATCTATCCCTCACTCTGTAACAAGCCGCCACATATTTAAGTACAGTTTTCGTGTCGATTCTTAGTCTTTTCTTCTCCAGGCCAAACAACCGTAGTTCTTTCAAGCGTTTCCGAGCCCATGTGCAGGTTCTAGACTGCTCACCAGGCTAGGTCTTCTCTGGACGCCTCCTGGTTTACTGGCAGTACTCTTCCTAAATGCACACCCAAACTCTGCGTGATCTGAATGTATGGTACAGTGGTTCTATTCCCGCCGTCCCCACCATAATTTAGGAAGTATTATTGGATATTCCCAAGGACCCTAACATCGTACTTGGCTTCTGCGGCACTCACATCATAGTGCTGCTTTACTTACTTAAACGCACAAATTTCATAGCAACTAATCATATGAGAACTTTTAAGAGTTGCTTTATTCACTTAGGAAAATGTAGATAAAGAACAAACTATGCCTTTAATAAGCTATGCCTATGCCTTGCTTGACAGGTGCAAGTTTTAAAAAATCTTTATGAAGAGATAAAATCTTTAGTTCTTGGATACATTATAATGACAATAAGTGTTGGATGCCACTGTGACTGTAACTATAGCACACATACTCACATAGTTATAGTCACAGAAGAAGTCAATTTGTTCATACTTCTTTTATTCAGATACAAAAAATTAATAAGCATGTAACTGCCAATGTTGGCATTAAAGAACCTGATGTGGAATGAATACACAAATGCTTGTCCAGAAATCTTGAAATCTAAATATCAGAAGTGCACGTACTTTGAAATTTAAGCATTTGAATAAGCAATTCATTTCAATTAAGAGTTACCTTGAACATTGAGCACCCTTTCTACGTTAACATCAGATAATCTCTTTTTTCGAAGTTCGGCACGTATCCTGAACACCTGGTCTGCATATGGAGTCACCACACCAATACTGCCGTCATCCAACTTGCCCCACGCTACTGGCCACTTCCTTCTCAGCTCTTCCACACGCTCCACCACTTCGAATACCTTTAAATAAGCATACACACAGACATATTAAAGGTATCAAAAAAATATGGTAACTGAAATAGATGTGCAAATGATCCCATATCAGCAAATATCAGTTTAAAACAACCTCTAAATAGGAGTACTGCTTTGCTGATATGAACACAGGGAGAATAAAAAGATTTTATTTATATTTCGAGCAGTAAATTTCTACAATAGTGCACCCAGTGAAAACATGGAAATCAGAGAAAATGTAACTGGCAGTTGGCCCCCACCCTTTGCCTCACCTCCATTCCTCCATGAGGACGGGTTTGAGTTCCCACCTGGAGAGAAGGGCATGAAGCCGGCAACCCCACTGGGGAAGTAGGGAAGCACATTCCCACATCACCAGCGTTTCTCAGCCCATCTCTGCGGGTCAAGCCAATGAGACCACCAGACGCCCAGAGTCAGGGCCTCCCGTCAGGTCTCGGCAGTACAAGGGCTAACACCACCTCCACCCCCACTGACAACTCAACAGAGCAGCCGAGAGCTGGGGCCGCCAAACTGCAGCTGGGATGGGCACACACCTGGACGGAGGGACCGATGTTCAGCAGTCACTGCCTTCCAGCAGCTCAACTTCACCCAGGCCACTTCAGGACCAGTGCAACCAAGCCATACCACATTTCACCCATTTGAATTCTTCGGACCCCACTTACTGAATCATAACATGGTTTTTAGTGTAGTTCAATCTACTTTAACTCAATGAATTGATCAGTTTCAATGCTTGGTACAGTAGGTGATGAAACGATTAATAGAACAGGTTCCTTTGTCTGCTAAAAGATTACTGTATGTTTAGAAAATAGTGTCCTAATTTAAAATGGATATATAAGGCAAGCTCAACAGAGGGTCAGGCAAGAGTCTAAGGGGAGAGGAAGGAGACAATTTTTAATATATTTTAAATACATTATTTATTCACTATTTGTCAGTAAGATCTATTCAAATTTATAAGAGTAACTATACAAAAATCTGATAGCTTTATTCTTTTTAAGAACTTGAGGATTATTGGCCAGGATGCAGCTCCCACTTGCAGATATAAATTCAAATGAATGACAGAGGAATAGACTCCAGTCGTCCTATTGCTATAATGAAATAGCAGCAAGTGAAACAAAGACTGTCTGAGGGCCCTGGTGAGCCCACTGGATTGAAAACAGTGTGCTCTCACCGCAGGCCTGAGGAAGGCGGGTCCGAGTCTCCACAACAAGGAACAAGGGCACGCCACCTCGCCCCCTGCACTGGGTGCGGTGGTGTGTGAACGGCAGGGTCACATCTCTGCTGACCACCTCCACACACTGTCCCTGCACTAAACAACACACCATTTCGTCTCTCCCCTGCCCTTTACATCGTAAGCAGCAGAAAACTGTAGTCAAAATACACAGACTTGGAATGCTCTGAGGAGCTTGGGGAGCCTCTCTCCTAGACAGACTCTACCAAGCTCGTCAAGGTTAACAGATAATCATCCAAAGTCTCTGGAGATTAATCAGAGTTTACAAGAAACTGAGAAGCATGTTCCAACAAAACCTACAGGAAGTCAGAGCGCAGAGTGGAAGGCTGGGCACTCAGGCCTGGGACTGCACCCACTCTCCACAGCGGAGCCTCAAGGACCACGCCAGCAGCCGAGGGGCAGCCCCATCTGCTCATGCTCCCTGGGCTGAAAGAGCCACTCCAGGTGGCTTGGGCAGCAGCGGAACATCAGAGGTCTCCTTTTCCCAGCAACGCGCGGCAGGAGGCCTGTGAGCAGTTAGGAGCACTTGGGCAGCACCTCCTTCTCCTCCCTTCCCAAGCCCTGGTCTGCAGTGAGGACCTGACTGGACGGTGGGTGAGGCTGATGGCCTTCTCTGCTCAGACAGGACGTGTCACAGGAGAGCTGACTGGATGAGCCTGGCAGCCAGGTGGCAGCTGCCACCTCCCGCAGCTTCTGAGGACAGAAGACCCACTCAGTAGATTCAGCAGCCAATGGACAAGAGCAGACCTCGCCTCCCAGCTCGGGCTGCAGAGGGTCCACTTCCTGGGGGGACAGCAGCTTCTGGACAGCAGCACAGATTCTACACACTTGACATTCAGAGCTCTTTCTGCAGGACAACGCAGTGAGACAAGCCGGTGAAGGGCAAGTCCACACCCTCCTGCCGCAACTGTACCCTGAGTTCTGTCCCGGAGATCAGAGCAAACTTCACAAGGCGGCACCCCTCTGTCCCTGCCAAGGGCCCAACTTCAGCTGGACTGCACTGTAGAGTCAATGATGCCTCGGGGAGATGAAAAGTGAAATAATGGAGATGAAAAGTTCACCAGAGGGCCCCAACAACAGATCTGAGCTGGTAGAAAAACAAACTAGCAAACCAAAGTATTCAGATAGATATCATGTGATTTGAAGACAGAGTGGGAAAGGAAAAAAAGACAAAGCCTCGGAGAAACGTGGAACACCATTAAGCTCACCAACATATGGGGAGACCCAGAAGAGACAGAAAAGAGCAGAAAAAAAATTCAAAGAAATAATGGCTAAAATTTTTCCAAATTTTATGAAAAACTATAATCAACACATCAAGTTCAATGAACTTCAAGTAAGATAAACGCAAAGAGATCCACACCCAGACATACCTACGTCAACATGGCGGGAGTTACTGACAAAAACAAGTCCTTGAAAACAGCAACAACCAAAAAAAACTCATCATCTACAAAGAACACCAACAAGATTAACAGATGACTTCTCATCAGAGACAACGATGGCAATAAAGCACTAGGAAAGCATATTTCAGTGTGCTGAAACAACTCAAACTATAATCTAATATCCAGCAAAACCTACTTTTCAAAAATGAAGGTAAAATAAAGACATTCCCAGAAAAACAAAAACTGAAAGGTTCCTTTACTAGCAGACGTGTCCTAAAAGAAACACTAAAATTCTTCAGGCTGAAAGCAAGTGACTCTAGACAGTAATTCGAATCAACACAAACAAAGCGTACTGCTAAACCCAATTGCATGGTTAATTATAAAGATGGTAAAACAGTGTATTTATTCTCCCTTCTCATTTTAACTGACTTTCCAGCCAGCATTTTCCAACCGGAGTGCAAAAGTAATAAAGGAAACCGCTAGAGTTATCTGTCAATATTTCAAACATAAAGAAAAGTTTACCTTTTCCTAAAATTAATTGGCACAGACTAATTAAAATGTCAAGCTGCTTTGCTTCTGGCTAGGATTTTACCAAATGGGTACTGTCAATTTTCTTGTACTGACTTCTAACTCCAGGCCTCTGATCAATTGTAAAAGGGAAAGATGAATTATTATTACATAATAAAAGCCGTTTCTCTGTAAATAAAATGAGTAAAGCATGGGACCCAAGGGAGGAGATGGAGAGAGGTATCACAGATCAGGAACCATTCCCCTAGTGACCAGCCATCACACTGCCTCCCCTGGGCTTCCTGAAGTCCAGAACTCCACTCCCACGTGACAGCCAGAAACAAACCTCAGGGTCTCTGGTCTGAGACCCTGAAGACACCAAGGCTTTTGTCTGCTGCCTGATCTGACCCCTCATACTATCCACGTTTTCTCTAAACTTAAACAGTCAGAAACTGTAAGAGAACCATATAAGTTGTAGCACATAATGGGTCAGCAGAAGCACAGGACTCTTGTCAAGTCTTACATGTTTAAAGTTGATACCTGATTCAAGCTTGCACTATAAAATGTGATCATAATCCTTTTCAGATGGCTAACAATAATAACCTATATGAAAACACCGACTTTTAAATTAAGCTCTGTACTTCGGCATAAGACAGAATGTAAACCAAAATTTTTGTTTTTCATGGGAGATTTATCTTAACAAATCAATGTTACACAAAAAAGAATAAACCTTCATACCATTTTTATGTAAATCAAGTCAACACACGATAAAATATCAACCCAAATTTTAAATAAATGCTTAATAAGACCAGACTTTCTGACTGCAAAACTGCTGACCATTGGCAAGAAGAACGAAGGTACCTCTGCATTGTTATAAAAAGCTGTGCTATTTTTCTCCTGTACATCCTCCCCTCGTGCGGTAAAGAAGGTCAGTGGGTAGAACTCCTTGTGTGCTGGTTGCTTTCCACTGGCCATCAGCTTGCCCTCATAGAAGAGCTCAGAGGTGTAACTGCAAAAAAGACAAACACAAATAAGTAAGAAGTAATTGAGCTCCAAAATTAATTTTACCCATAAGAAACAAAAATTACCAGTCAAATCTAATGTTGCTGTATGCCCATGATTAATTTTAATCCAGACATCTAATATCCATGATGCTAAGATTTCCTCCAAAATTAACCACAGCAATACAAATACTGTAGGCTCCTGGTAAACCACTGCTCTGTGAACTGACCTGGGGAAGGCACGAAGCCAGAATACAGAAAGGAAAGGAAGGCGTAATGATGGCTCAACTCTAAACGAGAACGTCGTTCTATGAGGAAACTCGCTAGCTGCTACGGTTCTCTACACTGAAATTACTTTAAATGTGTATTTTGATTTATGTGGATCATATACTTTTGCAAACAAAGATCTACAGACACTGAAACAACACACATAACTGAGGGTCATTCCAGTCTTCAACGTAAAATGAATGCTCTTCACCAAGGGAGACACTGCCTAGTACTAGATTCATCACTGACTGCAGCAAACGACTGGCAACAATACAGGAGCCACATGTGGAGAGAAAGACAAAAGCCGTAGTTAAACCTAAATTTACTTTTCTCTCTCCTGTTGCTTTCACAGAAACCTAAAATGATTTTCCCACGACCGCCATAATCAATATTATTACATCACACTAAATTTGAAAAAGTCTTAAATTTTGGTGGTGATCGTGATTGGAGGCAGCACAAAAGGCTCCCCAGGGTTGGTCTGGATGTGGCTGGAGGGCACTCTGGCCTGTGGCTATTCAGTTGAGCTACCGCTCAAGATACTTTCAATGATGCGCACTCTATTTAATAGAAGGCTTTTAAAACTTTTATTACTAAATTTCATGGTTTTCCTTCCTTCCTTCCTCCCTCCCATCCTCCCTTTCTTCAAAACAGATTCCTCGCGTAACACAACTGGACACATATTCATAAGCCATTATGCAGTCTGTCAATATATTTGCTTATTTATATCATGTACTTTTACATACACATTATGTATTCAGTCACAGAAAAAGGTGTTATAGCTAGTAGAAACTGAAGACTTGTCTCCAGAACAGCCCTGCTATAGAAAATTACAGCTAATTCTTGCTGCTGCTAAGTAGCTTCAGTCATGTCCGACTCTGTGCAACCCCAAAGATGGCAGCCCACCAGGCTCTGCCTACCTGGGATTCTCTAGGCAAGAACAGTGGAGTGGGCTGCCATTTCCTTCTCCAATGCATGAAAGTGAAAAGTGAAAGTGAAGTCGCTTGGTTATGTCCGACTTTGTGCGACCCCAGGGACTGCAGCCCACCAGGCTCCTCTGTCCATGGGATTTTCCAGGCAAGAGTACTGGGGTGGGTTGCCATTGCTTTCTCCAAGCTAACTCTTGAGTTACAGACATAAAATGAAACATAATTTGCAACACCAGGGACGCCATGTAGCTCTGCTGGGAATAACCTCCCCTGGGACAGTGCTGTGCTCAGTCACCTCTCACCAGGCCAAACAGCGCGCCAGAGCTGGCAGCTCACACCTACTTGATGATAGCTTCGTGGGAGCGGTAGTTCTCACACAGGAGGATCCTACACGGAAACTCGGCAGGGTAGTGCTCATAGAGCCGATCAAGTAACGACACGTGAAGGTTCCTCTCCCTGGCAAACTCGCTGTAAACAAAAGGACTGAGCTGTAACAGATAAACACATGGGAGAAAATTTAACTAAATATACAAATAGCATTCTTATTAACATACTTATAAAAAAATTCACCATGCTGGAACTTCTGATATACTCTCAGCATGCTGAATGTTGCAATAAGCAGAGTCAAAACATATATGCTAGGAAAAACCTTACTACTATAAATAATGAGGCTAAGGTTTCCAACTTTCCTTCCAGTATGTCAACGCTAACCTTGAGTTTCTGTATCCAGGTTAATAAAGGACTTCTCTGACTTAATAATAAATAGCTACTACCTTAGCAATTTTAGGAATGTGACCCACTGTATCACTGGTGGAGTCAATCGACTGTTTCACTAAAATTAATCAACTATTTCAAATGGTAAGCTGGCAACATATACAGACTATGACTAAAAAACTTTTTAATAATTAGCAGAACGCCGTACTTATCTTGTAAAGTGTAACAAACCATTCTTGACTATAAGACGCTAAGAACAAAACTAAACTACTTTTGGCAAAGTAATAAACATAGAATTTGTTCCTCTACATTCAGCTCTTTCCTAAAGGTCTGGACAATTACAATACTCTATACGTTCAATCAATCAACTGTGACAAAAGAGAAAGAACCTTAATTTGCAGGTTTGTAAAACTGACATTTTATTAGAAAAACTGTAGTTCCCTTTCATATATAGGCATTAATAAGATCAGACAAGTTCCTTGAGATTTTGACTCATTTTTTATTTTAATTTCCCATGTAATGAAAAATTTAACGCTTCAGGAAAACAAATGTTGGGGACAGGAACTGGGGAATCATAGGGAGGATGATTTAAATTTATTCAGTAAAGAAAAGAATCAAATGTTCCTACTGTAGAGAACTGACCTTAACAAACAGGAAAATGGAAACCCTGACAACTTTATTCATCCTACTCTCTATCCAAAGGGAATAAAGCAGTAGGGGAGCAATTTTCCTTCAGAAATACCAACATTTCTCACTATTAGTACTACTACTAAGTTATTTCAGTTGAGAGGATGATTTAAATTTATTCAGTAAAGAAAAGAATCAAATGTTCCTACTGTAGAGAACTGACCTTAACAAACAGGAAAATGGAAACCCTGACAACTTTATTCATCCTACTCTCTATCCAAAGGGAATAAAGCAGTAGGGGAGCAATTTTCCTTCAGAAATACCAACATTTCTCACTATTAGTACTACTACTAAGTTATTTCAGTTGTGTCTGACTCTGCGACCCCATAGATGGCAGCCCACCAGGCTCCCCCATCCCTGGGATTCTCCAGGCAAGAGCACTGGAGTGGGTTGCCATTTCCTTCTCCAATGCATGAAAGTGAAAAGTGAAAGCGAAGTCGCTCAGTCGTGTCTGACTCCTAGCAACCCCATGGACTGCAGCCTATCAGACTCCTCCATCCATGGGATTTTCCAGGCAAAAGTACTGGAGTGGGTGCCATTGCCTTCTCCCACTATTAGTACAGTACTTAGTACAGTACTTGAACTGAAATGCATGGCACAATTTCACAGGGTGCTTCAGAAAACAAACAAGATACTAAACATCAAAACGTAACACAAGCTCCTTCTGATGCACTGCCTTGGAGGGACCTACCTGCATGTGGTCGCCAGCCAGGACAACCCGCGTGTGTCTAGTCGCTAGTGCCAGAGGCATGATGGTTTCACACTCCATGGCCTGAGCAGCCTCATCTAACAAGATGTGAGTAAAAAACCCTACAAGGCACAGGGCAAACACAGGACAGCACATTACAGCAGTGGTAAAGGGAGGAAGCCCTCCCTTCTCTGTTAAGGAAAGAATTCAGAGGCCTAATTTAAGAGTTCTGAGTGCTTTAATGCCAATCCTCAATTTAGAAAACTGTATGTACATTTCAGTCATTATTTAGGAAACAGAAGTTGAAAAAACTATTTTACTCAATAATAGACAATAAATGGCACCTGGACCTACTAGCCTCCAGACTAACAAGTTCCATCACTGCATGTGAAAGAGAGTTTAAAGTTCAAGATAGCAGCTGCTGCTGCTGCTGCTAAGTCGCTTCAGTTGTGTCTGACTCTGTGCAACCCCATAAATGGCAGCGCACTAGCCTCCCCCGTCCCTGGGATTCTCCAGGCAAGAATACTGGAGTAGGTTGCCATTTCCTTCTCCAATACATGAAAGTGAAAAGTGAAAAGTGAAAGTGAAGTAACTTAGTCCTGTCCAACTCTTTGCGACCCCATGGACTGCAGCCCACCAGGCTCCTCTGTCCATGGGATTTTCCAGGCAAGAGTACTGGAGTGGGGTGCCACTGCCTTCTCCACAAGACAGCAGCTCTCACCACAAAGAAAAGCTAGCAATGAAACAGTGACAGGCCCAATGTCCTTTAAAACACCAAAAATAAAACAATGGTAGTTCATGAGTAACTTTAGCTTAAACATACATATTAGACATTAAGATAAAGAATATCATACCCAAAATCTAATATAAAAGAGAAAGTTATAATTCATCTTTGACCAAAAACAAAGGTTATCTATTAGCAAATCCACTATTTTGATTATTTAGGTTTATTTTGCGTGTGTGTATGTGTATATAGACAGATTAAATATAATTTTTTAGTCTAAGAACCTATCCTGGTTGGAAAAAAAAAAAATCACGTCTGAAAAAAAATGATACAACAAGCATCAAAAATGTACATTATCAAATATTCCCCAGATGCAAACATCCCAGGTCTGGCTCACTGCTGTCGCTCATGCTGAACACAGGAATCTGTGGACAGGATGAAGAACCTGTGCCCTTTCCTGAGGGGGAACAGAGTGGGAGTCTCCCTGCTGTCTCGACGTGCAGGAGTGAATGCTGCCCCCGCTGCCAGCTCCCTGAGCGGGGCCGGTAGGGGGGCCCTGCTTTCACTCCACAGCAGAGAACAGTTTCTCAACAGAACGGCTAGCTATAAACGTCTAGGTTGTTTACCCTCCTGTGAGTTGACCCAAGAACCTAACCTCTATTTCTTTGAATAGCAACGAGTTCCAAACAGTCCGTTCATACAGCTTTCTAATGCAACTTGTTTCTAAGTTGGAAACTTTCTAAATCTGACTGGCAGGAATAACCACGACCACTACCTTCATCGTGGTCCATTCAAATAAACGGCTGTGCTGACAGCACAAGTATCAGCAACTGTTGCCTGTCTAATGACAGGGGCCCAAGCATGACGTGGACACATGCACTTTTCTCCCTGTTTAGGAGAACGTGCGCTTTCTGTTCTAAAGAACAATTAAAAGATGACTATATAATTACAGGGTCGAACTGGAAAAACTGAAACTAGTGAAAAAATCTACTGTTTCTGTTAGATAACATTTTAATTAAATATAGTCAGGCTTAAATCAGGAATGGAATAAATCCTGAAATTGTTATACTACGGCTTAAGCTAGTAAAAGAAACCTAAATTAGTCAAACTGATTTAGCCTGGGCCTTGGTTGTCTAGCCTCTAAAATAACCCTCCATGAGTTGACATGAGAATTAAAGTATAAACAATGCCAAAAACAAATCAGGTAGCTGACTTCCAATAAATGTGCTACACTCTTGCTCTTCAAAGCCATTCTTTACTCTTCACAAAACTATACTGTTTAGGAAGTTTAGGTATTTAATTTACGTGGCAAATATGCAGAGTATAATCATAAAGTAATGAGACTGATTGTTAAATAAACATACCAAAATTAACATTGCAAATAAGTGTTGTTCCATCAAAGAAGTCAGTTGAGAGGAAATATAACTCATTCCAATGGATGCAGCCACTGTTCAAAACATTTTTGAAACTCTGCTTTTGTAACTGCCCTCACCAGCCAGCTATGAGCTGCGTGCACAAGAAAAATAAGTCTCATTACATGAGAGGCACGTCTCTCTCTCTTTTTTTATACCCCTAATGGTATTGCTCAGTTTGATAACCTACCTTATTTACCAGACATGTCTCCAAAAGATTTTGAAGCTTTTCTAAAATTAAATCTACCTTCAAAAGAGAAAGTTTGGCCATTGTTCATTTTTTAAGATAAACAGAGGTTTGTCAAGGGCCTCCAGGTGTCTATGCCCTGGGCCAGGTGCCAGGAATACAAGGTGAAGGGAACTGTCTCTACCTTTCAGAAATGGAAAAGAACTTGGTACTGGTTCTGAAAGCAATTCCAAAAGGAGAGAGCAAAAATGCGTTGAGCAATGTCAACAACTGTAATATAAGAACAGTAAGTGAATGTCCTTCCAAAGCAACGATCTTCAAGTGACACCACATTTTGATGGTTAAGCTTTGCCATATTTATCAGAACTTTTTGTTACCTTATATCTGTACTTTCTATATTTGATTTTACATAGTTCCTATTAATTAAATATAATAATCTTAATAGTATGTAAAAAAAAACTATAATTGTTGTCTCCACACTGTATTAATGCACAAGTATCTTAAAATTATATACTTGAGAAAACAGTAAAAAAAAAACCCCAAACTGTCCAACTTTGAATTTCTCACATGATCAATATTAAATATCATCTGATCAATCAGAGAACAAGACAAAGTAAGAGTCACTGAAATGTCTAAACTAGGGATCGATAATTTTTTCTGTGTGAAGGGCCAAACAGTGACGTTTCAGGTTTTTTCCTAGCCATGCAATCTGTTGTAGCTACTCAACTCAGCTGCTGTAGCACAAAAGCATCCACAGAAATTATAGGGAGTAAATGGGCATGACTGTGTTCATCCAATAAAACTTTATTTACAAAGACAGTAGGCCAGATACGGCCCACACGCCAACGCCTGGTCTAAACTGAGCGCAGAAGCCCTGCGCATCCCCCTTCTCTGTGTCTGGAGCCAGCATACCAGGCTCGAGGTCCAGCTGGCAGAGGTGCTGGGAGGTGCTCAGTGTGACCACCACGACGCGGTGTTTCAGAATGTCCTCCCTCTGTGGCATCTGAAAGGTGGAATGCGCGCTTGAGATCAAACAGTACTGATGCACAACTGGGTGGACAGTCTTCACCCAGCGGTTTCTGAAATATACCCTACGAAAGAAGACAACAGGTCCTGTTTATACCTATTAACATCTTATTGTGTCAGATTATCAAAACACTGAGAGCATAATTTTAAGACTGCAATACCTGGAATTCAGTCCCTGGATTAGAATTTAACATACAATGGTGACTTCCCCCAGAATCAAGCAGGAAGTACACACACTATGATACGAAAAATATCCAATTATTTTAAGTGTTCAGATTAATTTTACAACAGAATGACACCAAGGGTTTCATAAGCATTGGTTTTCTTTTTAGTTGAAAACATTTCCAATTACTTTTTTCCCTGGAATATCTTACAAAAATAACATTTTAATTGTCTATGCTAATAAAAAACAATGAATGGCATACTTACAAGAGATTTCAAAAGTTACTTGCATTTTCACTTTAGAATACAGTCTTACACCTATATTTAAGCAGATCTTTATCTAAAGTTCTGGAGATTTAAAAATAAATTTAAATTCTGGACAACCAGAAAATCTTAAAAGCATCTCTTCTATTAATTGCAAAAGAGAAATATAAATAGGACTCATGCAACAGATTACTAAGATGGTATACAAACATCTCATCCACCTTCCTCCCATCTCTAACTCACCCCATCACAAAGATCCACTGGGTACCTATCCACTACAGCCCAATACAGAGGCAAATCCCATGGCTTGCAAGCTTTCATAAAGACTTTGGGTTTACTGTGATTTTAACAGAAAGCCATTGGAGAGTTATAACAAGGCACAAGTTCATGCGACATGACATGTTGTTAGAGGACCACTCTGTCTCTGTAGACAGAATACATAGTTCCGGAGGCAGGGAAGATGGTGGATAGTGGGGTGCTGGTAAATGCTGAACAGTCAGCTTTCAGGAGCAGAGGGCATGGCCTGATCTGTAGTATTTGCTGGTCTCTGTGCTATAAAACTTGCTATCATGGCCCGTCTCAAGCTACCAACATGATGTTACTAAACATGAACTGGGAAGACATGCACATGACTGGCTCTCACAAACCAGCACAAGCTGCTCCATCACCACAGACCATGAGAGGCAGGGGCAGGGACAACTTCAGGGAGACCAGTTAGGAGGCGACTGTAAGGATCTGGGTAAGAGAAACCAAATGTGTGAACTAGGGGGGTAACAGCAGAGATGTGAAAGTGGTCAGACCCACTATACACTTCGAGAGGAAAACTAACAGGATTTCCTGATATACCAGATGTGGAATTTAAGAGAAAGGGTGATTCCATGGCTTTGAAACTAGGTGAATGGCAGTGGTGATGATACGGAAGAACAAGTCTGGGGTGGGAATTGGGAATTCAGTCTTGAATATATTTAGTAGCAGACACCTAAGTAGAGATATCCAGTAAGAAAAGGCATTTGTAAGCATGGAGAATGCCCTAGATGAGAAAATACAATAGAGTCAAACCTGAAGACTAGAAGAGCTAGCCTGGAGAACAGAGTAGTTAGAAAGGAAACTAGCTGGAAGAATGGTCAAGGAACCACCTCGACACGCAGAGACTGGGCAAAGAGAGGCGCAGGCGGGAGACTGGGAAACGGAGAGGCGCAGGGGGGTGGGGGGAGACGGCAAGGAGAGGCGCAGGGGGAGAGTGGGAAACCGCAGTCAATAAAGCAGGAGAGAACTCAGGAAATGGTGGGCCCGGTCAGGGACGGCGGTAAACTGTGCGGGTATTTTCCGGGCCCATCGAGTCATTGCAGCAGCACCTCACTCTCTGGCTGCGTCCTTCCTGAAATGCCCTCTTCTCCCGGCTGCCAGGACTCAGCCTTCCCTGCTCTCTTTCCTCCTGCTCCTTGCCAGGCTGGGGTTTCTCAAGGCTGAGTCTTAGCGCTCTCCCCTATCATCCCAGGCCCAAGCCTTCAATTACTACCCAAGACCTCACCTCAGCTCCAGGATGCATATCTAACTATTTGACAACTGTCTCTTCTAGAATGTTTCAAAGGCAGTTCAAATGTAATATGCACGAGCACTAATCTCATGATCTTCTAAAATATGTTCTAACCCTCCTTGAAATAATTAAAACTGGTGGTCCTTTTTTTTAAGCAAAGCAAAAAAGAAAAAAGGATTTAATAAATGTCCCTAATTTATAATTATAATAGAGGAAAGTAACGTAATGTATTTTAAAAACATTACTATGTGATAGGAAGGACCGTGAAAGTAACCAATACCATTCCTAAAAGATGTAAAAATTTTAAACATGTTTTAGGCTTTAATAAAAAATATTTAAGCAGATCAGCAAGTCAGAATTTACTTTTAAATATACGAAAAACCTAATTTTACAAATTAGCTGGAAAAAAAAACTTACAAATTATGATTCCATTAACTTCAGTGTGTGTATTTAAGCATATAAATTACCAGAAATTAAACTAAAAAATATTAGTATTTATCTTTGACTGGTAAGATTACAGATACTCTTTATTTTCTTCTTAATGTTTTTCTATATCTTCTTAAATAAGCATTTCATTACAAAATTGAAAAAGTAGTTTTCAAATTATTCATCCGATCTAACTCCAAGCACTGCTCCTTCCTCAAAGACAGGACAAAAATAGAAGCTCTGAGCCTCAACACTGACTTTCTGTAGTTACCCCGGAAAGTGTCCTCAAGCTGAAGCTAGAGAGAATACAAAGTTTGATCATTAGGCCTCTTTCCTGAAAAATACAAGCTAGTCTAGGGCTAACTTCAAAAAGACTTAAATCTTTTCTCAGTACTTTCATTTTGTGAAACATCTAAGGTAGATACCATCTAGAAGATCATTTAAAACACATGCAACAACATTTTTCACCCACTCCAGTGTTCTTGCCTGGAGAATCCCAGGGACGGAGGAGCCTGGTGGGCTGCCGTCTATGGGGTCGCACAGAGTCGGACACGACTGACATGACTTAGCAGCAGCAGCAACAACATTTTTCAAAACTGGAGAACTGACACTTTCAAGTTCATAGTATAAAATGTAAAAGTGACACCAACTAAGTAATTTACATACTTCTAGAAACAAACTGTCTGTATATCCCACAGGAATTATAATGAAATTTAAAACAAAAGACTGGTAATATGTTATTTCAATTTACTGAAATTTTATTTATGTACTGAATACATATGTAATGAATACCCCCAAAATATTAAGATACTACAGAATCAGAAAGATCTATTTATTTAAAAATCCTTATAAAATAATATTTTATATCTGTCCAGGAAACACTACACTTTCTCCACAGATAGCCTTTATCTAATAGCTAAGAACTTGGCCAGAATCAGATACTGACCTTCAGAACCATACATAGAAAGAAGTTATGTTTTCCTCTCTATTCCATTTTAAATTCTTCTAACAAAGTAGTAAGTAAACACTGAAACTAAGTGTCATTAAAGTGGATTCTAAAACCTCCATTCCTAAATAATTTAAGGTCACGCTGCTGCTGCTGCTGTCGATTCAGTCATGTCCAATTCTGTGCGACCCCATGGACGGCAGCCCACCAGGCTCCCCCGTCCCTGGGATTCTCCAGGCGAGAGCACTGGAGTGGGGTGTCATCGCCTTCTCCAATGCATGAAAGTGAAAAGTGAAAGTGAAGTTGCTCAGTCGTGTCTGACTCTTTGCGACCCCATGGACTGCGGCCCACCAGGCTCCCCCGTCCCTGGGATTCTCCAGGCAAGAGCACTGGAGTGGGGTGCCGTCGCCTTCTCCGATTTAAGGTCGTGAGTGCGTGCTAAGTCGTTTCAGTTGTGTCTGACACTGTGACATCATAAGCTGTAGCCCGCCAGGCTTTTCTGTCCAGTGGGATTCTCCAGGCGAGAGCACTGGAGTCGGTCGCCATGCCCTCCTCTAGGGCACCTTCCTGACCAGGGAGCAAACAGGGGGTGTTTTTCACCACCAGTGCCACCCGGGAAGCCCAGTTTAAGCTCAGCTGCTGAAAACTATGGAATTTTATGTGTTTTAACCCTAAGTGTGCATATTTAAACCCATTTACTGCTCTAGCTGTTTCTCCTTCCTGGCTGTCCTCTCCCTTTACTGCCTTGGCTAGGCCCACTCTAAACCACGGGGTGAGAGGGCGAGTCTGTCACTGTCACTCTCACTCCAGACAACAAGCCTTCAAGGTCATGTGCAGACAGTCAGTGCCCCCTGGTGTCCTCTCCCCTGCACCCCGGGACAACTCAGATAAAGCTCATCTCCCCAGAGTGCTCAGCCATTCTAATCTTCTCTGTTCCAGCTCCCACACCTCTCACATTTGTTGTCCATTAGGAATATCATTAATTAATCTCAGGTAATACTGGGCTTCCCAGGTGGCTCAGACAGTAAAGAATCTGCCTGTAATACAGGAGACCAGGTTCGATCCCTGGATCGGGAAGATCCCCTGGAGGAGGAAATGGCAGCCAACTCCAATATTCCTGCCTAAAGAATTCCATGGCGGGAAGTGAGACTTTCTGGTGGGTTAAAGTCCACGGGGTCGCAAAGAGTTGGATGTGACTGAGCAACTAACACTGGCTATGTAATAGATGGTACTAATAAACTCTAACATTTCAATGCACTAACTTTTCTAGGAAATACATTCACAAGTCAACATCTTTCCTCAACATAAAACTATGGCAAAAATATAAGGCCACATAAAGAAAATAAATGGGGGAGCCAAGCCTTTTCTTATTTTATTCCACTTACTAAATGAAATAACATGAAATTTTTATTTAAATAAATTTAAGTATCTTTTGCCAGAGGGCAAGTTTCTGTACTCGGGCCACTCTACTGGAATATGTTGGATTATAACTCATCAAACATAGTTTTACACAGGAAAAGCCAAACGCCATGCTAGTCAATTAATGGATTTCAGTGTTTATCAACAACAGCTGTCATGCCCCCAATGTCAAATGACCTATGGTGGGTCAGCCAAGAGTTGAGGGACCTTCACCCCACTGTTTCCAAGCGAAGTACAATAATAAATGAGACTGTCACAGTTCCTACATGACACACATACACAAACAGACAAACATAAGCACACACACAAGCTCTATATCTTATCTCCACTGAAGTAAGAACACGCATAGCAAAAATGCTATTGCAACTCAATTTCACTTATGAGCTAGAAAAGATTAGAATATGAAGCCAACTAGTTTACTGATTACTTTATCCACTGGTAAAAACCACATTTTCATTTATAGTGATCGTATCCATGTGATAGTTTCTTATCAAATAAAACTGAATTCTACTTAAAACAATTATGTCTTCGCTCATCCGTCCTGAGAGTAGAAGCAGCATAGCACAGACACCTGTGCCAACAGGCCATGCCGCGCTTTCTCTTTTGTTCTTTTTCATGGAGCTGTTACATCATTCAAATGGCTTTGCTTATCGTTAGTAAATAATTAAATAGTGTAACCTTATTTTTCCATGCCTAGGCTCAGCTAGAAATAAAAAGTTAGTGAATTATGATTCAGAAGTGTGGTTAGAAATTAATTTTTAAACAATAATTGTATCTGAACAACACAGGGCATGACATATTAGTTTGTAAAATGGCAAAACTAAATATTAATTCATACAACAATGAAAGCAAATGGCATAATAAATAACCATTTAATGACTCTTTATTGTTTTCTGAAGAAAAGGATTTTATTCCCCCACAATCCTGTATTTAAGAACATTTCATACCCATATACACTTAGAGGACCTACATTAAACTAGAATTTTCTTTGACACTTTATCTCTTAAATGATAGCAAAGAGTTGTAAATACCAGTCAATTACATTTTGAAATCACTTCAATTTCACGCTTCTCTAATGCATGGTGCCTATTAAATTACCTGCATGATCACAGTCAAAATTTTATTTCCATACTGAACTATCACTGCATGACTGCTCTGCCATGCAAAATATACTACAAATTTAATTAAAAATGGTAGAATCATAACTGTAGTATTTTGTCATAGTAGTTTTTAGAGGAACACATCAAAACTGGGTTAGACTGTAACAACATTTTTTTTACATACAAAACTTAAAAAAGGATGTCTTTCTCTTAATGTTTAAGAAATGAATGGTCAAAAATTTTTTAATTTTTCCTTAAATAGTTTCTTCAAAAGGCATAACCTCCAAATGCCAATGCACAGTTAAAGATTTTGGTTTTCTCAATGTTACTGAAATCTTGATAGACACCTTTTCTTAAGAATAATAAAGTATGATACAGATACATAATAAGCCTTGAAAAAATACCTGAGAGGTCTTGCCTGGGGATTGCCTGCTTCTACATATGGATGTAAATAATCCTTTATGTAGAGATCAGCAGCACTATTAGAATGGGTGCAAATGAGAATCCTGCTGAAATAAATGGTGCAAATAAAAAGCATGATACAACACAAAACTATACAAGCAGTATAACACCAAAAAAAAGCAGTGGCCATTTTAATACGATACATTTCCCTCAACCTGCTCAGTGACCTCTAACAGATTCAGTTATGCTCTTAGGTAATTATTCTTCAAGCTTAATTACTCTCTAAGCTGTAAAGGAGACAACTTCCCCCAAATTATTTTTTAAATCATAAAACCCAACCCTTTTAACGCTAATATTTATCACAACTCTTAGCAGACTCAGTATTTTGATGACTATTTAAAAGCTACCATTCTCTATGTTACCAATTTTCAAAAACAGCATGTTTTCAGAAAATTCAAATTTTAGTGCTTTGGGGTCTGAGTGTGGGCTCTTTTGAGGTCTTTTTATAATTTTATTTTTAAAAACTTTACAAGCAAGATGAAAATGTCTTGCTAGCCCTTGCTCTGCTTTCACAACAAGGACACAAGCTGTGCCCTACTGATGAGATCAGAGCGCACGCACCACCGTCTTACCTGGTCTCCTGCTGCTGGAGGATGTGCTTGACGGCCTGGGCTAGAGTGAATGTTTTGCCTGTCCCATATGGGCCGATGATGAGGACAGGAGGCAACTGTATTGAAAGTGGGGTTGTAATGGCCAGAACAGCCTCTTTCTGTTTTGCATTTAGCCGAGGATCCAACTGTTCGTCCCATTGCCTAAGAAAATTAAAATGTAAGTTATTTTAAACATAACATGACATATAGGTATCCTGAATTTCAATGAACCATTAAAAATACTGAAATAACATAGCACGTATAATAACAAATGCTTATTCTAAAACTACATGTTAAAAATTCCCCAAACAGAGTCGGTATAGGGTGTCTTACTATGATGATCAGAATTCACTGTAGTTATCCTGTCCTTTCCAGGTACACAAGACTCTGATAACTAACCTAAAGACATCACAACACACTTCTAGCCGAGCTGCTGCCATGTCTATAAACAGTAATAGCAATGTCTCAAAAATGCACCTTCCCTCTTACATAAAAGCACCAGAAAACTTTTTTCTGATAATAATGTATTAGCAGTTTCTTTGCATAGCAAATTAACTGCCAAAGGAAAACTAATTTTCAAATTCTAAACCACTGCAAGATTTCTCAGTAAAATCTAAAACAAAAATAAAAACCTCTGTGTGACACTGATTAAGAGATAGCAAACTTTTATAAAGATCTTAATTTAGAAAACAAGAGGTTTTGTTCATGGTGTTTTTTAGGGTTACCATATCCTTTAACTTTTCTATTCATTCTATTAATTTTTGAGAGTTTAATATGGAAACTTCAACTAAAAATCTAAATTCATCTACCCAAAAAATAATTTTATAGTAGAACTTTATGTAACTTTGTTCTGTATTCTCCAAGTTTCCTATAAATGTACTATCATACTTTCATAATTTAGAAAAGAAAACGGTTTAAGGCCAAACAAGATGAAATGTTTTCTAGTATCCTCACACACAATAAGACAGGTGTGTCGTATTCTTCAGGGCAGAGACACCTGTCACGGCAGCACGAACGGCTCCGTAAGGAGGTCCATCTCATTAGCGTCACTTCTCCGACTTGGCTAATTTTGAAGATTTAAATGGACAGCAGATGCTGAAAGGGATCAAACTAAGTGGAGAATCAACAGCATTCTTTCTCACAACTATAATTATAGTACTAAAGATTGCAACAACTATGGTAAAAATGATAGAGATGTGAACCAAAATAGGAAGGGTGTGTGTAAGGAGACTCTTGGAAATTTTGCAAAATGCCTACAAAACAATCCTGAAATAGGAGAACACGGTTTAGACAGAACAATTCCTACTCTATGAGGCTACACTGTACTTAAAACAGAAGCTCACTATTTATGGAAAATCTTAACTCTTTCAGTTTGAAAAAAGTATAACAAATGCCATGTATTATTATAGAAAATTTCAAGCAAATTCTACTAATGTAAAACGTTAGAAAACAAATTTTAACCATATAAGCATGTCATTACTTATTTTTCTGATATTTACATTTTTTTTTAAAGTAAAAACCAAAAGGACTCTGACCAGTGACACTAGATTTCCTAGAAGCAATTCACTAAAAATTCAAGGACTCCCTCATCCAATTTATTTACTCACAATTCTGCCAGTACCTAGCAATGCTCCATCTTCTGTAAGTAAGGAAATTGCTTTAGCTGAGTACTGAGTCCAGATCTAATCTATGTGGCATACATTGTGGAATGGGTCCCCCTCAAACCATCCACAGCACCCTTCTCGACCTCCTCGATTAGTGAACCTAGCCAGCAATAATACTCCTTTCTCTAGTCTCTGGAGACCCAACTCTGGTCTAAGTGGAGAGGAAAAGGAGATCTTGTCCTCACTGGCACTGCTGAGCCCCTGCACCGGCCCCGGACCACCGAGCTCTGGGTCTCAGTTACTACTTGCTTAAGGCATAGTTAGTTCAGCAAACTGCTACCTGCGTCCATACTGACCACTGCGATTCTGTGATGCCTCACCCCAGGAGTTCCCTTATCTGTGCATGGAGACAATTACATTCCACCAGATAGATATTTTAAAGCTCAAAAAGACAATGCATGCACGTTGTTAAGAGAAACAGTTGAGCAACAAGTGCAAAACTGATGCTGACTTCTATTACTATGATATTTTCTCAAGATTTCAGAAAAGTGATATTATTGTATTATTTGACCAGGGCACACTTTTGAAAATAAAAGAATGTTTTTAAAATATCCTCTCATCTCTCAAATTTGGGGACTTTAATGAGACAGATATTAGATTATCGATATATACCTAAGTAAAATCTAAGAGATTAATAGGTATAATTCTAAAATATGTTGGTATCTCTTGTTTTATATTGGCCATTCTATTTGTCAATTGTTTCTGTGTAAATAAATGCTTCAGAGTAGATCAGAAACTTTATCATGCGTTGTCTCTCTAGTTTGTGGTTATGAATAATGAACATGTATAGAAAGCCAAGAAGTAAAATAAACTGTCCTTATTTATTGTACCACCTGCTTAATAAAGAAGAAGATTTACAATAAACATGCTGGTAAAACTTCTGATTTTCACAATTTAAAAAAAATGTAAAGTCTCTCCATTTACTCTTCATTTAAAGGTTATTTTATTTCCTGAACCAATTTAATATTGTTATTTTTTTTCCTGGTCTAATGCATTGTTATTATTAATTTATAGGCTACATCCTCAAGAATAATTTCTCAATTTCATTTATCTTTGCATATTTCATCTTATTCCAGAAAAGATTTTAAATAGCTAACAGTTTCTTAAAACTCCTAGACTCAGACACACTTTAATTGCTATTTAAATTACAGTGGTATGAAAATCTCTTTCTGCTTGAAAGTTTTCTGCTACTTGACATTTCCTTACTGTTGCAGTTAACACCATCAGTGGTATCTGAATATACTGCTATATACAAAATATTTTTGAGAAGTGAGTATATCAAGGAAACACCTAAAAGTTTACTGGTATGGCTTCACATTTAAAACCCTATTCTTATTAGCTTAAATGTGTCATATATTAATAAAGTGCAAGGCCATGCTGGAGATCCAAAGAGAAATAAGATATGGTCTCTTCTAAAAAGCTCAGAGTCTAATGAGAACAGAAATGTATACAACTGAGAAAAATTAACTGTGGAGAAATTATGCTTGGAAGTACAAAACTGACTGAAACGAGCATGTAGTAGGCATCAGTAAGTATCTCTCTGGTGAAATAATGAAATGGAAAGGCCAGGTTCATTTTCTTTAGGAGAGGGCACTTAAGCTGAACTAAATCTTAAAGGACAGACAGATTCTCCAATAGATTAATACTGGGCAAAGACGGTTTCAGGGAGGAAAAAACAAAAAACAGGGCTGGGGAGGGGGAAATATATAGAGTTTAATGAGTATGAAGTTTCAGTTTTACAAGATGAGAAAGTTCTGGAGATTATACAACACTGTGAATATAGTTAGCGCTCTTGAACTATACACTTAAAAATGGTTAAGATGGTAAGTCTTACATAGATTTTACCAGTTTTTTTTTTTAAGTTCTTTTTTTAAAGATAAGGAAGCAAGTAAGTGTAGGGCAAATTGAACAAACATCAAGGTAATTCAATATGGCTAGTACATGAGGATTTAGAGGAAGAAAGGGAGAGCAAAGTAGGAAAAACTGTAAGAAATCTGAAGAGATACTGTTGGAAAGCACTGTCCGTCAATGAGACACATAATGAGAGTTTTGTATTAGGATGTCCAGATTTTATCTACATATGAAGGAGACGCCTTCAGAGGTGTGCATGCAATGAAATGAAATGATTCTTTTAGCAAAACAACTTTGGAAGAAAGAAATGTGGGTTAGCCCACAGAACTAGTGGGACTGACGACGGCTCGAAGGCTACCAAACCAGTGCAGCTCTAAAGACGCACTGGTCTACGGACGGTGAGGAGGGAGCACGCAGAGAGGCGGTCACACGAGAGCCGGAAAGAGAAGGCGTCAGGGGCTTCCACGACTGGCAGGCCTCTGACTGCTCTCAGGAGAGCGAGAGAGCAGAGAACAGAGATTCAGGATGGGTGGATGAGAATGCCAGAACCAGGCTGATGGCTTCCACTCAAGAAAGTTGGCAATAAAAAGAAAAACAGGGAAGGGGTAGGAGGAGGCGGTGAGAGCAGGGAGAAATGACGTGGCGTTTGTGTTGTAAGGTGTACTCTGCTTTGTTCTGTTTTTAGGACCAGAAGAGATGAACGTGAGGGGAAATGATGTAAGTCCCGTCTAGGCCTGGCCCACAGGAGCTGCCCCCGTGACCCTCTTCGCTCCTGCTTCCCTGTCTGCCAGCTCCTGTCAACACCGAGGGTGACCTTGGACATCACTTATGAAAGATAACCAGAGCCTCTGTCAGAGACGGAGCAGGGCCCCCTCTCACGGCTGGATTGGCACAAGTGATGAAAAAAATAACATTTCGTACAGCCACGGAGATTTTAAAGAAAGGTGGAGTGAGGTGAGCCTGGGTTGGGGCTAAGAGGATAAACCAGTGAGACAGTGAAAAGAAGGTGCAGGCATAGGGCATCCACTGCAGCCAATCTGGAGACAAACACAAGGGTCATATTTAATTACATGCAATGATGTGTAAAGAGAGTTAAGCAGAAAAATATTTACACAATGATTAATTTTATAGCATCTTCTATAATACACCCTCCATTTTTTCTTAAATTACAAAAATGTGTTTCATATTCAAAAATCATTTTAAATTAATTCTTTGAACCACTTTTGAAAAGGCCCTGGATTTCCTATTCAACTTCTACTCAGAAATATTCCTAAATTGCGTGGCATCAATTGATCAAATTATATCTGTTGAGAAAAGCAAAAGAACTCATTCAGACTCAGGGAAAGTGAAGAGAACAGACGAGGAACTTCAAATGCTTTATTCTAAGTATTCCTGCACTCTTCTTTTCTCAACTGAGAACATGTCTCTGAAGGATATACGGAAATTTTCTTACAAACATGCTTGAGTTACCTGATACAGATGTTCAGTTTAATATTAACATAACCTCCTGAACAAGGTATCGCTTTCTGTACCTGTTGGGACTCCAAGGAATGGTTGGAGCCATAGTGATGTCTGGAAACAAAACCCCATTGTCCTTGACCCTGTCTAGCGCATAATGCATTTCACAGAGGGGTAATCGATTTAACTGAAACTGGAGTTCAACCTGAAATACAAAAAAAAAAAAAAGGTTCTTTAAAAAGCATTAAGGTAAACACCTGATATTTTTCAGTTTGCTAGAAGGCTCTGTGGAGATAACCTTTTACAGGAGCCAAGTTTAGAGATGCCTTTAAAGTGTCATCATAGTATAGTCATAATTATTTATGTGTAATATTTGCTTTATTTAGTACCAGGTCGGGGAAGGCAATGGCACCCCACCCCAGTACTCTTGCCTGGAAAATCCAATGGATGGAGTAGCCTGGTGGGCTGCAGTCCATGGGGTCGCTAACAGTCGGACAGACTGAGCGACTTCACTTTCACTTTTCTCTTTCATGCACTGGAGAAGGAAATGGCAACCCACTCCAGTATTCTTGCCTGGAGAATCCCAGGGATGGGGGAGCCTGGTGGGCTGCCATCTATGGGGTCACACAGAGTCAGACACGACTGATGTGACTTAGCAGCAGCAGCAGCAGTACCAGGCACTGTTATATTCACTTTACATAGCACCAGTGATGTGTATACTATGATTAACCTCATTGTCAACTAAAGAAACTGAGGCACTTAATTACTTAATTATTAAATAAAGGTTATCTGAGTCTACCATTCCTATGAAGAATATATTTGGTAAAATTAGTAGAGCATCTCTGAAATACCATCTCTCAAGGATTAAAACCAACCCTATGAAACTGTATTGATTTACTATGAATGAATAATATTCACCAAATGCTATATTTGCTGCTGCTACTGCTGCTAAGTCACTTCAGTCGTGTCCAACTCTGTGTGACCCCATGGACGGCAGCCCACCAGGCTCCCCCATCCCTGGGATTCTCCAGGCAAGAATACTGGAGTGGGTTGCCATTTCCTACTCCAATGCATGAAAGAGAAAAGTGAAAGTGAAGTCGCTCAGTCTGTCCGACTGTTAGCGACCCCATGGACTGCAGCCCACCAGGCTACTCCGTCCATTGGATTTTTCAGGCAAGAGTAAAAAAAGCAACTTTCGACTTAAATATGGCAGACAGACTGAGCAGAGTTCACCTAAAAATCCATAAAGACATAAAGCACAAGAGCAGATACAACTTCAGATAAGAACAGCCCTAGGACCTGGCTCAAAACTGCTTTTCCATTGCTGAATTAAAACAGAAATGAGAAAGCTTGACCATGTATAAAAATGGAACATTTTAGATTTTACTTAAAGAGGATCTATTTTTCTCTGAAAGTCACCAAAGGTCTGATTCTCCACCCATCAGAATTAACACTCCAAGTCAAATGCACTTCTCGCTGCAGCAGAGAAAGGGAAATCAAGCCAGAAGAAGAGTGTCAGCCAGCAAGGAGATCAACGACAGCGAGGCCGCCACTCTTTGAAACACACCTGTGTGTCGTGATCAGGCCGAAGACTGAGTTCTTCACAGCATTCCCTGGATATCCTTAAAAATATGTAGTCTTTTGTTTTTTCTTCAATAGTAGCTTCATAAACCTTCTCTTTGGTTCCCTGGGTCTGTACTAACTTCTCTTTAGGGACTGGCAATAAATAAACAGCATTGACTTTGGTCATCACCAGCCGTCCAGCCAACGTATCTTCAGAAAGTGTTTCAGTAAGCTTAAAGCGGCCAAAAAGCTGTCCATTCTGAGCATACTTTGCACCTCCAGAAACTCCAGTGAGCATGAAGCTTGCTAGAATCTGCAACTGCACTTTAAGATTGAACCTAAATCAGAAGTAGAAAAATGAGTTTAAATTTTTTACATTCAAACATTTTTACACTCAAAACATTAAAACGAAATAAAAGAATAAAACAAAATAAAAATAAACAGAAAAATTAAAACTTAATTATCCATTACACTTTGCTGAGCTACAAATTATATACTATCTGTCTTTAATCCAAGCTGGAAACAACAAAACTTTAAGTGAATGAATAAACTCTGAATGTTTACAAAAATGCATGCTTAGTTGTATTGAAGAATACACACATTTTTAAGTCTGAGCATTTAAAATGAAATTAAGAATGATTTTTTTAAATAAAATGAAATGTCACATACTATTTAATGTGAAAGCCTGTTTGAATACACCAGTAAGACAATCAAGACTTTAAAATCGCCTAAGCCAGAATGAAATGTATGTGTTGAAACTTCAACAGACTTTGATTAAGCTGATGCTTTCTAAGTAGTTCTTACCAAAAGAGTCTAACCATAAAGTTTCACTTCCAGTACTGTTAATGAATAACATCCAGAACACATTTCTGCTCACACCTGCACCGAGGCAGAACACCAGTAAGACAATCAAGACTTTAAAATCGCCTAAGCCAGAATGAAATGTATGTGTTGAAACTTCAACAGACTTTGATTAAGCTGATGCTTTCTAAGTAGTTCTTACCAAAAGAGTCTAACCATAAAGTTTCACTTCCAGTACTGTTAATGAATAACATCCAGAACACATTTCTGCTCACACCTGCACCGAGGCAGAGCTCACGCCCAAATTACAGCAGGAGGAGTTCAGGGCTATCTTATCCCCCACTCCCACTCCATGCGCACATGTGAGCATGAAAGAGAACACATGTGTGCAAGATGCATACAGAGGCAAGATTAACCCACAGGCAAGAAGGACGAAGGGAGAGAAAGACTTAAATTAACTAACAGCTCTTCTCCTTTGCCGTTCTGAAATGATGCTGTGTGAGAGAAGACAAAGTGGTAACAATAGGAACATCTCATTTTTCTTAATAAGGTTTAAAAATTTCCAAGAAAAAATTTACTTGTTTTATAATCTATACACCCACTTGTGGAAAGGCCACTTTTTATGGAACTGTTTCCTGCTCAGGTCTTCTTCTGGATACATGATGTCCAGAATGTCTTATAAATTCTTAAAGAAAAAGAAAGAAAAATCCTTTTCCAAAACATTATACATTTCACTATACAAAAACATCTGTATTGTTTATAATATTAGGAAATAAATTCTAATTAAAATATATTAAAATTCTGAATTTCCATTTATATACTTTAAAGTTAGAAAACTGTAGTTAGAGAAGTATTTAAACAGCAATAATGAAATATTAAAGAAAAATAAAACAGCTATTTATGCACGTAGTAAGTCATAGTATTTATAAGCTCCATTGTAAGTTATTTAAAAATACACTTACAATATACTCAAAGCTACAAAAAATACATTAAAATGTTTTATTATAAATATAAATTTAATATTTAGTAACATGGCTTTCTTGAGGATCAGATGAATTCTAGGAGTACTTGCTGGGTGTGTGTATCATATACATGTAATACATGGAATTCCTGAAAGCCATATTCTATTTCTCTCATTATGCATCATTCCACTAGATCCAAACTAGAAAAGTAGGATATAATTTAAAGAAATAGACTGCATGTTATCTAGATACATTTGATTCTTTGAAGACTGGAATGTGCACTAAAGATTCATATAAAAATAAGTCATAAAATGAAAGTGAAACAAAAGTGTACCACCCTGCCCAATGTACACATAATCTCCATTCACCTTCCTTTAAAAAAAAAAAAAAAAAACAGAACACAAGCTTTATAAAAGGTTATTCATGTTTTTTCATATAAAGTTAAATTTTTACTTTGCTTTTATCATCCTTATAACTGAGACGGTGATCATTAGAACTTTCTCAGAGAAGAGACTCCTTACAGCCCATTCTTCACTCACAAATGACCTCTATGTTGCCAAAGTTGATGAACAGATTTCTGACTTTGTTTTTCATGATTACTACTTTGCAACCACTTTCCATTTCTCTTAAACTCCTTCTCCCACTGGCTTCTGTCCAGTCGCACTCTCCAGAGTTCCCTTCCTGCCCTTCCGCCTGATCCTCGATCTCTCAACTAGGCACCACCCACCCTGCCCTCTTCTTGTGTTGGCTGAGGTCACCCTCTCACCAACCAAGGTCATCCTCTCCAAGATGTCTCAGCTCAGGGCTGCAAACCCAACTGCCAAATACGCACCCTGGATTACGTGCTCTGCAAACTCGGTGCAAACAGAAGAGACTGTGCCCGACCTCTCCGCACGCTCCCACACACCAACCCTCCCGGGTGTTAGACAGCCCAGATGAGGGCACGGTCTACCTGGCTGCTGGTGCCAAGTCGCTCAGTCGTGTCCAGCTACATGCGACCCCACGGATGGCAGCCCACCCGGCTCCCCTGTCCCTGGGATTCCCCAGGCAAGAACACTGGAGTGGGTTGCCATTTCCTTCTCCAGTGCACGAAAGTGAAAAGTGAAAGTGCAGTCGCTCAGTCGTGTCTGACTCCTAGTGACCCCGTGGACTGCAGTCCACCCGGGTCTTCCGTCCACGGGATTCTCCAGGCAAGAACACTGGAGTGGGTGCCACTGCCCTCTCCGTTTACCTAGGGGTCCCAGTCAAAACTTGTCCTAGACTCTGTCTCTATCACCAACCTTCATTCCTCAGCACACAATCACCAGGCCCTGTTATTTCCTCTTCTTCCTAATCATCTGCATCTCAGCATTTCTAGCCTGGATGACTGTAACAAACTCCTTCCAAAACTTCTGGCTTCAAATCTATTCTCTAAACCACCACTGGAGAATCTCTGTAAACACCACTGGAGAATCTCTGTAAAATGCAAGTCTGATGATACACAGCTCTGCGGGTAAAGTTTAAACAGCTTTCTATCTCACCAACCCCACTCCACCACCTAGCACCCTCCATTAAAATTATGATGACCTACTTGCAGTTTTCCCCAAAACTCTATGCTCTAATTCTCATATCCTGCTTCTTCAAACTAAGTACCTTTGTCCTATTTTGCCACCTGACAATTCTGCTTTTCAAAATTCAGCTTAAATAACAGCTAGTCCAGAAAGCAGACTTGAGAGGCCATTCAAGCTTTGGGGGGACAAGGAAACATAACTTGTTTGCATTAGAATCAGCAAAGACCAGCCTAGAACCTGACGCTTTGAATACTCAATAATTTTATTCACTGAATTAATTGTACATGTTTGTAATAATCTGACTTTTTCCAAGGCACCATATTCCCATTTCAACTACTTTATATTATTCCCTAACAAATTCTTACAACCCTGTGATATTTTCTCAACTAACTTGGGTAATATCTAAAGTCTTACTGTTACACCTGTTTTAGAATCTGCCATCCCAAAACACTTGGTCACAACTTAGGCATGAAAAATCAATCTCACAGTTTTAAAGCAGTAAGAGGATTCTTTTATGACACTCAGTTGTGCCCTGCAACAGAACTCTTAAGGCAGAGGGACTGGAAAATAAAAGCACTAAGCTTCTCCCACCAAAGATTCGCCGTCATATCAAGAAGCAAACACCAGAGACCTTTCTGAAGTGACAGTCTTTAATTTTCCTGAAAGGCTAACAGGCTGAAACTAAAAAGACACTAGTAAGTTTTAAGCATTTTAAACAATATGCATTTTTGAGATTTAATGACTCAAAATACCTAGAGTATAAAATACATCCCAATTAGCAAAGATATTTCCATTGTTACATGCCACACTTTGAAACCAACTTTAAAGCTTACAGAATTTCTAACATTTTTGGAAGTGGCAGAAGAGTAGCCCATGGAAGCAAATTAACCCAGAATATTCACTGGAAGGACTGATGGTGGAGCTGAAGTTCCAATACTTTGGCCACCTCATAAGAAGAGCCAACTCATGAGAAAAGACCCGAAGGCTGGGAAAGACTGAAGGCAAAAGGAGAAGGGGGTGACAGAGGATGAGATGGAGGGATGGATCCCTGACTCCATGGACATGAGTCTGAGCAAACTCCAGGAGACAGTGAAGGACAGGGAAGCCTGGCGTGCTGGGGTAGCAAAGGGTCAGACACAACTCAGCGACTAAACAAGGAGATAAATGATACATGGTTCCACCGGTGTTAAGAATAGTTAAACCTCTTGAAAAAGTCACTCAGTCGTGTCTGACTCTTTGCGACCCCATGGACTATACAGTCCGGGGAATTCTCCAGGCCAGAATACTGGCGTGTATAGCTGTTTCCTTCTCCAAGGGATCTTCCCAGCTCAGGGACTGAATCCAGGTCTCCCGCATTTCAGGCGGATGATTTACCGTCTAAACCACCAGACAAGCCCTCTTGAGTGTAACTTTAAAAAAGCTTCAAAGCTACAGTGAGTTTCCTTTTGTGCGATGGCTGACTAAATAAATGACAGCAAAAGTCACCAAGGTCATATGTCAAAAACACCTGGGTCTCCTGAGGCCAAGCTAGGTTGGACCAGTAGAGGCCCGAGCCATTGCAATGCAATGTCCCAACGAGCAACCACACAGCAGGCCTGTTCTGCCAGCTGTCAGCGTTCCCAACAGCCCGACCCAGCAGGCCGTGACACACTCTGATGCACATGCACACAGCAGCTTCAGCCAAACCCAACTTCTTTTGAAAATGTTTATCTTAGAATGAAACTGATTTCACTTCAAGGTGGAGTCATTATAGAATGCAGAGCAGTATGTAGCTGAGGACAAGAGAAGTTGAAAAAAAAATCTTGAAAGAACTCAGAAGCATATTTTAAAACTTAAATGAAATGCAGCATTATTCTTATCAACTCCAAACATCTCACACTAAAACTTAACATAAAAAGAAATCGTAATATCTGGACTTCTTTGAAAAAAAAATCTCTTAAAAAAAAAAAATATATATATATACACACCTATCAAATTCAGCCTCAAGTCAAAATACATTTTGTCTAATCTTGAGAGGCTTCACTCAATCTATTTTCCAAAAGGGAGTTCTAAGGTGATCATGTAAAAGCATAGGCATAACTCGTTTCATTGCACTCTATGGTCCTTTGCAGATATTGCTTTTGTTTAGTTTTTTTTATTGTTTAACAAACTGAACGTCTACAGCACCCCTAAGTCAAGCAAGGCTATAGGCACCATTTTTTCCAGCAACTGTTTATAACATGTCTTTGTGTGACACTTAGGTAGCTGTCACAGTATGCCAAGCTTTTCCACTATAACTACACGTGTGGTGGTGATCTTTGATGTTACTACTTTAATTGTTTTGGGATGCCACGAAATGCACCCATTCAAGACAACAGGGTTGACAAATGCGTGTGTTCCGACCACTCCACCCCTGGCCATTCCCCCATCTCTCTTGCTCCCCTCAGGCCCCCTACTCCCTGACACACAACAATAATGAAACTAGGCCAATTAATAACCCTATAATCAGCCTCAAGTGAAAGGAAGAGTCACATCTCTCACTTTAAATCAAAAGCTAGACATGATTCATAAGCTTAATGAAGAAAGCCTGCTGAAGCTAAGACAGGCCAAAAGTTAGGCCTTTTGCACCAGTTAGCCAAAGTTGTGAAAGTGGAGGAAAAATTCTTGAAGGAAATTAGAATTTGTATTTTAGTGAACACACAAATGGTAAGAATGAAAAACAGCTTTATTGCTGATATGTAGAAAATTTTAGTTGTTTGGATACGTGATACCAGCCACAAGACTGCCTTCAACCAAAGCCTCATCCAGAATAAGCCCTGACAATTCTACACAGGCTGAGAGAGGGAGTCCCATGGACAGCAAGGAGGTCCAGCCAGTCCATCCTAAAGCAAACCAGTCCTGAAGAGTCACTGGAAGCACTGATGCTGAAGCTGAAGCTCCAATACTTTGGCTACCTGATGCGAAGAACTGACTCATTTGAAAAGACACACATCTGCTTATAATATAGTTTACTAACTCTTTTAAGCCCACTGTTGAGATCTGCTCAGCAAACAGGATTCCTTTCAAAATACTTCTGCTCACTGACAATGCACCTGGTCACCCAAGAGGTCTGATGGAGATGAACAACACGACTAATGCTGATCCATTCTGCCAACACACATCCATTCTAAAGCTCATGGATCAAGGAGTAATTTCGACTTCCAAGTCTCATTATTTAAGAAATACATTTTGGGAGGTTAAGACTACCATAGACAGTGATTCCTCTGAAAGATCTCAGCAAAATAAACTGGAAACCTTCTGTCAAGGATTCACCATCCTGGATGCCATTAAGAACATTTATGATTCATGGGAAGAGGTCAAAATATCAAAATTAATCATAGTCTTGTTGGAATGGCAACTTGGAGGGGTTCAGGACTTCAGTGGAGGAAGGAGCTGCAGATGCGGTAGTGATGGCAAGGAAAGCAGAAGCGGAGCCTGAGACGAGACTGAACTGCTGCAGCTGTGGCAGACCTTTCACAGCTGGGAAGTGCTTCTTACGGATGAGCAAAGGAAGCGGTTTAAGATGGAATCTACACCTGGTGAAGAGGCTGTGAAGACTGTTAGAATGACAGCAGAGGATCTAGAACATGAGATAAACTCAGTTGATAAAGCAGTGGCAGGGTGTGAGAGGACTAACTCCAATTTTAAAAGGTCTAACTGTGGATAAAATGGTGTCAAGAAACACTGCATGCTCCAGAGAAATTGCTCATGAAAGGAGTAGTTGACTGAGGCAGCAGACTGCACTGTTGCCTGTCAAGAAGCTGCCACAGCCGCCCCAACCTGCAGCAACCACCACCCTGACCAGTCAGCAGCCATCGACACGTGACGCCACGACGCCCAGCAGCAAAAAGATGACGGCCTGCCAGATGACGGTCAGCAATTTTTAGCAACAAGGGATTTTTACTTAGGACATGTATATTTTTTTCAGACATAATGCTCTTTCACTGAACAACCTGCAGAATAACGTAGGCTCGCACTAACTCTCACAGGCACTGGGAAACCAACCAACCCATGAGACTTGCGCTGCTGCGGCATTCCCTTTAATGCGGAGGCCTGGGACTGAACCCGCACCATCTCGGAGGTGCTCCTACAGTCCAACCCTTATAATTAGAATGTAAGAGACCAGTGTGAGCTCCCTCGATACGACTCTCATGATTACTTTTCAAAATATGTGGTCTCTTTCAGTTTTTGTACATTTTTCAAAAAGTAATCTTTCAGTGCTTGCTCTACCACTGAGAGGAAGCTCCTGAAGAGCAAGGACCATGTACGCGCTCATACTCCCAGAACACGCAGAGTCGTGTGGAGCGGAAAGCAGCCCTGAACACGAGACGCTCGGCGAGCACAGTGCTTGCCTGGAGAGGCTCACGCACCAGTGCTGAAGAACAGCTACTGAGCAACAGCCAGTTCACTCCCTGACTTCACTAAGGCACCCCTCCTTAGTTTAAATATGAGCAATACCATCCAAGGGGGAGATTTTTAAAAAGAAAGAAAGGAAAGTGTCTCTAAAGTAACTCACTTGCTGACTTCCTTATACTGGGCTATCTCCTCAATGTAAAGAAGGTCATGCAGCCGAGACTGGTAGTTGGCCTTGGTCAACGATTTGTCTAAGACGGACTGGGTGAACAGCTGGTCAGCAGAGAGAGGGATCTGGTATCTGACAAGAAGGCTCTTCTCCAAATCAGTAGTTTCATTAGGTTCAAACTCTATAATAGTCTTAGAAGAAGAATCCCAGCGTTTAGCTGTAGTTACTAGCTGTTGTTTTGCATGCATCAGGTACTCAAGATCTAAATGGAGACAAAAAACACATTTATAAAGGAACACAACATTAAAATTCTCAAGTAATACATTATGCATTTTGGTATAAGAATTTTGCATGCTAGAGCTAAAGTTCTAAAAAATGAAACAGTACAAAACCCATTTGACAGAGTATTTTTCCCACATCAGAAGTCTTTTTTTTTGGTCTAGATTAACAAAATAACATAAATAGGAATACATGTAAAAAATATTCTTCTCTACCTCAGGCTAGGACACACCAGAAATAGTTATTAACATTTTAAAAATACAGAGCAGAGTTTAGGGTTTAACTCTTCAGTCAGAAATCTGGTCAGCAGAAAGAATGTATGGTAAATCTTTCATAAGACAAATTTTTATTAGGTGATAATGACTTTTCTCCTCCTGCCAGCAATACCTGCCCCATTAGAGAAAAAGATCAGAAAACTGCGAGAGGTTGATCTTGTGTGGTAAAGCACAGTGAAACCCTCTGAAAATCAACCGACAACAAACGGACCCTTCCGTGTCTTTTCCCACAGTAAACTGCACACTAAAGCATGGTACAGTGTACTGTTCAAGTGCCATTTCAGGTGCATCCGGTTCAGCCTCAGTTAAACTGCATGGTGAGTAGGGCACAATGTCAGAATGAATGGCTGTTCGAGGCTGCCAGCTCTAGGAAGAATGCGGCATGGGGCGAAACGCATCGCAACGTGAACCCGGAGCCTGACAGGCCCCCTGTGTGTGTGCGTCTCAGCCTTCTGCTGGGTGGAACACAGATACCTTCAGGGTGAAACCTGGCCAGTTTTTATATAATATACGTGGAAAGATGGCCTTGCAACTTACTAAAATTTCAGGAAGAAATAATAACAAGTTTAAAGAGAGATTAGTCTCCAAAGTACAAAGTTAACCTCTGCTATCTATGAAATGACAGCAGATTGTATAATTGTCTCGTCTTGCTTAGCGAGAGTTTTTACCATATTAAAATGCTATATATAAATTATAAACATGTAAGTATAGTCATCCTCCAAGAGAAATTTCTCAATATTAGAAAATAGTTCATCCTAATTATCTTTAAAGATTGAAATGGAAAAGCCCTAATTTCTAGTATTTGTTGAAAAGGAACCAAGTTTTCTTATTCACCAAACAGCTACATAAACACTAGTGTAACCATCACGATACAAAGATGGTTTTCTCATCAAAATTTTGCATTTTAAAAACACTCTGGAAGAGACAGTGATGGTTGGGTTTTGTCATAGCTTCAAGAGCAGAAGTTTCATAAAGTAAGCATTTTCATCCCAAATCACACTAATATTGGGCCTTTCCTACTCATTCATTAGAGCACAGCTATAAAAGATATTTAAATTATACTAATGTCAACATTCCTAAAACAAGACTATACCATGTCACTAAAGATCAGATACTATTAACAAAATAGCAAGAATGTACTTACTTTTCTTTCTTAATTCAAAAGTCAAAAGGAGAAATACAAATGGTACAGTGACAACCCAAATAACCAGCCCTTAAAAAAAAAGAAAAACTAAACTTTGCATAGTACTGAACAATTTAATATATAATAAAAGGATGTGTACTCTTTGGGCATAGGGAAATTATACTTCTTAAATTTATTTTAAATAAGGAATGGGTTCACACTGTGCCTACATCAATGTTATAGTCCCATTCTTTAAAAAGTCACCAGCTATTCTTCCCATTTAAGTAACTGGGATAAAAACAAAACTAAAATGGTACAACTTTCCTCTAAAAAAAACTTTTTGTATTACCTATTTAATATATAAAGCAAATCTTACAGAAAATCATTCCACCCTGGGCTAAAAGTGTTCAGGCATTTTGGTAAAAATGCCGTAAGCAATAGTATTTGTTTTTCTCATTTTATCTATTTAGTGCCATGATTTTATGAAAATTTTTAAATGAGTATCTTCAGCAGGAAGCACAAGAATTTCAAAACAAATCCAAAACAATGTTAACTTTTATTCTCTTTTTACTAACTGTAAATATAATACAGAAGAGAGGAGAGCTAGAGGAGCGGAAAGAACAATCTTGAGAAAATCTTTGCGTGCCGGCATCAGATAAAGTCTACAAACTATGGATCTCGGCCATTAACTCAGGTGTCCAACATGAGCCGGGCCAGCGACTACTGAGGAATCTCCTGCAAGAACTACTTCTGTTTCCCTAGTCATGTTGGTCTTGAAACAAAATTCTGCCTCCAGTCCTCTCAGCAGTAAAAAGCTTCTTTGAATTAAACTTGTTTAATTTCCATTTAACAACCTTTAAAGGTTATTAGGTCCTAAGAGCTCCTCTTCAAGCAGAGGAGGAAGCTGAGGCTCCCTCGGGAATGCTGGACACAGCCACTCCTGGGGCTCGTTTCATGCCACGTGCACACACACGCACACCTGCCCACGTCTAACCCAGATGTGTGCACCACCCAGGGTGGCCCGAACCAGTTCATTCTCGATAATTAAGCACTTTTCTTCAATCTAGATGGGGCTAAAAAAAAAAAAAACAACTCTGGGAAGATGAAACGTGAACAGGTTAGAATCAATATTTATAAAATCACTTAGGAAGAGTTTAATGCTGCCTTATTAACCAACTTCTATGATAATAAATCTGAAATCCTGACAAATTATAAACAAGTTCCATGGAACTTGTTACCCTGAGATATGATGGGTAGAAGCTACACAAGTATTTTAAGAGAAATTCATAAGAAAAACTTAAAGATAGTTAGAACATACCTAACTTCCTGCAGATAACGTAAGGGAAGAACCGCTGCTGTCATTCAAGGCTGGAGTCAACCAGCGGGACACAGGAGTGGCTACCCAACTTCCCTCACCCCTCTGATTACTGTGAACAGCAAATGCTCTCATTTCAGCCGTATAGTTACTATGTTAATAAAGTATCCAAAGGGTTGGTCCGTTTTCTCTTGAAGTATGTAGTACAGTAGACTTGCAAAATTATCAAAATTAACAAAACCTGGACAGTGGGTAAGATAAGAAGGGAGGAAAAAAATCCAGTGTTCTTTGCACTCAGCACAAGGGGTGAAGAGGTATGCCATAAATGCATGTTAAACGTGGAATTTATTAAAAAACAGGCATATTTATCTAGTTCTTAAAGAGAATGAGATGAAATGATTCCTAATTCCAGAACTGGACACAACATTCTTCCTTAGAAAACATTTGGGTCTGTGGCTTTAATAAAACAAAATCCCAAAGGAAACCCACACTAGGATTTCCGCTATCCTTTTCAACATCATTCCTTTCACTAAGACAGCTATACAGAGGTAAGATGAACATCTCTTAGCTTATCCATGTTGTCTGTTCTCTTAATGAGGCTAATGAAAAGTTAAAAGAGTGGAGTAACAACACAGGAGTACCTCACACTTTTTACATGCTTCTACTCACTTATATTTACTATTTGTTGACAATTAAACTATTTTAAAATCTATTTTTCTATTAATTTTCCTATAATTTAAAATTTTAAAATCTATTTTAATAATTTAAAATTTTAAAATCTATTTTTCTATTAAATTTCCTATAATTTTCTATTATATATTTATATATGTATAATTGTGTGTGTGTGTGTGTGTGTGTGTGTGTGTGTGTGTATAAACATGTCCTTAATTTACCAACAACTCTGACAGCTGGAGGTAAGTTTTAAGACATACTAACTTTTAATGCTAATGTTAACATATATTGCTGGCCCAAAAGTAATGAATAATATCAGGTTTTCAAATTTAAATATAAGAATTAATTTCCAACATATAGCTTCCAGATACTCAAAGCTGAATTCCAAATCAATTTTGTCAAGCAAAAATCTTCCATTACTCAAAGTTGAGGTATAAAGAGTATAAAACAGTTTGTGTTCTAAGCAAGGGGAAAAGTCACTAACTTTCTTTTACTGTAAATGTCCTTTTCCACAAATTTGTGAGAAGCACATCTTTAACCACCACCTCCCCCTCAATTTTTTAAATTCATATGGGGCTTCCCTGGTGGCTCAGCAGTAAGAATCCACCTGCAATGCAGAAGATGTGGGTTCAATCCCTGAGTCAGGAAGATCCCCTGGAGAAAGAAATGGCCACCCACTCCAGTATTCATGCCTGAGAAATCCCCCGGACAGAGGCACCTGGGGAGCTGCAGTCCACAGGATCTCAAAGAGTCGGACACGACTCAGTGACTAAACCACCAGCAAATCCAACCAAGAGCCAAAGAAATGTAGACTAACATGCCCTTCCCTTATCCAGCTGGATCTTGGCATAAAGTGTAATTTGAGGCAGTAATAGACAATTTACACAGTAATTCATCATCTCCACGGGTGCCTACATGTTGAAACCAGGACCTCTTCCCAAAAGTACGAAGCAGATCCTAGTAAAGGCGCCTTGGTCTCCTTTATACTAGTGAAATCAACTTATGAAAGCTAGTATTTAAGACTTTTCATTCAGAGGTAATGTACTAATATGAACAAAGTTAACTGGACCGTCAGTAGAACATGGAAACAGACACTGTTGGTGTATTCACAATTACTATTAAAATTATATTCTATCCAAATTAATACTGAAAGGTTTTACTGTGCTGAATAAAATCAACCAATGAAGTTGGCAGACCAAAAAGAGACCTGATCACCTACTCATATCAGTCTGGGGAACCTCAAAGCAAGCTTTGCCTGATGACTGTATAAAGTGACCAGGGTATAAGGCAAACATTCTAATTCCATCACACAGTAAATGAGTCAAAGAACTTGGGATCTTTTTCCCTACTATTCCCTCCCTATCCATGGAATATTTAGGGGCCAATACATATCTTTTAATGTTGTTACAGTGCCTTTTAATACATAGTATCAGGGGGAAAAAGTCTAAATATTACCTTCTGTAGAAGCTGCATCAATCATTACTCTTTGCATGAGTACTGGTTCCAATCCAAAGTCGAAAACTATGGTTTGGCGAAAAGTTCCAAATATTTCTGTGTTAAATGCTATCCCGACTTTATACACGTAATGATCTAATCCATTTGGGGCCATCTTCCCTCCTATCCATTCTTGACAGTTTTCTGGGACTTCTTGTGATACCTGGGTAGTACTATCTCCGGCAGATATTGCAATGATACTAAAATGAGGACGATGAGCATCATAAAGCAATGCTACACGACACAGCATTCTTGCAGGCTACAAGGAAGTTAAAATAATTCATTGAGTACAAGGGGTTGAAAAATCCAGTTGTAATTGGGCTCTTCAATGAAAATATTTCCATAAGGGACTTTTACTTTCCCATGCTTCTAAGATACTATATTAAAAATACAAACTGTACTCATAAGCCATTTAAGAAAAAAAAATCAAAATGGTTAAAAAAAAATCATTTGTTAAAATGATATATTTATGATGTCAATCATATCTCAATAAGGTTGCCATTTCCAAAAACGATATATTCACACTACATTTCTAGCCTCCCTGCTTTCTGCGATACATTCGTCTTGCACTGTGGCAAACGCTTTCACCCTGTGCTACCATCACCTCCAATTTTCCATCCCTTGGCCTCAAGTAAAAAATCTACACAGGAGAGCAGTTACTTCTGAAAGCACTCGATTGGGTTCACGGCTGAAGCCAAATGTTCCCAGATTTTTCATCCCAAGATGCAGTTGGTACAGTGGAGGAAACATTACAAAAAAGTACACAAAACTTTTCCACTGCACATATTAACAGAAATTGTTTACTTTGCTTCATTCTTAAACTTTAAACATTATAATTCAAGATAGGAAGCACTGTAGAAAATGCCTCAAATAAAAAATCTGTTATCACAGAATTTGTGATTTCACAAAATCAAAAATAAAAACAAGTTGTTTCAATAGTTTAGAACTGCCAGATTAAAGAATTCAACTTTTCAGTCGTTAACTATAAGCCATGAACCCCATCCTACGTTTCAAGTTTGGAAGACAACATGTCAAATATGTCAAATATATCTTCACCAAATAAATAAATAAGTAAGCAAGTATCTCAGTACTTACAAAGATTTTATCCCAAAAATCTCAAAATATAACCTTGACGACCAAACTACAGAAATACACTTTATTACAATATAGAACCTATATAATTTTCAATGCTCTTTCAATATACAGATTTAAAGGTCCAATACAACTCTAAGAAAAGGGAACGCAATTCACACTGTTTAATTATCACAAAATTCATACCTTACAGGTGAGAGCGAAGGTCCAGGTCTGGTGGGACTTTTTGGTGCTGACGGTGACAGACAGACCGGGGTCATGCTCCACCTTCACTCCTTCCACACACTCACTGAGCTGAAAACAGAGAGCAGGTCCCGTTACGCTCTCGTTCCTAAGAACACAGACGCTTTGGCATGGTAAATAAATGTTAACGGTAAAGATGCGGATGGAACTGTTTACAAAGCAAGGTGCTGTATGCATTAATTCTCAGTTATTTTTATAAGTACAAAATACAATAAAGCTAAACTAAGAGACATAAGAAAACTAACAACAACAACAAAATAGCAGTAAAACCCCCTGAATGAGGACAAGGAAATGTAATTCCTGCAAGTCTCCAGACAAATGGCTTAGTTCTGCTCTGTATTTTAGTAAATTGGTCTACTTTTGCTACCAAAACACTTTATCAAGAATCAAGCGTTTCACAGAGGGCAGGGATATAAACCAAAACACAGCATGAAATAAAGTCAAAATTCAAACAAGGTCACTGTTTAAAACAAACAAACAAAAAAAATGCAGGTTTATTTTCCTCACCACTTTCTCAGGAGATAATGAATTCATCCACTTTTCTATCAAGGTTTCCATGTAACTGCCTGAGAGCTGTTTATTCTCATTTTGCTGTTTCAATTTTATCAACCGTGAAGCGTATCTTTTCTGCCATTCTGCTAGCTCTTCCTGGGAATGTGCTGAAGTACACTGCGCGCCATACCTACAGATTCCTCGCTCTAAAAATCTAAGTAGAATAGGAAAGACTGTTTATCATATACTTTGTTGGACCATTTGAAAAATAAACTTCCAGCATTTGCCCTCCATCTCTTCAATAACAAAAACAAAACTTCATCTCCTGAAAGGGTTTGTTTATCACAGAGGAGGAAGAAGAGGTTAGAGAACATTCACAACAGTTATTAAAGCAGCAACCCCTCTCCCCACCACCCAACATGCACTGACCTCTTCCTCTGGAATAAGGGGTGACAAAGCAGAACATATTCATAACCATCCCCACCCACAAAAAATGGGCATTGAAAAGGTAGTTTCCTTTGTGATAAAACAACTCTCTTAGACAATTCCTCCTAGAGCAGTTTCTCTAAAGCAACACTGACATCAAGTGGATTAGTTTGTCAAGCACAGGTATGCCCTACTTCCCAAACTAAAAGGATCTACGGAAAATTTTCCACATCCTAGGAATTTTGTTCTGAAAAAAAAAAACAATATGTCACTGAATTAACATTTCAAGACTTGTACGTTTCACCTTCAAATGTAATCCCTTCACTCTTCTCTACGTTACCATTACCTATATTTCATTGAAAATACTGGACTACGTTAATTTGCTTTAAGTTTTAAATAAATTAAGAATAAAAGTTTTATATAAGAATCTCATTTCCATAGATTAAGTTATTCAATGGGTAAATTCACAAATGTTCATTTTAAAGGATATATAGTTAATGATTTCTCAACATTTATGACTCAGAAAATTCAGCTGACAATTTGATAGTCAAAAGAGATAAAAATTCAAGACTGATCAGTAACTTTAAGTCTTAAATACTCTATGAAATAAGAGATCCAGCCAGTTTTTAAACAATTGAAACATTACAAAATTAATGAAAGATCTTCTGAGAGAAAAAAAATGAAAATCAAGTTATAAATAGCAAATGTGTTAAAAAGGATGCTATGTTTTAGATAATTTTTCAATTGGGAAAATACGGACAATAAGAAATACAAAATGAACCATCAAGTGGCTCATCCTACTTGAAAAGATAAGTGTGTTTAAAGCTTTTTTTTGATGATATACAAAGTATTTGAACTTAAATCATGCTATTAAGTTCTCATATGCTTCATATAAGACATTTAAAAGCATGCATTTTTTTCCTCTTTAGTATATCTTAATGAGCCAAATATTTGTTTTCCTATTGCTTTAAATTATTTCCCTAAAAATGGAAGGCTTGATACTCTATTTGGACTACAAAATTTCTTATATATCCTTTGCATCAGATTGCGTCCTACCTCTCCACCACCAGAATCTTCAGATTTACCTCTCAGTTTCTTTATTTCTACTATAAAATCAAAACTACGTATCAAATTTCCTTCATTATCAAAAGCAAACTAGAGTAATTAGAACTTGCATCTAAAACAACCACTAGTTACTACAAGTTCTTATAAAAAGAACCTTCTGATGTGACTTTAATAATTCTTTCTACCTTAACATATAATCACTAAATTTTGAAAGGTTAGCCCTTCAAATATAAAATACTCATAAATTCTATATAAGATTATGTGAAGGTAATAGATTTTCTTTTTTCTTAGAAAAGTTATCAAAATAATTCAACATGTGTCTATTTTATGCTCTATTTCAGTTTATATAAGGTAACTTCAGTTTAAATCATAATTTAGGTTAGGTAAACTTCACATAAACAAGAGACCAGTAATTAAATCATATTATTCCAACTGGTATGACAAAAGTCTTAACAATTTCCATTTAGATCATTGTTCTTTATAAGTAAAAGAAGGATCATCAATATGGTTTTGATTTTTTTAATTTAATGATAATAACCATTATGGCTTCTGTTTCAAACTGAAAATAAACCACTTTGCTCAATCATTATACTTCTTCCTTCACTTCCTTTATCTTCTTTAAATTTGAATTATTTTCTAAAAGTGAAGGAAAATTAACTATCCTTTGAATAAAGATATGTCATTGGTTTAAAAAAAAAATTCACATTACCTTTTACACAAAGTATATTCCTCGCTGCTTGTGATTCCCCTAGGTGGTGGGCGGAAATGCCAACCATTACAAGATCCTAGAGAGTAATCAGGATATAGTCTTATCATTTGAGGCTTGCTGATAATTCTGATATTTAATGTGTAAGAAATACTATTAACCCTCCATACACATCATCTCAGATGATGTAAAATGAACATGACATGCTTGTCTCTACCAAAAAAAGTAATTCACCAATCAAATGGATTAAATCAGTTAGCCACATGAAACTTAGAAATCACTGAAGGAGCAGGTATACAACCGCTAAAATAAGTCAACGACCTTTACTCTATCCCAGCAACTGGTGGACATACTCCAAGTGCAGTCTCTCCCCTGGCACCTAAAGGGTGATGTGTTGGCATCCTTGTCACGTCTTAGGTATGAGTTACATCTCTATTAGGAACTACTTCCAGAATCAGAAAATTATGGTCTCCTGGGAAGAGGAAATTTTGTAAAACAAATTCCAGTCCTGTATATGGAATAAATTCCACATTACCATCCATGTTCCTTAGGGGGTGTCTGACACATGTCGTTGCATAAAGTAATCCCTTTTTAACAATTAAAGTTCATAAAGGTGACTTCTGAGATAGGAGCTAAAAATAACAAGTGTTTACTTCTGAATACAGTGAATTTTGACGCATTCAGATAAAAGGTTCCAAATAATCCAAGGGAAACAAAGTGTCCAAGAAAAAAGGCTGGAGCCATCAAGGCTCAACGGCAGCAAGCCTCCAGGACCTTGAGGCCATTTCCTGCCTCCTCACAAGTCACTGTGCCCAGCCCACACCTCCTGACAAAATCCACTGAGCTAGACTGAGCTTAAAGCTATGAGTCATCGTTTTACTGTATGTGTGACTGGGAAATTACTGAACCTTAACAAACATCAGTTTCATCACCTATCAAAAAGATGGAGAAGGGCTCTAAGAACTCAGTACTTGTTTTGTGAAAGCCACTGAACGGCAGACGTCACTGAGCAAACACTCAGTGAGTGTTGGTCTCTCTCCATCTTCCTCTGGGCAGAGAAGAAGAGCCCACAGACCTTAACACTGGCAGGACAATTTCCAAAAAATAATAACTGCAACAGCACGTGATAGAGCGTCAGACAGGAGAAAAGATCTCCCTCCCTCGACTGTTAAGAATGAGGTTTAAATTTAAAACTACATATATGGAGGAGAAGAGATGAAACAGAAGACTTCTGCAACAACCTCCCACCTCCATTCCTCTATTATTCTATGAATAGGGGCTAGGGAAAAAATTGCTTTCATCCACACTTCTTAAATGAAATTTTTATATTCTTTTCTATGCTTCCACTAACCTGTACTATAACACAGAAATTTCCTCCCATTAATAACAAGAAGCAATGTCCAAATGTAATTACAGCTACAGAAATTGCACAGTTTAGTACTTACCCTCCTCTAAGTCTTCCACATGATATCCAGAGAGGACGTTACTAGTTGCTGTCTGCAATTTTTCAAATGAAAGAAATTTTTATATAAGAAATAGCTAGCTGATTTGAATTACACTTGGAAAATTTCAACATTTTAAAAAGCTTGAGATGGAATATTTAGAAACTTAATAAACACTAATATTGCAAGTGGTATTTTTTGCTCTTTGCTCTATGGTTCCATATTTAAATATGGAAAAGAAGTAATTGTGTGGCCCTCATTAAGGAAACTGATAAAAACTCCCTACCTAAAAATTACCTGAGGGCAAAAGCAGTCTCAGTCCCCAGCCCTGAGCCCCAGGGAGCAGCACCCTTCCCTGTTGTGTGTATAGCTCTCTCTTCTAACATCTGGAGCAGGGCCAGTTGGGGTGGCATCACCCCCACCCCTACCCCACCTCCATCGAGTGCATAACCACTGCTCACTGCCTGGGATCAGCCGTTCTCCCACAGCAGAGGCCGTGGCTGAGGACCCACTCACTCTGAATTCCCCTAATGCAGACAAGTCCTCCATCTGCCCCTTTGGCTTTTACTTTAAGTAAGCTCCACATCCCCAATTTCAACTGAGTGCCAGCTAAAGCATTTTCACTTAACGACTCTATAGCATTTTACCTGCTGGGTCCCTGTCAGCCACATACAGAGCCACTGTTAAGAGCCTACAGCTAACTGCCTGTCTGCATTCCTGTGCCTCAGAGGATCTGGCACATAATGAATGCCCAGTAAATCTGGATGGATGGATGGATGGGTGGATGGAAGGGTGGGTAGCTGGGTGGATGGATGGATGGGTGGGTGGAAGGGTGGGTAGCTGGGTGGATGGATGGGTGAGTGGGTGGAAGGGTGGGTAG
>SJYX01008935.1:178575-272927 GCA_006410675.1 Oreotragus oreotragus
TGGGTGGGTGGGTGGTGGGTGACTGAATGGGTGGGTAACTACCCAAGCACTACAAACTGTAGTATGTCTAAAATAAAATTCATCAACTTTAATTCCAAATCTCATCATCCTTCAGTGGTCCTTGTCTCAAGTTAATGGATTCATCTTCCCCAAAACTGAAATCCTGGAAGACATCTTGAACCCTCCCTTTTCTGTTCTGCTCTGAGTAGTCTCCAAAGCTTGCCCAGCAAGGCCAGAATGTCCCTCACGTCTATCTCATACTCGACCCCACTGTCCTGTAAGCGCCTCATTCTACTCGTCTCATCTGCCCCAAAGCCAACCGACTGCCAACTTAGTAGCAAGTCACTTTGGGGTCTACCCTCAGCTGCCTCCACCCTTTAACCGCAATTCTCACACTCTAGCCTCCTGGTTTCCATCTCCCCTCTCCCTGCTTGTTCTTCGGATACAGCACTTACTGACCACAGGCAGCCCTGTGGGTACATTAGCTATGCACATCTTGGGTTGGCCCTTCAGACTGTTTTCCAAGGCTCTCTCAGCTTTCCAAAACCCACAGACCCACGAACAGCACAGCACTCAGTAAATGCTGAACTGCATCACAAGGAGGAAACAGTACCCTAAGACGAAATTTGGAATGTTTTTTATCATAGAAAGAATGTCATAAATGCTAACTGGATATACCTGAAGCAATATCACCATAATTTACATGTCACTGATTAAATTGGACCCTTTTGAGGTTGGGCTTGAACTAAACCAGGAAAAAGCTTTCTGATTCTCAAACTACTTACTAAATAGTTTTTGAAGACAACTCAATTTTTTTCGTAAAACGAGGACCAAGTTTAAGACTATGTAGAAGCTAGCAAATAAATCAGGACATAATTATTCACATTATGAAGACTATACCCACCAAAAAGATGTATTAAACGATCCTTTAAAATTCTATAAGCAAGATCTAAATGGTATAGTCCCACACTAGCCCTTAAAATGATTCCAATTACACAGAATTTATACATATAAGAGCTAAAAATTCACTTCAAGCGTGAATTGAAAGTATCTCCTCTAAAAAAATTTATCAAAATAAATTTACCAAATATGCAAGAAAAAATGGGGGAAGATGTTTTAGTGATGAAGTAAAGCTTAAAGCATTAGTAACTGCTAAAGGGAAAGACACACGGTGTATTTTTGAGTCTGCATCTACGACAATCTGCAGGGGCAGGATATGTCTGTGCTGACACCGTAGCTCTCAGCTTGGGCAGGGGGGCGGGGAGGGGAGGGGTGCTGGCGAACTGCCCACCGTCATCATAAGAGCTGGTAAGAATAAGAAAAGTGGCCACTGTGGCTTTTAGGTTCCAACGTATTGTATTTTTTAAAACACCCTTTTTATATGCTCAGACCCCAAGACAGAAAGGCAACATCAATAAGGTCTTCACTGAGACCCTCCGGGAAAGCAGACACATTTCACACCGCTAGAATTCTTATAATCTTATAATCAAATATTGATTTGGTATTGAAATGTCTCTGAAGAACATGTATTGTCTCTCTGTTTTCATCAGTCAGTCTTTAGTTTCATGTCTTTGTCCTAATCCACTAGCACTTATAGGTTAGATATCAGCTTAGCCCAATCTTTAAATAACAAACTGTTGCTATTTTTAAGTACATCAAGTGTAATTATAAATAAGAGTAACACTGTCTGATAGCTTTTTCTGGATGGATTTTTTTTTATTAGTACCAGTTCACTAACCAAAAATGCTACTACTCTGGTCACACAGAAATTGTAAACAAAAGTCACTTATTCCAAAAACACGGAGACAAAATGAGAGCCAGATGCCATCTGTACCCTCATGCAGAGCAGGTTATGAATGTCAAAGATAAAGCTTCACATGTATACGTGTATGACTATCAGACGCAAAGCTGCTAGTTCCATTAAGGTAATAAGAGAGAAGAACAAGGCCAAGAATCTTAAAATGAAAATCATCTTATTTTATGTTTTCATTTTAAAAGTCCAAAACATTTATAATTGTCTTCTTTTACTTCCTAGAAATTATAAAGACTACATAAATGCCAGAGGGAAATGGCTCTGAAGGTAGAGCTTATTGATTTTCAGTTAATTCATAGTAAGACTAAGAAAATAATATATTTTAAAAGCCTATTGAATTGTGGCAAAACAGTACCTTTATCCAGCTTGTGTAACTCATGATGACTGTCTTCTCTGCATGCTTATTTGTTGCTATGAACCCTAATGCACTATGAGATCTGAAGTGTGAATGTCCTACAGGAGGTCAAGGTTTACACCTGGGAGCTCTTCTCACCCTCTCGGCCTGACGGGAACGCTCTTCACCTCACTCTCCAGGACACAGCACTTTCCTAATTCTCAACTGAGCTTAAGTGTCTCATCCCCTCACTGCCATTCCAGTTATTTTTCCATCACAGAAAGCTCATCCCATGTACCTCAATGTGAATTACACCTATACCTGAGTTTAATTAATTAATTTATTGTCTATGTCCTCCCCAAGACTTTAAGCTCCCCAAGGACAAGGACCACGAACGAGTATCTTGTTCAGAGGGCTGAATCCACATCACCAAGCATCATACCTAGCATATAGTAGGTGCCAGTTTTTAAATAAATAAGCCAATCAGTCAGTCAGTTTACATGGATTTCCATTTATGATAAAAGCTGACCAAAACAGCTATTTTAAAAATAAGACAAAAAATAAAATGAGATAGCTAAGTAAAAATACATTCACATGACTGTATGAGGAACAGGAGTTTGAGACTTTCAAATCCACGGGCCTTTTACATGCCCTGATGTCCCTGGCCTTCAACTAATCACCAGAGCATATTTTTGTTCACCATTTACCCTGTTACACATTATTTCCATCACCTAAACTCATTCCATAAAAACATCACAGACTTTTATTAGTTACTTAGAAAATATTTTCTAATAGCCAGATGTAGTTAAAAATTGAAATTTCCCAGTCACCTTTCCATTTATTGGACAGAGACAGTTAAAAAGAATCAGGGACAAAACAGAAGGCCTGGGATGCACAGGAACCTTGAGAGGAAGCAAAGCTCCTAAGATGGGAGCAAGCTTGGCTACAGAAAGTCTAACAGCTTCCCTACCCACTGTTAAAGCCTCCGATGCCCAGTGACCATCCACATCTTAATACCGAACACGTGCCATTCAGAATAAGTCAAACTCTGCCCAAAGAGATTGGCTGAAATAGTCTTACCTCTGTTTCTGTGAGAAGTGTTTTTAGCCTTGTCAAATCTTTTGTTACCATCCCATTCTGAAAGGGCAAATGAAAAAGGGGGAAACCAAGCAGCATTAGTTTTTTACTCTGAACTTGACTCTCTGGCTATTTCTAAGGTTTACCCATAAAAAGAAAACCAATGCTATGCTCCTCTCCTCTCCTTATTACTATTAGAGGTGATAACAAAGCCAACCTTCTGTGTGGGAAGTTAAAGAGATGAACAGAACAAAATATACAGTATGGCCTAAAACACTGTATTCAACTTGTAAGACTTTAAGATTAATTCAATAACATATTCACAGTGAGAATCACTCAAAGTAGATTAAGCAAAAAGAAAAATAAACTCCAACTTTTTACAACTCCTTTTCCTAAACCAAATAGGCGAGCTCGGCTACTTACGACTCAGACTCACATACAATGATCACACTACCTAAAGATGGCTCGTTACAGCTGTTGACGGGAAACACAAAACATCAGCTCTTGAGAAATTCAAATTTCACTTGAGACTTGAAAGCAAATTGCTTCTTAATTTTTAATTTAAAAATCCAACAGGTAAAACAGTGTAATATGCTCAGTTTAAATAGAAAAGATCCTTAAAGATAGAATTATCTAAATAATAAAGAACAGAAATATTCTTTATCACCAATATAGAACTAAATACCCATACAAGACTCTTGAGAGTCCCTTGGACTGCAAGGAGATCCAACCAGTCCATTCTAAAGGAGATCAGTCCTGGGTGTTCATCGGAAGGACTGATGCTGAAGCTGAAACTCCAGTACTTTGGCCACTTCATGCAAAGAGTTGACTCACTGGAAAAGACCCTGATGCTGGGAGGGAAATTGCCAACTCTAAAGTTCAAAAAAGGAAGTCTTTCCATTAAGTCATCCAAAAACAAACAGACAAAAACTCTAGAAAATTTAATAGCACATACAAAAATGTATCCCAAGGTCTGAATAGAATGAGATAACGTCATCAGAGCAGCCATGAATACGAACATCGTCAGAAAGAAAAGTAATTGTTACTTAGTTTAGATAAATTTAATCGTTTTATACAATAAATGACTAAATTTAAGAAACCTATAAGATCATATATCCACAGAAGCATTTTAAAACTCAAAAATACCTTCAGGTTCTGTTAAATTATACCTTTAAAGAAAATCAGTTATTCTATACTTTCAAAGTTTTACAAATTATCTCTTAATCACAAACTACATTAATACAAGAATCCAATGCTTAAATATGAGTATGTTGAAAAGAAATGAGTAGCTACTCATAGACTGACTTCTGGCAGAACCTACAGGATGCAGGTAACACGCCTAAGAAATCCAGCGGGTGAATACATTTTTGGACATTCAAATTTAGAAGCAGTCAACATACCAGGGACTCTCCTGTCAGTGACTTGGCAAGAATGTGGGATACAGGCTGGAGCTTCCCTTTAAGCTGCATGCAGCAGAGCACTGCCTGAAAGGCGCCGTCTCCCTTGGCCAGTCCTTCTCCCAGCACTGCCACGGAAGAACAGCCATGGTTAGCCACGCGGTACTCACAACACGCTTTTCCCCGTCTCATTATTTGCACGCTATCCTAGGCATGGCTTCTTTGTTTAAACTGGACTATGGTTGCTTTGCTGGGTCAGCTTCTGCTCTACAGTGAAGTGAACCAGCCACACATCTACACATGTCCGCTTTTTGGATTCCTTCCCACTTAGGTCACCACAGAGCAGCCGGTAGTTCCCTGAGCGGTAGAGCAGGTTCTCATTAGTTGTCTGTTTTACACACAGCAGTGTTTATGTCAAATTCCACTCTTCCAATTCATCCCCTCCCCTTCCCTTCTGCTATCCATTACATTTGTTTTCTACATCTGTGCCTTTATTTCTGTTCTGCAATGAGATCATTTTTACCATTTTTCTAGATTCCACAAATATGTGTTAACATGTATTTTTCTCTTTCTGACTTACTTCACTCTGTATTGAAAGACACAAGGTCCATCCACATCACTACAAATGACAAGGTCTTGTTCCTTTTTACGGCTGAGTAATATTTCATTTTTAGAACTAACACCCAGAAAAGATGTCCTTTTCATTACAGGGGACTGGAATGCAAAAGTAGGAAGGTCAAGAAACACCTGGGGTAACAGGCAAATTTGGCCTTGGAGTATGGAATGAAGCAGGGCAAAGGCTAACAAGAGTTTTGCCAAGAGAACGCACTGGTCATAGCAAACACCCTCTTTCAACAACACAAGAGAAGACTCTACACATGGACATCACAAGATGGTCAACACTGAAATCAGACTGATTACATTCTTTGCAGCCAAAGATGGAGAAGCTCTATACAGTCAGAAAAAACAAGACTGGGAGCTGACTGTGGCTCAGATTATGAACTCCTTATTGCCAAATTCAGACTGAAATTGAAGAAAGTAGGGAAAATTACTAGACCATTCAGGTATGACCTAAATCAAATTCCTTATGATTATACAGTGGAAGTGAGAAATAGATTTAAGGGTCTAGATCTGATAGATAGAGTGCCTGATGAACTACGGAATGAGGTTCACGACATTGTACAGGAGACAGGGATCAAGACCATCCCCATGGAAAAGAAATGCAAAAAAGCAAAATGGCTGTCTGGGGAGGCCTTACAAATAGCACTGAAAAGAAGAGAAGCCAAAAGCAAAGGAGAAAAGGAAAGACGTAAACATCTGAATGCAGAGTTCCAAAGAATAGCAAGGAGAGAGGTTAAGAAAGCCTTCCTCAACGATCAATGCAAAGAAATAGAGGAAGACAACAGAATAAGAAAGAGCACAGATCTCTTCAAGAAAATTAAGAGATACCAAGGGAAGATTTCATGCAAAGATGGGCTCAATAAAGGACAGAAACAGTATAGACCTAACAGAAGCAGGAGATATTAAGAAGAGGTGGCAAGAATACACAGAAGAACTGTACAAAAAAAGATCTTCACGACCCAGATAATCACAATGGTGTGATCGCTCACCTAGAGCCAGACATCCTGGAATGTGAAGTCAAGTGGGCCTTAGGAAGCATCACTACGAACAAAGTTAGTGGAGGTGATGGAATTCCAGTTGAGCTGTTTCAAATCCTGGAAGATGATGCTGTGAAAAGTGCTGCATTCAATATGCCAGCAAATTTGGAAAACTCAGCAGTGGCCACAGGAGTGAAAAAGGTCAGTTTTCATTCCAATACCGCACAATTGCACTCATCTCACATGCTAGTAAAGTAAGACTCAAAATTCTCCAAGCCAGGCTTCAGTAATACGTGAACCGTTAACTTCCAGATGTTCAAGCTGGTTTTAGAAAAGGCAGAGGAACCAGAGATCAAATTGCCAACATCCGCTGCATCATGGAAAAAGCAAGAGAGTTCCAGAAAAACATCTATTTCTGCTTTAGTGACTATGCCAAAGCCGTTGACTGTGTGGATCACGATAAACTGTGGAAAATTCTGAAAGAGATGGGAATACCAGACCACCTGACCTGTCTCTTGAGAAACCTATATGCAGGTCAGGAAGCAACAGTTAGAACTGGACATGGAACAACAGACTGGTAAAAGGAGTACATCAAGGCTGTATACTGTCACCCTGCTTATTTAACTTATATGCAGAGTACATCAAGAGAAACGCTGGGCTGGAAGAAGCACAAACTAGAATCAAGATTGGCGGGAGAAATATCAATAACCTCAGATATGAGGATGACACCACCCTTACGGCAGAAAGTGAAGAGGAGCTAAAAAGCCTCTTGATGAAAGTGAAAGAGGAGAGTGAAAAAATTGGCTTAAAGCTCAACATTCAGAAAACGAAGATCATGGCATCTAGTCCCACCACTTCATGGCAAATAGATGGGGAAACAGTGTCAGACTTTATTTTTTTGGGCTCCAAAATCACTGCAGATGGTGATTGCAGCCATGAAATTAAAAGACACTTACTCCTTGGAAGGAAAGTTATGACCAACCTAGATAGCATATTCAAAAGCAGAGACATTACTTTGCCAACAAAGATCCATCTAGTCAAGGCTATGGTTTTTCCTGTGGTCATGTATGGATGTGAGAGTTGGACTGTGAAGAAGGCTGAGCGCTGAAGAATTGATGCTTTTGAACTGTGGTGTTGAAGACTCTTGAGAGTGCCTTGGCCTGCAAGGAGATCCGGCCAGTCCATTCTAAAGGAGATCAGTCCTGAGTGATCTTTGGAAGGACTGATGCTAAAGCTGAAACTCCAATACTTTGGCCACCTTATGGGAAGAGTTGACTCATTGGAAAAGACTCTGATGCTGGGAGGAGAAGGGGACGACAGAGGATGAGATGGCTGGATGGCATCACCAACTCGATGGACATGAGTTTGGGTGAACTCCAGGAGTTGGTGGACAGGGAGGCCTGGCGTGCTGCGATTCATGGGGTCGCACAGAGTCGGACACGACTGAGCGACTGAACTGAACTGAACTGAACTGACCTGAATATTTCATTTGTGGGCTTCCTTCACAGCTCAGTGGTAAAGAACTTGCCTGCCAATACAGGAGCTACAGATCTGATCCATGGATTGGGAAGATCTCCTGGAGAAGTAAATGGCAACCCATTCCAGTATTCTTGCCTGGGAAATCCCATGGACAGAGAAGGCTGGCAAGCTATAAACCATGGGACTGCTAAGAGTCGGGACACAACCTGGCAACTAAACAACAAATATTCCATTGTAATATGTACCAGATATCCATTCCTCTGTTGATTTACGTTCCTTCCACGTCCCGGCTACCGTAAATAGGGCTGAAATAAACACTGGGGTTCATGTAATTTTTGAATTATGCTCAGCAGGGGGCATACGCTCAGTCATATGGCCATTCTGTTTAGTTTTTTAAGGAATCTCCATACTGTTCTTCATAGTGGCTACACCAACTTACATTCCCACCAACAGTGTAAGAGGGTTCCCTTTTCTCCTCGCTCTCTCCAGCATTTATTGTTTGTAAATTTTTGGATAGTGGCCATTCACACCTGTGTGAGGTGATACCTCATTGCAGTTTTTATTTGCATTTCTCTAAAAATTAGTGGTATTGAGCATCTTTTCATGTGTTTTTTGGCAGTCTGTATGTCTTCTCTGAGAAATGTATATTTAGGTCTTACAGCCATGTTTTGATTGGGTTGCTTGCTTTCTAAGAATCTGTCCATTTCTTCCAGGTTTTCCATTTTATTGGCATATAGTTGCAATGGCACCCCACTCCAGTACTCTCGCCTGGAAAATCCCATGGATGGAGGAGCCTGGTGGGCTGCAGTCCATGGGGTCGCTAAGAGTTGGGACACGACTGAGCGACTGCACTTTCACTTTTTACTTTCATGCACTGGAGAAGGAAATGGCAACCCACTCCAGTGTTCTTCCCTGGAGACTCCCAGGGACGGGGGAGCCTGGTGGGCTGCCGTCTATGGGGTCGCACAGAGTCGGACACGACTGAAGCGACTTAGCAGCAGTAGCAGCAGTTGCTTGTAGTAGTCTTTATGATCCTTTGTATTTCTGTGGTGTCAGTTGTAACTTTTTTGGTTTCTATTTCTTTTATTTCTGCTATGATTTTCATGATTTCTTTTCTTCCACTAACTTTGGGTTTTTTTTGTTGACTCTAGTTGCTTTAGGTGTAGGTTAGGTTGTTTATCTGAAATTGCTTGTTTCTTGGGGTAGGGTTGCATTGCCATAAACTTCCCTCTTAGAACTGCTTTTGCTGCATCCCATGGATTCTGGGTCATCGTATTTTCATTGTTTTTTGTTTCTGGATTTTTTTTTTTTTCCTTCTTCTTGGATTTCTTCAGTGATCTCTTGCTTATGAAGTAGCATACCATGTAGTGTCCATGTGTTTCCATTTTTTACAATTTTTTTTGCTATAATCGATTCCTAACCTCCTAGTACTGTGGTCAGATATGACTGCACCATAGAGAAGGCTGAGTCCTGAAGAACTGGTGAGGCTATCAGATAAGACCTAATATGATTTCACGTTTCTTAAACTTACCAAGGTTTCACTTGTGACCCAAGATGTGCTCTATCCTGGAGAATGTTCCATGTGCACTTGAGAAGAAAGTATATTCTGATGTTTTAGGATGGATGTTTCGGAGAAGGCAATGGCATCCCACTCCAGTACTTACTCTTGCCTGGAAAATCCCATGGATGGAGGAGCCTGGAAGGCTGCAGTCCATGGGGTCGCTGAGGGTCAGACATGACTGAGCGACTTCACTTTCACTTTTCACTTTTGTGCATCGGAGAAGGAAATGGCAACCCACTCCAGTGTTCTTGCCTGGAGAATCCCAGGGATGAGGGAACCTGGTAGGCTGCCGTCTATGGAGTCGCACAGAGTCAGACACGACCGAAGCGACTTAGCAGCAGGATGGGTGTTTTACTATTTTTATACTATAAACATCAATTAAATCTATTTGATCCAATGGGTCATTTAAGGCCTGTATTTCTTTATTAATTTTCAGTGTGGATGATCTGTCCATTGGTGTAAGTGGAGTGCTGAAGTCCCCCACTATTACTGTGTTACTTCCATTTCCTCTTTTACGACTTAGCATTTACCTTTTGTATTGAGATGCTCCTACGTTGGGTCCATAAATATGTACAATTGTTGTATCTTCTTCAGTTGATCCCTGATCACTATGCAGTGTCCTTCCTTATCCCTTGCTGTTGTTGTTCAGTCGCTCAGTCATGTCCAACTCTTTTCAACCCCATGGACAGCAGCACACCAGCCTTCCCTGTCCTTTACTGTCTCCCAGAGTTTGCTCAAACTCATGTCCACTGAGTCAGAGGTGCCATCATCTCTGTCGCCCCCTTCTTCTCCTGTCCTCAATCTTTCCCAGCATCAGGGTCTTTTCCAACAAGTCAGCTCTTCGCATCAGGTCGCCAAAGTATGAAAACTTCAGCTTCAGCATCAATCCTTCCAATGGACATTCAGCGTCAATTTTCTTTAGGATTGACTAGGATCGATCACCTTGCTGTCCAAGGGACTCTAAAGAGTCTTCTCCAGCACCACAGTTTGAAAGCATCAATTCCTCAGCACTCAGCCTTCTTTATAGTGCAACATTCATGCATGACTATTGGAAAAACCATACCTTTGACTACACAGACCTTTGTTGGCAAAGTCATGTCTGCTTTTTAATACCCTGTCTAGGTTTGTCATAGCTTTTCTTCCAAGGAGCAAACATTTTATAATTTCTGGCTGCAGTTACAATTCATAGTGATTTTTCAAGAAAATAAAGTCTAACGCTGTTTCCATTTTTTCCCCATCTATTTGCCATGAAGCGATGGGACAAGATGCCATGATCTTATTTTTTTGAATATTGAGTTTCACTGTATTGCATCAGTTTTACTAAAAACTGATTTTTGCAACTGATTTGAAAGTTGTAGTCTCTATATTCAAGAAGGTTTTGTTCAATTACTTTTAGTTTAGACCAACCTGCTCTCACTCCATCCATGTTACAGATCACTCATGTGCTCAACTGACAATTCCAATACATGAGTAACATATCCTTGAGAATGTCTTGAACACCTTAGAAAATTCCACAGTAAGCCCACATCTCCCTCCAATCTTACTATTCCTGAAACTATTCAAATACGACCTTTGGCAAATCATTTTATCTCTCTGAGCCTCAGCTTGGTCATTTGTAGAACTGAAACATGAAAACTGTGTTGCAAGAATCAAATGACAGAATGCCAGGAAAATGTTTTAAAGAAAAACAATAGTTCTGCCAAGGTCTGGATCATTCACATTCTCTAAGCCTGCTTCCTTCCCTGTAAAATGGAGGTGACCATAGCTACCTAACAAGATTAACTACCTACCTAAAGATTAACTATATGAAATATCTAGCACAATCCCCTCATAAGAGTTCCCTAACCCTCTAAAAGTTATAAAATAGTATTGAAAACTTCAGGAAACATCTGAGCTCCTTTTGAGTAACTGGGATATTAAGAAACTAGTTATCAAGAGCTGAGGAAATGTTTCAGGGAAATGAAAAAAAAATTTTTAAGAATATTTCAGTTTCAGATGATTATGTCACTTTGTTTAAAAAGCATTAAACAACAAATTTTACAAACACTTTTCAAAGGTCTTTGGTTTGTACAAAGTATTAGCTGAATTTTATTTTACAAAAGTTCTGCCATTCTATTGGTATTTGAATGTCTCCATATTATTCTTTTCCTTTTCCTCTCTCTAAACATTTCAGACAAGAAACACTACTGATGTACTTTCTTTTAATTGCTGTCTTGAAGTGCAATTCAGTTATGTCTTGTAGGATCCCACATGGAGAACTGTGGCAAAGAAACAGTCAACTATTATAGGTAAAAAGCTATCCTGCTATCGTGTCATTTGATAAAATCAAATTGCAATGCTGTCACTCTGGTACTGTATTATCTTTAACATTTTGAAAAAGCCTGAAAGAATACAAAGTATGGCCTAGTGTAGAATAAAATTTGCCTCAGTCATTGAACCTGCCAAACATAATCTAATCTTGGGCAACTGTAAAAAAGCTATGTTTCCTTACAAATAAATTCTCTCCCCATCAGCTATCTGTGCAACTTTGTGAGCACAGAACTCCTTCCTGCACCTTCGCTGTGATGTGAAATTCAAGGCTCTATCCCTTTTCATTCTTAAGTTTTTGTAAGATTTGCTAAGACCTAAAATATCTGTTACTTGGATCATTCTGGACCAGAAAATGAGTAATATTAAAGGAGCATTCATTCAACTGGGCTTCCCTGGTAGCTCAGCTGGTAAAGAATCCACCTGCAATGCAGGAGAACCTGGTTCGATTCCTGGGTTGAAAAGATCCTCTGGAGAAGGAACAGGCTACCCACTCCAGTATTTTTGGGCTTCCCTGGTGGCTCAGATAGTAAACAATCTGCCTGCAATGCAGGAGACCTGGGTTCAATCCCTGATGGGAAGACCCCTGGAGGAGGGCATGGCAACCCACTCCAGTATTTTTGCCTGGAGAATTCCATGGACAGAGGAGCCTGGCAGGCTGCAGTCCATGGGGTCACAAAGAGTTGGACACAACTGAATGACATCCATGCATGCATTCATTCAACTGCTTCGAGCAAAATCGTCTCTGTAAAGTAGCCCCTGGCTACCAAAAAGAGAGGATAAACAATTAAAAGATAATTCCCCTTGCCTGTAAAGTATTGCCTGCCATGAGTAAGATCACTTAAAACAAGTTTAAAGTTCAGTAAATGCTGAGTATTAGTCTGTATTTTTTCAGTAACATGACCATTTTACATTATTTCTCTTATCAAGTCCTTAGTTATTTATAAAATCTTGTACTGAAGACCATAGCCTAATCAAGGTGGTATTTTTCCAATATTCTCAAAAGAAATTTTTAAATTACCAGTAAACTAAATCTTTGAGTCATTAACAAAATGAACTTACTCACCACTTGGATATGATCACATTCTTCAAAACAACACATCAGGAACTGAATCAAAACTAAAAATTAAGCACGGGGTGGGGGGGAGGCTCAAGAGGAAGGGTATATATATATATATATATATATATACATACTTATGGCCAATTCATGTTATTGTATGGCAGAAATGAACACAACACTGTAAAGCAAATTTATCCAATTTAAAATAAAATTTAAATAAGTAAAAATAGATCCATTGAATAAATACATCAAAAATTTGTAATTTATAAATAAATTCCTTCCTAACTCTGGCCATAAACTTGTAGCTGAATATATCCTAGGGATGGGGGAGGAGTATATAAACAGACTCCAAATGGTGGAAGACTTAAGTCACCTCAAAATGTCCATTTATAACAAGTATCAGAAAACAGGACATAAATCAAAATAACAGTTCTGTGGCACGTCTCTCACCAGTGTCCATGTTACCCGGTTTTTGTTTTGTTTTTTGTTCCCCACTGTCCTTCTCCTGTCTCTACCCTTCTTACCCTTGCTCTCTCTTTGTTTCCAATTGTAACACATTATACTTTAAGGCATATGGGCTGCAGCTTTAGTGAAACTTTATGTCCTTCCGACCAAAGTCTTTGGAGATAAAATATTTTCTTAATAAAATGCTTTTGGAAAATGAAAAGCCCTAACAAAACTCAATGCTTGGGATCATTAAGTAAGTAAGTAAAGTCACTCAGTCGTGCCCGACTCTTTGTGACCCCGTGGACTGCAGCCCACCAAGCTCCTCAGTCCATGGGATTCTCCAAGCAAGAATACTGGAGTGGGCTGCCATTTCCTTCTCCAGGGGATCTTCCCGACCCAGGGATTGAACCCAGGTCTCCTGCATTGGAGGCAGACGCTTTAACCTCTGAGCCACCAGGGAAGTCCTCTTCTAAATATTTCACCCCTAGGTTTAAATTCTATAATATACTTTCTCTCATTCTCTTGCTTTCTCTTTTGGTCCCCACATCCCTGCTACCTTGCTCTTACTGCTGTCAGTATTTGGTCCTTCAACCCAGTCACAACAATCTTTGTTATCTCTTTTACAACCCCTTGTGTATACAGTAAACTTTAAAGCTGAGATCTTATTGTATATTCTTGAAAGTACACTTTTCCTTCAACTGTAGTTCAGTGTAAAGGCTCTTGGACTACTTTCTTCTGGATGTTTTCATACTATAGAAAAACAGGTTATTTCTCCTGGCTTACTTTCAGTGTTCCAGCTTAAATTTTAGAGCTAATTCAGTAAGACGGGGCTTCCTAGGTGGCAGGAGTGGTTAAGAACCCACCTGCCAAAGCAGGAGAAGCAAGGGGTTCAATCCCTGGGTTGAGAAGATCCCCTAGAGCAGACCGTGGCAAGGCACCGCAGTATTCTTGCCTAGAGAATCCCATGGACAGAGGAGCCTGGTGGGCTACAGTCCATGGGGTTGCAAAGAGCTGGACATTACTGAAGCAACCTCAGTTACTGGAAAGTTCATGTGTTAACTGTTCAAAAACTGGAAGAAGCTTTTTCCACTTAAAAAGATCAATTTAACTCTTTTTTTTTTTTTTAATCTAAAACTCTTTCACGGCCTTCATTTCAACGTCAAAAGCCAACCTCTTGCCATTTCCACCGTTAAGCACTCAAGGAAACCCTGACTTGGGGAAGTTCTGCGCTAAGACCCTCCCTCTCTTCACTGACTCCCTGGCTGATTCGCTGGCTAACGAGAAATACCCACGTTCTGCTGCCCTGGGGGAGAGCGATGCGCTCAGGTGTTCACAGCCATCTTGACGTCAGCGCCCTCTTCTGGTATAGTTTTAACTGACATTCTTAAAGGGCAAGCTTCCCTGGTGGTGCAGAGGTTAAAGCGTCTGCCTGCAGGGTGGGAGACCCGTGTGCGACGCCTGGGTCGGGAAGATCCCCTGGAGAAGGAAATGGCAACCCACTCCAGTACTCTTGCCTGGAGAAGCCCATGGACGGAGGAGCCTGGTGGGCTGTAATCCACGGGTCGCCAAGAGTCGGACAGACTGAGCGCCTTCACCTTCACTTCACCATTCATTTTAAATCTCTTTTATGGAAGGCAATGGCACCCCACCCCAGTACTCTTGCCTGGAAAATCCAATGGACGGAGTACCCTGGTGGGCTGCAGTCCATGGGGTCGCTAACAGTCGGACAGACTGAGCGACTTCACTTTCACTTTTCTCTTCCATGCATTGGAGAAGGAAATGGCAACCCACTCCAGTATTCTTGCCTGGAGAATCCCAGGGATGGGGGAGCCTGGTGGGCTGCCATCTATGGGGTCACACAGAGTCGGACACGACTGAAGTGACTTAGCAGCAGCAGCATGTGTAAATATAATTTCAGCTAGCATAAAATTAATGCTAGTGCTTATCCCATGAGTGAAAGACAACATGAAATAAATGTATAACATAATTTATGACTCTTAACTGACACCCTGCATAAATAAGAAAAGGCACAGAACAGTCATATGGCCACGATGAGCCTCTTCCAATTGAGTTCAGAGGACCTAAGTTCAAAGACTATTGCTTTCTCAAACATCTACACACAGAAAAGAGTCTGCACACTTGAAAGATAACAGTCTTCAAACTTCATTCAAATACTAAATATTCACTCACTTTCCTGATTTTCATTCTATTATGAAATTAGCGATTTATAATTTAACTTTCTAATCCCTATCAACTTAAGTATAAGAACTTTACTTAAAATAGTTGATAGGCATTAAAGGCAAATGAAGAGTGAGAGTGGAGATCCTATTCCACAAAGCCTTAGGTTCCTGCTGGAGACCTGACTGTGGTGTGGCCATGCTGTGGGACACTTTGTTATTGTTTTCAGTCCTTAAGTCGTGTCTCACTCTTTGTGACCCCATGAACTGCAATACACCAGGCTCCTCTGTCCTCCAGTACCTCCCAGAGTTTGCTCAAATTCATGTCCATTGAGTCAGTGATGAACTATCTCATCCTCTGCTGTCCCCTTCTCCTTCTGCCCTCAAGCTTTCCAAGCATCAGGGTCTTTCCAAAGAGTCAACTCTTTGCAGTAGGTGGCCAAAATATTGGAGCTTTAGCTTTAGACCATCAGACTATCCAATGGACATTTGGAATTGATTTCCTTTTTATCTCCTTGTTGTCCAAGGGACTCTCAAGAGTCGTCTTCACCACCACAGTTTGAAAGAACATAATTTGATTTCGGTATTGACCATCTGGTGATGCCCCACGTGTAGGGTCGTCTCTTGGCTTGTTGGAAAAGGGTGTTTGGTGTGACCAGTGTGTTCTCTTGACAAACCTCTGCTTTATTCTGTACTCCAAGGGCAAGATGTGCCTGTTATTCTGGGTAACCCTTGGCTTTCTACTTTTGCATTCCAATTCCCTGTGATGAAAAGAACATCTTTTGGTGTTAGTTCTCAAAAGTGTGGTAGGTCTTCATAGAACTGCTTCTTCAGCATCAGTGGCTGGGGCATAGATTTGGATCACTGTAATGTTGAATAGTTTGCCTTGGAAAAGAATCAAGATCATGCTGTCATTTTCGAGGTTGCACCCAATACTGCATTTCAGACTCTCTTGTTGACTATGAGGGGCACTCCATTTCTTCTATGGGATTCTTGCCCACGGTAGATATAATGGTCCTCGGAAATAAATTCACTCATTCCCATCCATTCTAGTTCACTGATTCCTAAGATGTCAATATTCACTGTTGCTACTTCCTGCTTGACCATGTCCAATGATTTATGGACCTAACATTCAAGGTTCTTATATAATACTGTTCTTTACAGCATCTAGCTTTACTTTCACCACCAGACACATCCACAACTGAACATCATTCCCACTTTTGCTCAACTGCTTTGTTCTTTCTAGAGCTATTGCCCTCTACTCTTTCCCAGTAGCAGAATGGACAACTTTTCGACCTAGGGGGCTCATCTTCTGGTGTCATATCTTTTTGCCTTTTCATACTGTTCGTGGAGTTCTCATGGCAAGAATACTGGAGTGGGTTGCCACTTCCTCCTCCGTAGACTACATTTTGAAACAACTCTTCACCATGACCCGTCTGTCTTGGGTGGCTCATAGCCTCATTGGGTTACGTAAGCCCCTTCACCACAACAAGGCTATGATGAATGAAGAGGCCGTGGAATACTACTCAGCCATAAAATGATGGAACAGTTCTGAACCTCGATTGTGTTGGTGGTTCCATGAATCCACACACAGTAAAATGACACAGAATTACACATAGTCATTGAACCAAAGCCCACTTCCTAGCTTTGGTATTGTACTACGGTTACGTCAGATGTAACCATGGTTATGTAAGATGCAGCCAGTGGGGGAAACAGCACATGGGGTCACCCTGCACCATCTTTGCAACGTCCAGCGACTCTGCAGCAACTGGATCTAAAGAATATTACTGCAACTGCTCCACTACTGAAAAGTCTTGGCAACAGAAAAACCTGGCTTGAAGATCCAGATTCTTGTCCAACTCTATTAATGATTCTCAATGTCACCCTGAGCCTCAGTTTTTTTTTTTTAATCCTTTCTAGAATATAAAATACCCATATACCTTTCCTCCCCCAAATTTATTATACTAAACAGAATAATGTCTATAAAACTCCAAAGGATACACAGATTATAGCTTAGGACAGATAAAAGAGAAGGAGCACGGCCTTTCAGGTCAGAAAGACTTCACTTCAAAACCACAGTCCAGTTCTGGACAGTCTCTGTGCTCCTAAGCAAGTTACTTAATCTCACTCATCACCTGTAAAATTGGAATGGTATTACAATGTGGTTAAACAAACTATTTCAGAGGTCTGACCCAGAGAAAATTCTGAATAAATATTTTTACCCTTATTAACTATTTTCCAAAAAAAAAAAAAAGTTTAATTACCATAAAATCTATTTAATGAAAACTGTTCAGAGAAAAAGAAAAGTGTAGAAGGTTCAATCAATCATGTATCAATTTGCCTTTTTTAGGACAGTCAGCATCTATTCGACAGGGCTTTTTGGTTACTGAATCACTTCACAGGGGAAGTATTAATATAATAAATATCAATAGATGCCCCAAACTCCTGCGTGTATTAATTTCTTAATTAATGACACTCTCAGCTAGAGTTTAAGAATCTTGCAGCTGTATGAAAAATATCCACTGTTATAATGACTGAGTTTGACTTACACATTACCTGTAGCACAAATCTCTTTCAGTTGCTAAAACTACTATTTGATTTCACTTTCTCCATTTACCTCATTCTATTTTGTTAGTGTAAAAAAATATGAGTTTCCTATATGATGAATATTTCAAAAGCACAGGAAAAATCTTTATTTTATGGAAGTTTTCCTGCTATGCCAAATACAGCTTATATTCAGGTAATGAAACAGACTTACTCATTGCCACTGGCTTGACAATCCTCACTATCCAGAACACAACACCAAACTCAGAACTAAACTCTCTGAACTTAAAGTCTGTGTAGTTTATTTTCAAGATGCCCTTGAGCCCTCGCTCAGAATCTGTTTATTTAAGCAGAACTCCAACTTTCAAATCTTATGACTCTGATTAGTTCCTGGCTTAAAGAAATCAGCCATTAAACAAACAAACACATTTTGGGGACAACCAGGTAAATCTGACTATGGATTGGGTTTTGGATATTAGGGAATTATGGTCACTTTTATTAGGTTAATAATAACGCTGTGGTTAAACAGTTATGATCTTATTTATTACAGATGCATACTGAAGTATTTAGGAATAAATATCATGGTATCTATAATTACTTTTAAATAGAAAAAACAAAAAAATCAATGAAGTAAATATGGCAAAAGGTGACAACCTAAGTTTCAAGAATATGAATGCTTATTATACTCTTTCCTTTAGTTTCTCCTTGTAAGTTTTTCATAATAAAAAAGAATTTAAATTTTTTAACTCCATGACAAAGACTGCCTGTCGGGTTTCCCATCCCTGTGTGACAAAGTGAAATCAGAGTCAGAAGCACCAAGTGGAGGAAGAAGTGGGGAGGGTAGCTGCAGTGAGGCCTGCTGAGAGCTGCAAGGAATGGAAGCTGATACTGACAGCAAGGGATCCTGCAGCACATCAAATGTAAACAAGGTCTGGGGCCCTGCAGAGGGAGCTGCTCGGGCACCCAGCATACAAACCAGTGTAATAATTAACAAAGGCCGAGACTCTGGTCTTGATTTTTATTACTGACTGACTGCCTAACCATGGTATTTTATCTTATATAAAAATAACCTTGCTGTACACCTGAAATTAAAGTAATACTGTAAATCAACTATACTTTTAAAAAAATAGTTATCAAAAGGGAAGAGGAAAAATTATATATAATATAAAAGCAGAACTCTACAACTAGCAATATATACACATAAACTTTTGACAATATTTCCAAATGTCTACTTCAAATGAACAACTTTACATTAAATAAGCATTTCCATGTTCTTACTTATCACATAAATGGTAACAAGGAATGCATAGAATGTAATCATTGAACCATTATTGCAAGCTAACCAATTTCCCCCTTTTCCACACAGCACCGCAAAGAACACCATTCCACAGACAATTTTTTTTCCTTCTTTTGAAATATTTGCTTGAGACAGTCTCCCAGAAGTGAGATTAGTGGGTCAAAGGTATGAACATATTGCCAAGCTGTATTCTGCTTCGTAACCCCCCCCCCCACCGTCACAAGCATACACTCATGCCACTACAACCTTATCTGAGACAGTGGTTTTCTCCCCACATTACAGAAGCAGAATCAGTAGTGACTAATGTATACAATCTGGTAAGTCTGGACATACATATACTTTCATGTTATTATGATCACAATCCAGGTTACAGACCTAGCTTTCATCTCCAAGGTTTCCAGGTTAAATTTTCATACTGTTAATCCAGCAGTTGTAAAATAATCCCTACCTTTAAACACCAAGTAAAGCAATCAACAAAGAGTGCCCCACTCTTCCATGCGCTCCTGCACCAACAGCACTGACTCCTGCGCAACTTCTTACAAATCATCCAATCTGCTGGGATTTTGTACGTCTCCCAACGAAAAGTATCAACCTCATTAGCACTCAAGGAAGCGAAAATTAAAGAAAGAGTTCATTTCTCACACATGAGATTGTCACAATGTCAAGACTGAGAGGTTCCAGTTAGTGAGATCATAGGAATCAGGCATTCTCACATATTGCTGATACGTGAGACTGTGAAATGAGATATGAGAATTTTTCATAATTTTCTAAATTATGAAAAATTTAGAATGAGAAACTAGGGGAAATTGTATAATAAGCATTCATATTCTTGAAACTTAGGTTGCCATCTTTTGCCATATTTACTTCATTAATTTTTTTCTAAACTACTTAAAAATGTGTGCATTTGAAACTAATCTGAAAGTGTGTGTTAAAATTATATGTATATTTTAAGCCAGACATTCAACTTTTAAAACTCCTTCATCCAGGCATCTAACTTTTAAGACTACCACACAGAAACAAAGGCAGCAGTGAGAAACAATGTATGATTATTACAGGGTGAATTGTGACAAACTAGAAAACTAGAACCACCCGAATGCCCACCACCATGGGAACATCTGAGTAAACGATGGCCATGTACACCATGGACTATGGTGCAGGGGCTGGAGCCGATGCATTATTAACTCAGTAAGAGTGCCATGATCTATATTGTTACGCAAGAAAGCAAGCAATTTTGCTATGATCACATAATTCTCTTTAATTTTTAAAGAAAAAACCCTATGTGTGTATGTAACGTGTTACAAGCATTTGTGCTCACTATAGAGAAAGGTGAAAAAGGTGCAGCAAGAAGGGGCAGTGGGCCCTTCTGCGTTTTCTGACTTATTATCTGGCTTGTTAGTAACTTTTAAACGTCTATAGGTAGTAAAGATTGTACTCAGTATCTCTCAAATGCCAGTCATCTCCCAAAGTGCACAATTCTATGAAGCAAGGTTTACAGAGAGGTCACTGAATCGTCAATGAATGGTTCAATGTGTCCAATATGTCACAGGAGTAGGTAAGATTTACATTCTGTAAGGTTTACAACAAAAATAGCTAATACTTTGAAAAGTTTTGACAAAAAAGAACGAACAGGAAAAGAACTTTAATTTACGTTAAACACTTCAGCCCTCCTCCCCATCTAGATAACTGAAACATTCCATTATCCAAATCACTGAGCTGTGCAAAACTCTCACCAAGAGTGTGTGAGAACGCACACTGAACACTTCTCCCACTCACTCCTAGACTCACTCTAGAGAATGGAGCAATCTCGAAGAAAATGATTTCTAGTCTATGAGCACCCGAAGAGCAAGAAGCTTATTAATCAATTTCCTGACCAAAAGAAAACAGGAAAAAGCACTAAAGAGCATTCTAGTCGATCTCTTCTCTCTAAGGAAAATCTTCTAATGAAGGGGAAAAGAGGTCCAGCTTTCCAATTTATCCAAGCCTAACATTTTAATTAACGTGTGTTATGTGTTATAGTTCTTAAAGTACAGCTCTCTGTTGACTGAAAACACTCACACACTTTCAGAGGCATTATCCGTGTTGCCGAGGGAGTGGCGGCAACGCCACCACTCGGGAGCAGGGACCACGCTCACGCGCACACCCGTCACGCCAGGAAAGCCCCCAGATTAGTCAGCACCACAAAGTGGCATGTTTTTCATATTAAAATCACCACTGAAATCAGTACACGAAAATATCAAATCTTAAACATTACTCAATGAAATAATTCAAAATCTTCAAAGCAGAAAAGAATCTTGTTTTTAAACATACCATGCCTACAATCTTCATCAGCTTGCCCATAGTTTTTCTGCAAAATAAAAGATACAAGATAAAGTTAAGTAGTTCAAGGCCTCTTAAAACAGAGATTTCATCAAAAGGTTGCAGCTTTGTTTCAAAGTTTAATCATTAATGTTGCAAATTTACTACTCACAGACCAAGGCTAACTCATGTGCTGAGGATTACACAATCCTTTCCAAGTAAACCTCACCGCATACTTCCCTAGCCATGTACTCCCTGTTTCTCACCTCCTCTAACCTCAAGTCACCAGAACCCTCTACCCCATCCTCATTCTCAGCTCCTCACTCTGCTGAGTGAATGGCTGTCCCGCAGAGACTGTCCATGAGGGTCACCACCCTGGCTGCCTACCTCCTGTCCCCCTCTGCCCACCACCTGTCCCAGGTAGAGCCAGGCCTACCACCTGAGCAGATATGCTCCATGGCCTACTTGAGAACATCGCTCTGGCAAGCCTCTTTTATTTCTCATACATCATTAATTTTTTGTTTTCTTTCAGTTTAGTCCTATAAACAAACAAGCCCTTATTTCTCTCATCTGAAAATCTTGACTTCATTTCTCCCAGTAGTTTCCATTCCTTTGTGTGTGTGTGTGTGTGTGTGTGTGTGTGTGTGTGTGTGTGTGTGTGTGTGTGTGTGTGTGTGTGTGTGTGTGTGTGTGTGTGTGTGTGTGTGTGTGTGTGTGTGTGTGTGTGTGTGTGTGTGTNCTTTCAGTTTAGTCCTATAAACAAACAAGCCCTTATTTCTCTCATCTGAAAAAATCCTTTTCTTGACTTCATTTCTCCCAGTAGTTTCCATTCCTTTGTGTGTGTGTGTGTGTGTGTGTGCTTCAATGGGGCAAAGCTACTCAAGAATTGTCTGTATCAGGTACTCAAATTCCTTCCATCTGACTTTCTTTTTTTTTCTCCTGACTTTCTCCTAAACTCTTTTTCATCCCCGCACCATGTAAATCACCAGTGGCTGCCACCAGTCAGATATATTTACATGCACCCATTTAGATACACTGTCATTTTTTGGGTCAGTTCTCAGTTCTCCCCGTCTGTTCCAGCAGTGGACACGCTGAGCATCTGCTCACTCGGACAGGTTCTCCCCCTTTGGCTCCCAGGACACCCTGCTCTCGTGGTTTTCCTTAGCCTCATGGGTTGCGCTCCAGGATGCTTTGCCTCTTCTCCCCAACTCTTAAACCAGTGCCGTAAGAGCAAGTCCTCAGTCATCTCCTCTCTGTCTACACTCACTCCCTAGGCCTAATGCTCTTATCACCCACAGACCACAGACTCTGAAAGTAACATCTGCAGCCCAGACTTCACACATGCACATCCAGCTGCTTACTTCACATCTCTGGCTGGGTATCTAAGTGTCATCTCAAACTCACTGTGTTCAAAATGAACTCTTTCCCATAAAACCTGCTCCCCACCCACAGACCCTCATCTCAGTGGAAGGCAACTCCACTCTTCTAAACACTCAGACAGAAAAAGTCAAAGTAAGAGAACTATGACTGCTCTAGATCTCTCACTCTCTGCCTTCCGTACACTAGGAAATCTGTTCCATTCTACCTTCAGATTATAGCCAGAACCAAGCCACTTCTCACCACCCCCATGGTTACCATTTTGATCTAAGCCACTTTATCTCTGGCCTCAGTTCAGTTCAGTCGCTCAGTCGTGTCCAACTCTTTGCGACTCCATGAACCTCAGCACGCCAGGCCTCCCTGTCCATAAAACACTCACACACTTTCAGAGGCATTATCCGTGTTGCCGAGGGAGTGGCGGCAACGCCACCACTCGGGAGCAGGGACCACGCTCACGCGCACACCCGTCACGCCAGGAAAGCCCCCAGATTAGTCAGCACCACAAAGTGGCATGTTTTTCATATTAAAATCACCACTGAAATCAGTACACGAAAATATCAAATCTTAAACATTACTCAATGAAATAATTCAAAATCTTCAAAGCAGAAAAGAATCTTGTTTTTAAACATACCATGCCTACAATCTTCATCAGCTTGCCCATAGTTTTTCTGCAAAATAAAAGATACAAGATAAAGTTAAGTAGTTCAAGGCCTCTTAAAACAGAGATTTCATCAAAAGGTTGCAGCTTTGTTTCAAAGTTTAATCATTAATGTTGCAAATTTACTACTCACAGACCAAGGCTAACTCATGTGCTGAGGATTACACAATCCTTTCCAAGTAAACCTCACCGCATACTTCCCTAGCCATGTACTCCCTGTTTCTCACCTCCTCTAACCTCAAGTCACCAGAACCCTCTACCCCATCCTCATTCTCAGCTCCTCACTCTGCTGAGTGAATGGCTGTCCCGCAGAGACTGTCCATGAGGGTCACCACCCTGGCTGCCTACCTCCTGTCCCCCTCTGCCCACCACCTGTCCCAGGTAGAGCCAGGCCTACCACCTGAGCAGATATGCTCCATGGCCTACTTGAGAACATCGCTCTGGCAAGCCTCTTTTATTTCTCATACATCATTAATTTTTTGTTTTCTTTCAGTTTAGTCCTATAAACAAACAAGCCCTTATTTCTCTCATCTGAAAAAATCCTTTTCTTGACTTCATTTCTCCCAGTAGTTTCCATTCCTTTGTGTGTGTGTGTGTGTGTGTGTGCTTCAATGGGGCAAAGCTACTCAAGAATTGTCTGTATCAGGTACTCAAATTCCTTCCATCTGACTTTCTTTTTTTTTCTCCTGACTTTCTCCTAAACTCTTTTTCATCCCCGCACGATGTAAATCACCAGTGGCTGCCACCAGTCAGATATATTTAAATGCACCCATTTAGATACACTGTCATTTTTTGGGTCAGTTCTCAGTTCTCCCCGTCTGTTCCAGCAGTGGACACGCTGAGCATCTGCTCACTCGGACAGGTTCTCCCCCTTTGGCTCCCAGGACACCCTGCTCTCGTGGTTTTCCTTAGCCTCATGGGTTGCGCTCCAGGATGCTTTGCCTCTTCTCCCCAACTCTTAAACCAGTGCCGTAAGAGCAAGTCCTCAGTCATCTCCTCTCTGTCTACACTCACTCCCTAGGCCTAATGCTCTTATCACCCACAGACCACAGACTCTGAAAGTAACATCTGCAGCCCAGACTTCACACATGCACATCCAGCTGCTTACTTCACATCTCTGGCTGGGTATCTAAGTGTCATCTCAAACTCACTGTGTTCAAAATGAACTCTTTCCCATAAAACCTGCTCCCCACCCACAGACCCTCATCTCAGTGGAAGGCAACTCCACTCTTCTAAACACTCAGACAGAAAAAGTCAAAGTAAGAGAACTATGACTGCTCTAGATCTCTCACTCTCTGCCTTCCGTACACTAGGAAATCTGTTCCATTCTACCTTCAGATTATAGCCAGAACCAAGCCACTTCTCACCACCCCCATGGTTACCATTTTGACCTAAGCCACTTTATCTCTGGCCTCAGTTCAGTTCAGTCGCTCAGTCGTGTCCAACTCTTTGCGACTCCATGAACCTCAGCACGCCAGGCCTCCCTGTCCATCACCAACTCCAGGAGTCCACCCAAACCCATGTCCATTGAGTCGGTGATGCCATCCAACCATCTCACCCTCTGTCGTCCCCTTCTCCTTCTGCCCTCAATCTTTCCCAGCATCAGGGTCTTTCAAATGAGTCAGCTCTTCGCATCAGGTGGCCAAAATACTGGAGTTTCAGCCTCAACATCAGTCCTTCCAATGAACACCCAGGACTGATCTCCTTTAGGATGGACTGGTTGGATCTCCTTGCAGTCCAAGGGACTCTCAAGAGTCTTCTGCAACACCACAGTTCAAAAGCATCAATTCCTCAGTGCTCAGCTTTGTTTATAGTCCAACTCTCACATCCATACATGACCACAGGAAAAACCATAGCCTTGACTAGACAGACCTTTGTTGACAAAGTAAGGTCTCTTGCTTTTTAATATGCTGTCTAGGTTGGTCATAACTTTCCTTCCAAGGAGTAAGCGTCTTTTAATATCTGGCCTAGATTATTCTAATAGCTTCCAAACTAGTCTCTTTGCATCTACTCTTAACCCTATACTTTAAACTCTATTCTCAACAGAGACCAAATAATTCCTATTATATCAGATCACGCCACTGCCCTGCTCAGAATCCCACAAGAGTGCTCTGCCTCAAGCAGAACAGAAACCAGACCTCACGGTGAGCTGGAGACCCCCCAGGGTCTCGCCACGTGCTGCGCTCTCTCATTTCCTGGTGTGCTGTACTCTCACACAGTGGGCGTCAGGGCTGTCCCTCAAATGCAGTGGGCACGCTCCTGCCTGAGGAAGTCTGTACTGACAGTTCTCTCTGCCTGTAACTTAGAAATTGCAATCCTACCCCTAACCCTAGAAACCTTCTATTTTACGTCTTTACTCATGCAAGCTGTTACCTTCTAACAATCCAAAGTGTTCACTTACTTATAATGCCTATTCTTTATTGCCTGCCCCTCTACAATACTACAAAAAGTACTACGAAGGAGGGATCTCTCGTTTTCAGCAACATAAAACAAATACCTAGGACAGTATCCACCACATAGTATGCACTCAATAAATATTTGGTGAACTGAGCGGACAGTCAAAAATGCTATACAACCGTAAAACTTTCAGGTCTTAAAAACACAGTTGCTTGCCATCAAAGATATTCAGCAATCCCTAGCCACTTCACACAACTCCTCAGCCCAGAATTGGGTGATTTGCAGAGGGAACGACCACCAACAGTCCCCACTCAAAGAAAAAGGTCATTTACATGGTTTACCATTGGCTCATTGACAGTGTCTACTCACCAGCTGCAAAAAGGAGGCAATTCTATAAAGAAGACTCTCGATCTTGATGCTCTCTATCTCCAGCGGACAGGGCCCTGTAAAGTCAGCCACGGGGTACTGGCCGAGAGAAAGGAGGGCCTCTGTGCAGTGCTGGAGGGCCATCTCATAGTCCTGCCTCTTCAGCGACTCACATGCTTGTTCACATGACTTCTCAGCTCTTCTGTCTTCCATGACTCAGGGACAAGAATCCTAAAGACATGGATAAAGAGCAAGAAGAGGTTTCAAAACCCTATTAATTATAAATTCCAGCCCCATTCCTATCTCAGCTGGCTTAATTATCTACTGAATAGTTACTCTCAACCAGCCTTTTGATCAAGGTCACAGCTGAGCAGCAGCTAATGATGCTACAAAATCGATACTTCTCAAGTCAGGACTACACTACCAACAATACATCAAATTGATAAACGAAACACGACGCTGAGTAACACAAAACATAGCAAGCCACGAGGCTCCTCTTTTCTTTTATAACCAGAAGGTGGAGAAATGCTTCCTATGCAACCTCCAACTTTCAGTCTAATAATTCTGCAACTAAGGCTACAGAGAATCAAAGTCCATATCGTGTGGGATTTTTGCCCACCAGTACAAAAAATTTCACAGACAAAAAAGCTGGAATCAGAAACCAAAATTCGAATCCAAATCCACTGACTCCTGTCATCTGCTTCCATTCTGCAAAAAGAGCTAGCTTATTGTCACATTAAGCTGTTTGACCACCCAGTATCCATCCATCCCCTTTTCTGGTAATAAAAGCCCATGATTCCCCTCAGAGTCATTACCTCTCCCCTGCTCTGAGGAAATGTGGCCCCTGAAGAGAGGGCTCCACCAAAAAAAGAAAAGAAGAAAAAAAAAAAGAAAAAAAAAAAATATATATATATCAATCAAGGGGTGTCATGTGACCAGAACTGGCCAATCTGAGTCTCATAGCCCCAAACTCAGGGACTGATTGGCTCAAGGTCAGATATGTGACCCCATAAGAACCAATGAGACATCATGAGACTTTTGCTGAGGCTTCTGGGAAATAGGCTGGTGTTCTTTCCCGCTGAATCTAAACTCTGAGCGGCTACAGGGGGTGAACATACTGCATTTTTCTATATGCAACACCAACAACTGAAGTCCATCCAGGAAAAGGCAGAGCTGAGTCATGGGGAGAACCTGAGCCCCGACAACTTCACTTTAGTCCCGAATCCAGCTTGCTGTGCCTGGACTTTGTAGTCAGGTGAGCCTAATTCAGATTTCTCTCTGGACTAAGCCAGTTTTGGTGCCATTTCAGGCAGCGGGAAGCTAACTGACGTGTATGTGCATATCTGATTAGTACCTCACAGGATGCGAAAAACAAACGGATAGTTCTCTTACAAAACTGTATATATACATGATAATTAGAAACAATTAGGCTACAATGACTGATTAATAATAAAAAGTATAAAGAGAAAAATGTGGGCATTTTAATAATAACAAGTATTAGGAGAAAAAAATGGAAGAAAAATGACTTAGTGTGATATGTGGTTATCCTGACTATTGAAAATATTCCAAAACATTTGTTTAAATAATTTTATCATAAAGCTATGTCAGCAATTATAATAGAAGTAATAGCAAGAGCCATTTGCTGAACGCATGCTGTGCCAGACACTGCTGAGATATATAATGTATATTGTGTCATCTCATTTCCTCATAATGACCTTACAAGGTGGTGTTATTATCATTCCCACTTACAGATAAGGAAATTGAAGCACAGAGAAGTTAAGTTGCTCACCCACAGTTATAATGTACATAAAGGGCAGGATTCAAATCCAGACATTCTGATGTAGCTCACACTTTTAGCCAGGACACTGACTGTGAGTTCTAATGATGTTCCAGTGGAGCAGAAACTGAAGACACTCCCAAAAACATCAATTGTGAATATAATATATCACTACTTTAACCCTGGAACAGTCTTAAGGACTAATTCCTACATGGTTCTGCATTATGACCAGTTAGTGATTACCATTTTTTATAAAAAGTGTGAAGACCTTCACCAACCTAAACCAATCACATCCTTTTGTTAAGCAAAAGTTTTAGATGGTCCCCAAACTAAGGAAAATATTAATTAGCACCACTTTTCCAAAAAATGATAAAATTCACACCTTCCCCAAAAGTCAACTTTATGAGAACATTCCCATCATTAAGTTGCTTTTTACCACTTTCATAGAAATTTATTTAAATTTTTTTTCCATTTCAGTATAATACAAAAAAAGAAAAAAAACATGAAATGGACTTTATCAAAATTAAACATTTTTGCTCATTGAAAAATGCTATTATTAAAAGAATGAAAAATAATGACAAGCAAAGCTAAAGACTGAGAGAAAACCAATTGCAAATCACTGCAACTGCAGAGAAAACCAATTGCAAATATCTGTAAAAGGATTTGTATCCAAATATACGAAGAATTCTCAAAATTCAAGGGTAGGAAAACAGCCCAATGAAAAGCTGGGCAAAAGATTTCAAAAGATACTCCACTAAGAACATGTAATGATGGCAAATAAGCACATGAAAAGATGTTTAATGGCATAAGTCATTAGAGAAACACAAATTAAAACCGTGATTAGATTTTACTATATACCTATTAGAATGCTGCTGCTGCTGCTAAGTCACTTTAGTTGTGTCCGACTCTGTGCGACTCCATAGACGGCAGCCTACCAGGCTCCCCCTCCCCCCCCCACTCCCCGTCCCTGGGATTCTCCAGGCAAGAACACTGGAGTGGGTTGCCATTTCCTTCTCCAATGCAAGAAAGTGAAAAGTGAAAGTGAAGTTGCTTAGTCGTGTCTGACTCTTAGCGACCCCATGGACTGCAGCCTACCAGGCTCCTCCATCCATGGGATTTTCCAGGCAAGAGTACTGGAGTGGGTTGCCATTGCCTTCTCCGACCTATTAGATTGGCTAAATGAAAAATAATGGTAATGTCAGTGATGCAGAACAGCTGGAACTCTCACACACTGTTAGTAGGAATATAAAATGGTATAGCCACTCTGGGAAGAGGGTTGACCGTTTCTTATAAAATTAAAAATACACTCAGTGTATCATCCAGCAATCCTGCCTCCCCACAGGCAGATACCTTAAAGAAATAAAATCTATGTTTGCACAAAAATCTGTACACAAATGTTTACAGCATTTCTATTCAAAAACGTTAAAAAAAACTGGAAACAACCCAAATGTCCTTTAATTAGTGACAAGAGAAAACTACTCAGTAATAAAAAGGAACAAGCTTTCAATTTATGCCATAACTTAGATGAAGCTCAAAGAGTAAAAAAACCCAGTCTAGAAGTTTACATACTGCATGATTCTATTTATATGACATCCTTAAGAAGATAAAACTAAAGGGGTGGAGAAAGCATCAGTGGTTCCAGAGATTATAGGATGAGGACAGTTAACTAAAAGGATAACATTAAGGAATTTTAGGGGGTGATAATATTCTATATTCTGATTGTACTGATGGCTACACAATTATACATGTTATATTAATAGAACTATATTACTGAAGGAAAAAGTCCATTTTACTGTTTGATTATTTTAAGAAAAAAATGTTATTCATTTTTAAAATATGAATATCAGTGTCACAATGGACATGGATTTTAAAAACTGCAGAGATAAAGAAGGGTAAGTTTGTTAATAAATGGAAAACCTGTACTTTTCCCTGCATACATTTCAGAGGCAAGAGTGTAGCCTCAGAAAGAATTTCTCCAAACAAATCAATGAGTAGTTCACTGCGTAAAAAACATATACTTTTGAAGAATTCCATCATAGCTAGAAAACTGGTCCAGGACCAAAAGTAAATACTGGAAGAAAAATGAAACCAACAGTTCACCACAGAGGTGGTAGGCAGAACGGCCTGGACTACGACATGTTCAGTGACAGCTAATAAGCAGGGTGGTGCTTTATAAGCATCATTCCCATACCAACGTGGACTTCCTTCTGCGACAGTACAAGGAAAACCAACAGATCACCTTAAAAAATCAAGTCAAGAAATGTATTAATACTGTTATATGTTTTTAAATATTCAATTATTATCCTTAAATTGACTTTTCTTATTAGTCATGGCCCTCTTTTATTTCTAAATAATTAAATCTTACTTGATTAGAGTCAGACTTCAAGAAACAAAAAGGAACTATGATCAAACAGCAGGAACCAATAGCAGTAACTAAAATTTCTTCAACCTAAATTGAAGATTATTTCTCTATCTCTGTCTTTTACATTTGTCTCCATTAGGGGAAAAGAATTATCTGCCTCATAATTAACTTGGCTGGAATGAATCATTTGTAAAAGTTTTAGAAGACCGATGAGTTGTACTAAACGTTACCATTATTTCCACCTGAACAGAAATTACTAACATCCATGATCAGTCCTTCATTAGACCCCACCCTCTCTTCAATTATTAAACTATATAAATAATAAAAACCATATGAAATCTGAAGAAAAATACAATAAAATACGTAAGTTTTTTACCTAACTAAGTTGAAACAAAATACTATAAAAAAATTAGAGATTCCTTTTTTTAAGTCAGTAATTTGCGTTTTGTCTGCCTCACACATTATTTTCCCTGTGGAAAACCCAATTATTATCCTGAAAACAAGACTGTTTTAGAAAGTAACTGTACTGTGACGAAAGAAAAGCCAGACGGATACGGTATGAAGGAACCCACTGCAGAACGTGCCTCCTTCTCCCCGCTGGACAGCACGGCAGCGGGAGACCTTGCGATCAGTAAAGTGTGCACTGTTTCCTCAGGGATGAGACAGACAGCAGTCAAGGTGCATCCTCTAAAACGATATACCCAAGCTCATCATCAAATAACCAGACCACCCACAGTCTGACTATAACAGAACCTTCCCACCGTTCTCCACACAGGCCCCAAGCACAGTCCGGCCTGAGTCTCTGCCAATGCCTTTGCTCTACACAAACACCCTTCCCTCCTTTCTGTGGACCTAAATCCTGCCCAGCTTTAAATGCACACTTAAAGGTCTATTTCCCTAAGGATGATCCTCCCAAAACCAAAATTACTTCCTATAGGATGGTCTTCCTAAAAGGAGTACATCAAGGCTGTATATTGTCACCCTGCTTATTTAACTTACATGCGGAGTACATCATGAGAAACGCTGGGCTGGATGAAGTACAAGCTGGAATCAAGATTGCCGGGAGAAATATCAATAACCTCAGATATGCAGATGACACCACCCTTATGGCAGAAAGTAAAGAACTAAAGAGCCTCTTGATGAAAGTGAAAGAGGAGAGTCAAAAAGTTGGCTTAAAGCTCAACATTCAGAAACCAAAGATCATGGCATCTGGTCCCATCACTTCATGGCAAATAGATGGGGAAACAGTGGAAACAGTGTCAGACTTTATTTTGGGGGGCTCCAAAATCACTGCAGATGGTGACTGCAGCCATTGAGATTTTTTAAAAAACACTTACTCCTTGGGAGAAAAGTTATGACCAACCTAGACAGCATATTAAAAAGCAGAGACGTTACTTTGCCAACAAAGGTCCTTCTAGTAGAGGCTATGGTTTTTCCAGTAGTCATGTATGGATGTGAGAGTTGGATTATAAAGAAAGTTGAGAGCCAAAGAATTGATGCTTTTGAACTGTGGTGTTGGAGAAGACTCTTTAGAGTCTCTTGGACTGCGAGGAGATCCAACCAGTCCATCCTAAAAGAAATTAGTCCTGAATATTCATTGGAAGGACTGATGTTGAAGCTGAAACTCCAATACTTTGACCACCTAATGCGAAGAGCTGACTCATTTCAAAAGACCCTGATGCTGGGAAAGAGTGAAGGTGGGAGGAGAAGGGGACGACAGAGGATGAGATGGCTGGATGGCATCACCGACTCAATGGACATGAATATGAGTAAACTCCGGGAGTTGGTGATGGACAGGGAGGCCTGGCATGCTGCAGTCCATGGAGTCGCAAACAGTCGGACACAACTGAGCGACGGAACTGAACTGAATGGATGGTCTGCCTCTTAATCATCATTATCTTGGATGCCTTATCTGACCAACACAACTATCTTAGAAATAGGAGTCCTGTTTTATATCATCTGTATTCCCATGACAACCATCCTATTCACTAAAACCATCCAATAAATACTTTAATTGAATTTCCAAAAGAATTGACCTAAGGTAACCTAAATGCCAAGCATTCCAAGAACTGTCCTGAACCAAACTCAATTCTCATTCAAATGGCAATGTCATAGAGAGGGATGTTGTATTCTCTTTAAGTACACTTGCTTTTATCCAAAACTAGCATCTGTGATGAATCTATGGAATACACAGACAGAATATTCTGTGAAGTAAAAAAAGCTTTATTTATGGTACTGTGCCTAATATTTGGCCATACTTGCATTTTTCTCTAAAACTTATAAAATCACTGAGTATTCAAGAAGTTTTAGAAGACAGAGTACGCCTACTGAGAAAAAAACTGAAAGCTAAGGTCATCAATCACATTCTAATTTGAATAATCTCTTTCATAAAGAGGTAAATTCTCCTAATTTCCAGAATGAATGAAATTCAATATAGCAAAGCAAAATGCTTTAAATACATAAAATAATATGCTGATGGACAGTCTACTATCTGTTTTAGTAACTTAAATTATAAAAAAAGAAACTCTAAGAAAAGTTACATCACGAGCTAAAATTAAGACTTTTTTCCTTCCATCACTTTGACTTTCCCTAACCCATTTTTGAGAACTGTCAGCAGTTCTGGGTCAGTAATTCCAAATTATTTCTTGAAGACTTTGAGCCTCCTCCCTAATCATTTAACATGCTTACTAATCAATAAAGACATGAAAAAACAAAAACCCATATTTATAAAGCAAGTAAATTATATTAAAAGGCTGACTTTGCGAAAAGGTTGCTGCTTGCCAAGAGAATTTTAGTATAAAACATTTTCTGTCATTTGTATTTCTTCATTTTCCCTTCCAGATTATCTGTGTAGCCTTGCAAACACATAAGGATCCAAAACAGCTAAGCTTTAGTAATTAAACACAAACCAACATAAGAGAGCCAACTTCACAATTAAAACAAAAGGGTAGCACAACAATGACCACCATCATCCCTCTTAAAGGCTATCTTCAAATCACCAACAGTCTATGCTCTAGAACTATATTTTCAAATCAAATGTTTGAAATTCAGAACAGTGTTTTACAGAAGCTAAGACCAGGGGTTACTTGCAAGACGTGAAATAAAGCAGATTATAAGATAATATCTACAGTGCAGTCCCATTTTATAAGTAAAAAATAGCAGATTATAAAGTAATAGTCTATATCCTGAGCCTGGATACCTATATATCTATATATAGAGAGAGAATAGAGATATCTATATGTATCATTTTCTCTATATATAGAGAGAATATTTTATATAAAAAGTCCAGAGAGAGAGAGAGAGATGAAACAAAATATTAAAAGTAAATATCTCCTTCCCCAAAGTTTTAACTCCAGTCTAATCATGAGGAGAACATCAGATAAATCCAAATCGAGAGACATTCTATGAAATACCTGAACCAGAACTCTTCAAAATTGTCATTTTTAAAAAAAGAAAAATCTGAGAAACTGTCAAGAGCTCACAAAACATGACAACAACATCCAATGTGGATGCTGAGCAGGAATCGGGCTTTTTGGGAAAATAAGAAATTCAAATAAAATCTGGAAATTTGCTAATACTAATTTTCCAATGATGATTTCTTAGATTTGACAAATGTATCTTAAAAATGTAAGATATTAACAATGGCAGGTTAAGAATATATGAGAACTCTCACCTACATTTACAACTTTCTCTAAGTCTACAATTATTCCAGTATTAAAAGTAGGTATCTCTTAGTGGTAGATGATAGAGTTTTAAAAATTCATTTGCATTTTCTAATTTTTTAACAAGCAACATGCTTATTAATTCCCTGATAGCTCAGCTGGTAAAGAATCCGCCTGCAATGCAGGAGACCCTGGTTCAATTCCTGTGTTGGAAAGATCCCCTAGAGAAGGGATAGGCTCCCCACTCCAGTATCCTGGCCTGGAGAATTCCAGGGACTGTGCAGTCCATGGGGTCACACAGTGTTGGACACGACTGAGCGACTTTGACTTTAAATGCTTAATTACCTGAAAAAAAGGGGAGGAGATAACTATTCTAGATCAAAAGAAATTAAAGAGATAAAAATATAGAAATATATTTGGGGAAAATGGGAAAAATTATATATGGACTTGATATCTGGCCGTATAACCATTAGTATTACTGAATTATTTTCTTAGGGGGTGATAATGGTATTATATCTATAAAGAAAAATGCCCTCCTTCTTAGGAGACACCTGTTGAAATATGAATGAAATGCCATCTAAGATGTCTGTCACTTACCTTCAGCTGGCTCAGAAGAAAAGAAATTCTATTCAGCAGAGAAAGAGAGAAGGCAAATCCTGATATAAGGCAAAGAATTGGGTATTGATTATACTATTCTTACAACTTTGCTCTAGGTCTAAAGATTGTCATAATATGAATTAAACTAAATTTTCTTTAACTTAAAAAAATGATCCAAAACCCAAACTAGGCCAGAAGATATAATTTTCTCATAAATACAAAATATACTGTATTTTATAGTTTAATTCATCTTTTAAAAAAAAAAATTGAAAAGAGATGGCTTATTTTACATATTAAGAAATTATAGCTAACACCCAGGAATAATATTTACGTTTCCTTCCAATTAATACTGAATATAGTCTTTTTATCATCAGAGCAGTTTATATTGATCTTGGGCTCATCAATTTCTAACTTACCTAGTTTTTAAAAAATAAATCTGTTTATTTGAATACCATTACCTCATCCCTTAAAGAAGCTGGAAAGATGATGAAATAACTCAGAAGACACAGTTGGAAACTGTAAAAGAAGCCTAAGAAATAGTCACTGGTTGCAGAGAAGAGCAGACTTCTTACAAAGCTGTATTCCACGAACCTTGGGTCAGACATAGTTCACTTTGACCCTAAGATCCAGTATAGACCCATCTGCCCAAAATGCCCTTCTCAAATGGAAAAGAGGTGGAAATGCTAAGACACAGGAGAACATGCTTTCTTGTCTGCAGCTAACTGAATCAGAAATCTTTAACACCATTTCTGGTCCTGAAATTCTGTGATTCTACACGTTGCTGTTGTTTCGCTGCTCAGTCTAAACTCTTGTGTTCAACTCTTTGCGACCCCATGGACTGCAGCCTGCCAGGCTCCTCTGTCCATGGGATTTCTCAGGCAAGAATACTGGAGTGGGGTGCCATTTCCTACTCCAGGGGATCCCCAGGGACCGAACCCATGTCTCTTGTGTCTCCTACATTGACAGGCGGATTCTTTTACCACTGAGCCACGAGAGAAGCCCATAATTCTACATAAAATACCTTTAAAACAAGAATACATTATCATTTCATATCCATTAGGAAGGCTACCATCAAAAAAATAGAAAGCAAGTGCTGACAAGCAAGTGGAGAAGTTAGAATGCTTGTACACTGCTGGTGGACATAAAATGGTGTTACTGCTATAGAAAATAGTAAAGGAGGTGGGGGGGGGGTCCCTCAAAACATTAAACACAGGATCGCCAATCCCACTTCTGGGTTTTTCCCAAAGAACTGAAAGGAGGGGTCTGAACAGATATGTATATACCCATGTTCACAGCAGCATTATTCACAATAAGCCAAAAGGTGGCAGCAACCCAAGTTGTCTATCAAGTTGGATGGATTTTTAAAAATGTATTTACATACAACAGTACTGCGTGTGTGCATGCTAAGTCACTTCAGTCATGTCCGACTCTATGCAACCCTATGGACCCCAGCCCACAAGGCTCCTTTGTCCATGGGATTCTCCAGGCAAGAGTACCAGAGTGTAGGTTGCCATGTCTTCTTCCAGGGGATCTTTCCAACCCAAGGATCGAACCCACATCTCTTAGGTCTCCTGCATTGGCAGGCGTTTCTTTACCACCAGCGCCACCTGGGAAGCAAGTAATACAGTAGTATTACTTAGTCTTAAAAAGGAAGGAAGTCCTGCCACATGCTACAACATGGATGAGCCTCGAAGACGTGCTAAGTGAAACAAGGCAGTCACAAGAAGACAGACCCTACCTAAGTGCGCTTGCGGGAGATCCCCATGGTATGAACGGACCTACTTACAGTCATCACAGAGACAGCAAGTAGAGTGATGTCTGCCAGGAGGCAGCGAGGAATGGAGAGTTCGTGTTTAATGAATAGAGAACTTCAAGCTAGAACAGTGACAAAGTTCTGAGATGGAATGGATGGTGGTGAGGGCTGCACAACAAGGCGAGAGCACTTAATGCCACTCAATTGCCTGCTGCTGCTGCTAGGTCGCTTCAGTCGTTTCCGACTCTGTGCGACCCCAGAGATGGCAGCCCACCAGGCTCCTGCGTCCCTGGGAATGGAGTGGGTTGCCATTGCCTTCTAAAATGGTCTAAAATAAATGTTATGTTTTGTATGTGAAGTCGCCCAGTCGTGTCCGACTCTTTGTGACCCCATGGACTAGTAGCCTACCAGGCTCCTCCCTCCATGGGATTCTCCAGGCAAGAGTACTGGAGTGGGTTGCCATTTCCTTCTTCGATGTTTTGTATATTTTACCAGAATTAAAAAAAAAAAAAAAAACCAACCTCAAGTATACAAGTCATAATACCCTCCTACCCTCCTTAAAAGCAGTGAGGCCCATGTCCTAATCCTGGTGCAAACTGAAGGAATGTGCACTGCCCATTTCCCAACCTCCCCTGCCCACAAAGGAGGACTGAGAGCTGGCAGAGCCATGGCCAGAGACGGGAAGCAGGTCCTGATATTAGTCCCACTGAACAAACTTAGGAAAGTCAAAACACAGGGCAAGGCCCGGGATGGCTGAGAGAGGCAGACCAGGGAGGAGAAGGCAGAGGCAGGAGGCAGGAAACCCTCCAGAATGTGGGCAGCTGACGAGACTGGGAAGGGAGACTGTGAGGAAAAGGAGGGTCAGAGAACAGGCAAGTCAGAGAAGGGAATTTCCTCAAGATAAGAAAAGAGAGAGGAGTAAGAGAAAAAAGGAAGAAGAACTGTAAACAAGGAGATTCATTCAAGAGGAGATTCTCCCCAAGTACCAGCAGAAAAATGACTTCCTTCCACTGACTTGGCCGTCTGTATCTAAAGAATCCAAGAAAGCTGGTGAAGCCTATAAAAAGTGAGGGAGAAAACTACTTCCCTATGTAAGAATACTAATATACCCCCATCCGCAGAGAACTGTGTGCTGCCATTTTTTTCATCTGTGTTTGTGTTTTCAACTTCAATCTGGGCCTGCCTTTTTTATTTGTATCAAACGCTAGTATGCCGTGAATGAGCTGAAGAGTTCTAAAGCATGGGGGTAAGAGTAAAGGCTTGAAGCCAGATCTGCCAGCATTTGAGTCATGGCACTGTGACCTGAGGCTATCTGCCTAAAAATCTGCTTCCATCTCCAAATCTGCAAAATGGGAATAATAACAGTCTACACCTCACAGTTGCTGCAATAGGGTGAAATATGAAAGCACTTAGAACAGTGTCTGGCCCACACTAAGCACTATTAAGGTATGAGCTTCCTATTATCCTCCAGACCTAGAACATGAGGTCCAGGAGAGCTGCAATTTTTTCTGTTTTGTTCACTGTTGAAGCCTCAGGTGAGGTGCTTCACATAAGTATTTGTTGAATAAAAATGTATTGGATTATATAAATTTCATTTCAGCAACATAGAAGCCCAAAGGAACAGCACTGCTGCTGCTGCTGCTGCTGAGTCACTCCAGTCGTGTCCGACTCTGTGTGACCCCATAGACGGCAGCCCACCAGGCTCCCCCGTCCCTGGGATTCTCCAGGCAAGAATACTGGAGTGGGTTGCCATTTCCTTCTCCAATGCATGACAGAGAAAAGTGAAAGTGAAGTCGCTCAGTCTGTCCGACTGTCAGCGACCCCATGGACTGCAGCTCACCAGGCTACTCCGTCCATTGGATTTTCCAGGCAAGAGTACTGGGGTGGGGTGCCATTGCCTTTTTGTTATTAGGGACAACTAAATCTGTATCATCCTTGAGCCTCAAAGTTCACAGATGGTTTTTATATATCTCATCTCAAGTGATTCTGTGAAGCTGGCATTATTATCTCCATCTCACAGAGAAAGTAAAACTCAGAAGATGTAAGTGATTTGCCCAAGGAATTCTGACAATCCCATTTCTGTTCACTACAGACCCCCACCCAGAAAGCTCAGCACACACCCTGCTAAACTGCCTGCAAATACACACAGCCCAAGTGCACCAAGACACTGTATCCCATTTACTTCGGTACAACTGATGGAAACAGGTGAAACAAGAACAGTAACTACTGAAGCTGGCTTAATAGGTACAGTGAGATTGACTATACCCTACTTCCGTGTGTCTGAAATTGTCCATAGTAAAAAAAAAAAAAAAGTAAAAAATAGATTCTTTACTCCCAACATAAACTCTGCCACTTCTAACTTTCTATTGAGCATACCACAGCAGAGAACCTTCTCTGTGTGAGGCAGTGAAGAGAACGCTAGACTGGGAATCAGGACGCTTCATTCTTCACTCTGATTTAACTATGAGACCTCACTGATTCCTCTCACTCCTCTGGGCCCTAAACTCATCTGTTCCTTCCAGGGTTAAAATACTCATTTCGGCTTCCTACTAGTTCCTTAAACTCATACACAAAATGAAACTTGTCTTTTCTCTATTCTGAACCCCTAAGACCAGGTCTTCCATATTCCTGATGTCTTCCAGCTATCCAGCCATAAAAACCTCAGCCTCATCTCTGACTTGAGACACAGAACGGACGGTTCCCGTCCCTCCTAACTAATCAGCACCACATCTCTCTGCTCAGCCTCCAGGACATGTCTTGCCTCCATCACCTCTCGTCATTCTCAGGGACACCAATTCAGGCAGTCACCCCTGTCTTGGGCTATCACCACGGACCTAACTAAAAGCCCCAGTGCCAATCCCTCACGTTCCTTCTCCTACACCCAGTCACGACCTCTCAGCAGCCTCACCTTCCACGTGCTCCCTCAGGTCGCCAGAGCCCAGGGAACCGGGATCGGGCGGCTCCCCGACGCGCCCGCGCCTCCGGCCACGGCTCGGCCGCTGCCCAGGCCGTCCGTCCCTCCGGAAGGCCCTCCTCCCTCCACGGCCTTTCGCGTTCAGGTGGGCGCCGTTTAAAGGCCCCTCTTCCGCGGACGGGCACCCCGACGGCCTCAAGGCGGGCAGGGGCACCCTCCAAACCGCTATTAACTCTCCCCACCAGGGGATTCGCTCTGTTCTTTGGTCCCTCTGAACCGAGCTGCCGACGCCCAGCGGCACGCCTCCACGAGGGCCTCCGCGAGGGCCTCCGCTCAGGCTGCAGCCCCCAGCGGGTCCGGCCCTGGGCAGCCGCCGCCTCCGCGGGATGTGCCCTGGCAGCCCGGCGGGGCCTTGCGCTTCTGGCGGGGTGCACAGCGGGCACCAACCGCAGTGAGGACCTGAAGCTTGAAACGACTGGCCCGTCCCCCTCACCACTCCCCTCAAGAACACGCACCTCCAGACCCGGCTCTCTTTACATACTCCGGCTGAGCTGTTCCCATCATGCTTCAACAACTACCTGTTTACCAGCTGGCCATTGGCCTTACCAGCCAAGGCCCCACATCAACAGCTTATCGATTAAAACTGCAAACGACATGACCAAACGATTCACCTTGAAGAGACTCAGAGAGAAGAACTCAACATTATGGAGCTAAGAGGTGCAGGTGCCACTTTACACTATGAAACAAGGACTTACAAAGAAAAAATGTATTTCTATTCAGTTTTGGTCAAAGAGGTAAATCTGTGTATCTGTTAATAGTACAAACTGGTATAACACTCTTGAAAAACAGTACCACGATATATACTGGGTTGGCCTAAACGTTTGCTTGAGTTTTTCCATAACATCCAGAACGAACTTTATGGCCAACCCAATATCAAAAGCCATAAAATCATTCGTATCATTTCACACAACAATACAATCTGAAATTTATCCTAGAGATATAATTAGCTAGAAAGAATATATCTACAACAATGAAAAGTATTAACTGAAAATCAGCGAGCAAAACAAATATCTAACATAAAAAGATTAACGTAAATTATGGACAGCATGACTTGATAAACTATTTTGCAGCCTCTCAAAGTGTAATCATGTAAATTAAAATTGTGACACCTATAATATGGAAATGTTTCATCATCTAGTATATGGGAAAAATACAAATTATGTGCATCATAATTAAAAATGAGTACAGTAAATATACACATATATATATTTTAATAGAATGCCAAAAGGGAAATCAACTGTTTGAGGGTGGTAACTCAAATATTTAACAATATACTTAATATTAATTCTTAAATTACTTCATAAGACAAAATTTTACCATACTGAGGAAATGAGGGGCTCCAGGATACAAATTTGAAACAGTCTAAAGAAGAGGTCCATGCCTCTCTTCTACTACTCATTTTGGCCTTAACTCAGAGCCCTCATGTACTTGTTTTATCACAACAACAACCCAGACTCCAGCTTTCCAAGGACTAACAAACTAGCTCAACTAGTCTTCTGCTCATCCCCAGGAACCTGCGGACATCGAATCCTGCAAAACTACTGCAACTCAAGAAACAAAGAACCCTACAGCTATGTTCCACTTTAGCCGTCAACAAGCAGCCAAGCCAGAGTTTAATTACGAACCTTACAAACGTATAGCACTAACACATTAAAGGCTCTGCAGCTAGCACTGAAAAGACATGAAAAACTAATTTTAGCACAGATGTCCCAGAAGGACAATGTCAAAGCAGTCTTCTTTATACAATCATTTTCTAAGTTTACTACTGAATGGCCAAGATCCTGTAACAGACTAAGAATACTAATTACTGTGAAATGATACTCAAGACTAAACTCTTTCTTAGGGTATTTCAGCAAAAAATAAATAATCTGAAAGACTAAAACCACCATTGTATGGAGGGAACACAACCATCAGAAAAAAAGCTGAGCCTGCATCTCACTCACCTGTTCCCAGTACCTAGAGCCTCAGAAACGCAGACCTGCGCCCCACCGGCCTGTTCCCAGTACCTAACCCTCAAAGCTGACCTGCATCCCACTCCTCTGTTCCCAGTACTAGAGCCTCACAAACGCAGACAGGTACAGTCTTTCATGACAGCACGCACACAGCAGACAGCAGGAGAGACAAACAATTTAATACGTAACCAGTTCATCAGGGCACAGGGTGATCACCACTCAAGAATGTTGACAAGAAACCTGAAGCACCTCTAAGATCCAATCTTGTGCAGATAGGTTGAACTCCTGTGCAGTTACTCATTCAAAACAGAAGTGTAAGATTAACCTATCCTCACTTCTCTTCAAACACACTGACGAAGTCAGGTGGTCTGTTCATCATCATCCCATCAGTGCCCGAAGCTCCAGGTCCAACTGCTGCGCCAGAGCCCTGCTCACTCCACCCTGTCCCACCTCACACCTCCTGAGCAGACACTTCTCTAGTTTAAGACTCTTCTCACACACCATCAAGTTCTTTCTTTCTAAGTAAGGGTCTACCAAGCCTTACTCACCTGCAGTTCACTGCACTGGGTATTACCCAAATAGCCCATCAGAGCTCTTTATAATTTCTGAAAGAGAGAGAAGGAATCTTTTAATACAGAGTAGAAAACAGGATTGCTGACGTATCAGTTCTGAAGCATTTGTATCCAGTAGTCACAGAAGATGGTCTTTTGGTCCATAGTATTTCAGTAAAATGTAGCATAACCAGCCAGGACCAAAAGTCCTGAGATAAGGGTCCAGAGATAAAAGCTTGGTTGAATGTTGCTATTGATTAGCTGTGTAACCTTGGGCAAGTCACTTGCCTCCTCCAGGCCTCAATTTCCTCGTGCGGAAAATAAGAGACTAGACACAAACCGCAGAGCACATAACATGGAAAGAGCGCGCCCCTTCCAAGGCACAATGCCAGCACTGCTACTTACTAGTCTCGTGACATTACGTGAATAAATTCACATTTAGCCTAAATTTCCTCTGCAAAGCGGAAATAACAACTATCTTGAAATTGTTCTGAAAACTAAAGGAAAGATAATGAGTTATAACAAGTCTATAGTAAATATACCGTGAGTCTCACCATAAAATTCCACAGATGGTAATTACCAACATTACTCCCAGCCCTAAGGTTACATGAATTTAATTTCCAAATATTTATTTTCTTAGAAGATCAACAAATCAAAACTGTACCAACGTGACAATGCAATTAACAGTTTCAGTGTTTGACTAACAATTCAATGACAGTTATCTTACAGTGATGGAAGTTTAAGATTATCAGTATTACTTAACATCACAGGAAACAAGGGCAGAATCGTCCCTGCACAACATGTAAGCGGGCCCAGCGGCCATGCCTTCCCCACCCGCCACTGCTGCCAGGGCGCCGCAGCAAAGAGCTCCTCCAGAAGCCGAGTGACACCAACTGTTTCTGCCTCAGGTCAGGCGGGCAGGACCGCAGGTGGAGGAAGGAGGAGAGGCTTTTTTCTTCATCTTGTCTACTTTATACACTTAAGCATGGCTCAGGTTCGTTTACTGTGGCAGGCATCAGTTTTACATAAAAATTAGTAATTTTTTAAACCTATATTATCTACACATATTGCTCACTGATAGGAAGCTCGCCTCACAGGAATATTGTCATACAAGGAGAATATCCACAGAAGAAGGCAAAAAGGCAAATTCAGATGTGCAGAGAACACCTAAAATACGGCATAGAAATGACAAAAATCACAAACATTCACACTTCAGAATGGTTCAGTCAAAAAATATGCCATGCATTCTTTGAAGAACCTAATGATGAATCAGGGGTTTCTGGGGGTCAAAACAAGTTGAACACACCAACTCTGGTTTTACCAGACAACTTCCTGCTCTTGGAGAAACTGACCCAGTACCACTTACATGAGCAAACCAGTTAGTGTGATTGTTTAGTACTATGTTGAAAAGCTTTCAATGTGCTTTAGATAACTGGTAGCTTAAAAAAAAAAAAGATATATGCACACATATGTATATATATATAGATATATAGAAATGAAAAATCTTCATGTTACAACTACTATTTATTACTGAAGGAAGAATATTAACTCTGTTAAATTCAGGTTAACTCAGAGGCATTATCCCAGCCACCTCAGAGGTGGCAGAGCACTAGTTTTATGCTGCCCCTAGCCAGCGCTGGAGAAGTCACCCTGCCTACACCCAGTAACTTAAATGGACGTAAGCTGGAGGAGCCACACTCTCCACACACATCACAGTTCCCTCCTAGAAAACATTTCAAAATATTACTCAGAAATCAAACATTTGCATGTACACTTATCTAAGTTGATGGAAATAAACAGCCATAACAATCTGTTTATAATTTTTAGGTGGCTCCTCCGCCTCTCGTTTGCCAAGTTGATAAACTTGGCCCCAAATTTTCTATGCATTTAAAACACCAGGCAAAGGACCTTATTTCTTGTGCTGGGCGTGTATCTGGAGTCTTAAAAATAGAGTCTGACAGATACTGAGAGGCTTATTTGCATGTGATATCAACGCCATGCCTGCTTCTTAAACAGAGAGCAAACCTGCACGTGTAAGGTCTGGCCTACCTACCTGTAGGGCCCTCCTCAACATGCTTAGCCTTTCGTGAGTATGCTCTATATTCTTAAACTCCACAAGGCACTTTGCAAGTAGGAACGATTTCTTCTGTTATTTTGGCATCACTCCCTTTTCCAGTAAAACACTGGACTGTCCATAAATTGTGTACACTTTTTAAAACAATCCAGACTGGGTATTTATGGTATCAGAAATGAACCTTCTTGGTAATAATCGCAAAATCCAAGTGTACCAGCTGATAGGTACTTACTGACTCCCAAAAACTACAGTCTTCCCTGAAATAGTGTCCTGCTCCCCAGCCAAAAGGACAGACTGAAAAAGCTGTGTCTTTATTCATGTCAAAGACACAGACTCTCACTTCACCCAAACTTCTACACTACGGCACTGCACTAGAGCATCTGAGAATGCTTTGTGTAAAACCTGCTTGGTGGCCAAACACCAGCTTCACTATGAAGTGGGCACTAACACTCCTCAGGATCTACAGGTGTGAAAACTGGGGAAAACATCTTTGTGGAAAATGTCTTACCACAGTTCAGGCCAAACACTAGCCATGTAAGATTGCCTATCTCTAAATATTCCCTTTTGGATTATAAACAAACATCTCCATAGGCCAAAAAGTAGATTAAGTGATTCTTTCCACAAATATGTAAATTAAAAAAAAAAAAAGGTACACATTGGGAGCCATGAATATGCCTCCATCAGTAAGCTGAAAATAAATGTTTAAATCCATATTTGCTCTAAGGATAAAAATTAAAAATATATGTGATACACACAAGCACTACCTTCCTCTCCCAAGTTTTTTTTTTTTTTTTAAGGCAAAAGTGTCAATTGTATGCCTCAATCTTGAAAAAAATAAAGCACAGCTTATTCTTCTAGACATGTGATAGAGAGGATTTCAAAATACAAAGCCTATCCAGATATATTAAAGGGTGGGGGGGAACTGCAGTAACCAATCTACCAAAACTTACATGTTCTCAATAAACCATAGTAAAGGTTTTTTATAGACACACACACACACACACACACACACTCTGTATAGTACACCTACAATGCCTAAAATTTTTTAAGTTATTTTTTCAAGTTGAGAAAACTGCTTGTGAAGAATGTAAAATTAGCAAACCACTCTCCTTCTCCCCAGTACTGTTCATTGACACTCTATCAGTGCTGTTCTATAAATCCAAAGCCTTACAAGTTGGCTTAAATAAAGCAACACTTTGATTTCACAAATTACATGTGACCAGAAAATAATGAAAAGCCAGTCTTCTCCATAATAAGTTAACCAAAACTCAACATTATCATAATTCAAAATAATTATGAGACCAGCATTATTCCATTTTTCAGAAAATAAAAGCAAGATTTGCCTAAAATAATTCTTTCCAGTGGAAAGGGTGTACCTGACACAAGACACACAAAACCCCCCCACACACAATCAGTGACACTCAATGCACAGTGAGCGATGAGCACCACGACGTAGGAAAATTAAGACATTCAGTTAAAGCTACACAAGGAAATTTAAATAGGCGAACTATAATTCCCCCTGGAAAAGACACTCATCAAGGATGGCTGCAAATAACATTTGGCTCTGGATAAGCTCCACTACCATTGTGTGTGCTGGAGTCCCTGAAAAGTCTGTACACTTGACAGTCTTCTTTTCCAAATCCAGCCTAGCCTCTACACCCATCTGACAGAGGGACTCACTTGGAAATAAAGATAGTCCCATCTAATTACTTAGCTTCAGTCTCACCCTTATGACTTGATTAAAATAAAGAAGGAAAAAAGGTAAATCATTTTTAACTGCAGTCTCACCTTACACATCTCACCAGCACTGTAGTTCTTTAGTGATCAATTACTTCATCCAATTCCTGAGGCAAATAGAAAAGTGAAACGTGTCTATACAACACCAGTAAGAGACAAGATCAGTAGTCGCAAACGTTCTATCAGCGTGACGTGAAAGGGCACCTCAATTTCAAATGGAAAAAGCTACCAAAATGGTACAGTATGCAGCTTTGTAAATGAGTCTGTTTGTTTTACTTTAAAATAAAAACATTTCCTCTCTGTGTGATAAAAGAACAGATTGTTAAACGCTCTTAAAATCCAAAACATAAAAAAGTCATCTCTTACAGACTGGACTTTCAAAAAGAATTAAAAAGAAGAGATAAAGGGGACGAAATCCTTTCATATGAGTTTAAGGGAGTGCAAAATTCAGAACAAGCGAGCCAGGACAATTCTGTACTCCCCAACCCCCTCCCGCACACCCAACTCTAGGAATCCACTATGTCTGGAGTTATACATTATTATATTAATGATTTGCCTGAAAAGTGTTAAGTGGCGAGGGTGAAGGAACAATTCTGAATTTCAAACAAAACCTGAGGATCTCAATCCAAGAAGAATCTTAAAACCCCGATTTCCAAACCGGGCTGGAGGATCCTCAGCAAAGGAGAGGGTGCAGAAAGCTCAAATAATTTGGGGAGAGAGGAATCAAAGTTCTTAGATGAAACTGCAGTCCATTAGCTCTTGAAGAGGGGAGTCTTAGAGGAATCTCCGGAAAGGATCGTCTGTTTTTATTTTTGTTGATGTGCTCGTGGGCCAATGAGAATTTCCGAGGAGGGGGCGGAGAAAGGTGGGGGGAGGTAAGAAAGTGAAGCTCAGGAAACAGCCCCCGGCTGGGGAGGCAGGGGCCCCCGGCCCACTTTTCCCGGCCCCCACCCCCACGCGGGCAGAAGTCGGATCCCAGAGGGGCAATCGAGCGGGGCGTGGGAGGCCCGCGCGCTCCCCGCCCCAGCGGCGACCCCGCCGAGGGGCGCGAGCCTCCCGGGAGCCCGGCGCGGACGAGCCTGCCGCGGGGCCGCGGCGGGGTCCGCGAGGCCTGCTCCGAGGCCTGGGCGGAGGGCGGCGCGGCCCCCGGCGGAGGGGAAGGGGATCGGGAGGGGAAGCGGCTGTAAACAGCCCCAGCGTCCGGGCCTCGCCTCGACGAGCCCCGCTTCCCAGGCCCCGCCGCGGGCCGCCCGGGCCCCCGGCTCGCCCCGGGGCCGCCCCCGCCGGGGCCCGAGGGGCCGGAGGGGAGCCCAGCGCCTCCCCGGAGGGCGCCGGCAGCTCGCGGAGCGGTCCCGGCGGCGGCGAAAGGGGAAGTCAGGACTTACCTGTCATTACTTTCTACGCCATCTTGGATCCACTTGTCAACGTCCCCACAAAGCATTGTGGGTAAGAAAGAGCCTTTAAAGTGACTCCCCTCGGCCCCCGACTCCCGCCTCCGCCGGCGCCGCCCCTCCGGCCGCACCTCCGGCGCGGAAAGTTGCCCGCCGCCTGCCGCGCGGCCCCTCCCCTCCGCCGGCTGTTTGCGTTTAAAATCCGCCCCCATCTTTAAAACGGGGCTCCGGGTCTCTGCGGCCGCCGACGCTCCCGGCCTCCCTTCCCCCACCCCTCGCGTCCACGCGGGCCCCGGCGACCCCCGGGGCGGGCAGACACCCCAAGTCTGCGTCTGATCGGCCGCGGGCTACCCGCGCCGGCGGCGAGGAGCCGCTCAGATTCGTCTGTGCGCGCTGCTGCGTCGGTTTTGGCCCCGGACCCTCCGGCGGGCTTCTGCTCCCAGAGCCAGGGCCCGAGCGCCGGCGCTGGGCCTCCGCGTACGCGGACGGAAGGTGTGTCCGGCCGCCCAACGGCCCGGGACCGTGCGGAGGCCGGCTTCGCGGCAGGGGCAGGGAGCACGAGGCGAAAAGCAACTTTTACCCGCTTGCGGCTCCCTTCCGCGGGCTCCTCCCGGGCCGGCACCGCGATCCGCGACCCTCAGACGGAGACCCCTCCCCTAGGAATGTGGCCTTGCTCGGCCGAGTCCGCCCTTCTGCAGTCCGCGCCGCGCGCGAGCTAGGACTTCCCCCGGCAGGTAACGGGGGCGCCGCCTGCGCGCTCGGGCCGGGGCGCAGGGGCGCGAAGGGCTCGGGGGAGGGTCCCGGCGCCGCGCCGGGGCGAGAGGGGGAGCGTGCGCCGCCGTCCACCTGCCGGGTCCCGGGGGGTGGGGGGCGCTCTGAGTCGTCCGGCCGAGACCCGGCGAGCGACCCCGCCGCCCACGTCCGCACCCCGGCTGCTGCCCGAGGGCCCCTCGCGGTGCGGCGAGACTGTCCCCCGCGCCCTCCGCCCGCATTCCGTGGCCCGGGTGGGCCCAGCACCGGCCGGCGCCCTCGCGCAGCGGGCCCCTTGCCCCGGGGAGCGTAGGTCAGTCTGCGGAGCTCTCATTCATTGCCTCTAGGCTGTGCTTTGCAGACTTTGGAAACTCAAATTGCTCATCCCCACCCCCAAGCAGATTTTTACAAAGAGATGTCCAAGGGAAAATCCTCCAGGACATCGAGACTTGCGAAATTGTATTCTGTGTGAATGCTGTTGAAAGGCTCTGAAATTAGAAGAATGCACAGGCATTAAACGCCCGGTTCAGTGCGCGGGGAGGGCCAGGGGCCCTGGCGTCCACCCCACTTTTCCGCTCCTCCAGACCCTAGGAGAAGCCTCTCTCGAGGAACCTGGACGGTTGCTGACATGAGCCCTGCCCCCGGGGAATTAAAAACTCCACCAGGCAATCGTCCCGGCCAAAAGAGAAGAGTGGGGTGTAGACTCATTAAGAGATTGGCCCGGGGTCAGCAGTGAGGGAGGGAGCGAGGTAATGAGTCACTCGAGGCCGGCCTCCCCTGAGTCACCGCTTCTCTGAGTTGGGAAACTGGAGCCTGGAGCCAGGTTCTTAGACAATCCAACCCCCACCGTCCCTGCTGCCGGGAGGGGCATTGACCAGGGGCGCGGAGGCCGCGCAGCTCACGACCCTCTAGCCCCTGCCCGCTGGGAAATGGACTGTCTCTCTGGGCTAGAGAAGGCTCCGGAGACTCCTCCACTGGGTAGCCAGGCACCTTCTGCACCTGGCTGCCCACTCCTGTGCACTGATTTATTGCTTGCCCTGTGTTTACCCGGGACGTTTATATGTGTGGTCTGAGTTTCCTATAATTGAGCACTCGGTAAGCCGAGGGCAACAACTGTGCCTGGACCAATATCTCTTTAGTAGGTACTTTTTTGGTCCTGTGTGGGCCTGGACCCAGAGAAGAGCGATGTTGGCAACTCTTGGCACCCATTCATTCAATCCAAGGTGCATCTGGCCAGTCCTCCTCCAAGACTGTGACCTGAACTAGAAAACCCTGCAGACTCCTCTCCCTGCCTCTACTTTGCCCTTGACAGTCTCTTCTCCATCTGACCCACCAACCCAGAGAGGTCTGTGCAATGTTAATTGTATCACCTGACTCCTCAGCCGCAGGGAAGGTGTCCCCAACACCTTAGAATAAAATCAGATTTGTAACAGCAGCCTAGGAGCTCCTGGGACTGCCCCCTCACCATGACAGCACTCTGTCCTTCTGTGTCCCCTGGAAGCCTCCCTCCAGCCGGATCCTTGTCCCCGATGGGACGATCATCATCTGTTCAAGCACTCAGCACAGCTCAGATGGCACCTCCTGGAAGAGACTTTTCATGATCCCCTTAACCAGAGCAGGGTTAGAAATGTTCTTGTCTGTCTGTTGATTGATTATTAATCTGCTCACAGCCTTGGAGAATGAGCTGCATAGGGGCACAGGCTTTGTCCAGCTTGCTCACTCAGTGCCTCCACCAGGGCCTGGAGATACAAACATTTCAGCAAACGGTTGAATGAATGACCAAACCTTTATGAGAGTGAGGGGTGGTGGTGAGAGTGCAGAAGCATGGAAGGCGCAGCTGAGCACTCGGATTATACACAGCCGGCAGGGTTGGAGTTAAGGAACACAGACTCCTTGACCACCATTAGTGGGACTCTGATTCTAATCTGATGAAGGACAGCTTCAGATACTTCCTGCGTGTTTTCAGCCCCGCCCTGCAAAGGCTGCTTTCCTTGCGGCCCTGCAGCTCAGCCCGTGGGTCTCAGCTACGCCGCCTCCCCTTCTCATCCAGCCTGTGCTGTGCGGAGTCGCTTCAGCCGTGTCTGACTCTGCGGACTATGCCCCCGAGGCTCTGTCCATGGGATTCTCCAGGCAGGAATACTGCAGTGGGTTGCCGTGCCCTTCTCCAGAGAAGAGTCCTGACCCAGAGAGCAAACCCATGCCTTTTATGTCTCCTGCATTGGCAGGTGGGTTCTTTACTATTAGCTCCACCTGGGAAGCCCTTCCAGGCTTGAGGCTTTAAATACCATCTTTACCCTGAGAAAGAACTCTAAACCTGTAGTTCAAGGCCAGAGCTTTCTCCTGAGCTTCAGACTCTTAGCCAACAACTTCTTAGCGTCCCCACTTGAGTCTCTGATAGACTCACACTCACATGTCCAGAGGGGCATTCTTGACCTCCCCCCACAAATGTGCTCCAGCACGGTCTTCCCCAGCTCTGCTGTTGTATCTCCAGGCCACAATCACTCCTGTCTTTCAAACTCCCATCTTTAATCAGCCTTCTTTATGGTCCAGCTTTCACATCCATACATGACTACTGGAGAAACTGCATTTGAGTAGACCTTTGTCGGTAAAGTGATGTCTCAGCTTTTTAATACACTGTCTAGATTTGCCATACCCTTGGAGGAGGGTATGGTAACCCACCCCAGTATTCTTGCAAGGAGAATCCCCATGGACTGAGGAGCCTGGCTGACTACAGTCCATGGGGTCGCAAAGAGTCAGACACGACTGAGCGACTAAAGCACAGCACAGATTTGCCATAGCTTTTCTTCCAAGGAGCAAGGGTCTTATAGTTTATTATCACTTATAATAATCTTTATTTTAAAGTCTGTTTTGTCTGATGTATTGCTACTCCATCTTTCGTTTGAGTTCCATTCGCGTGGAATATTTTTTCCAGCCCCTCACTTTCACTCTGTATGTGCGCTGGGAAAGATTGATGGCAGGAAGAAAAAGGGATGACACAGGATGAGAGAGCTGTATGGCATGAGTTTGAGCAAACTCCAGGAGATAGTGGAGGACAGAGAAGCCTGGTGTGCTGCAGTCTAGGGGGCCACAAAGAGCTGGACGCAACTTAGTGACTGAACAGCAGCAACCTGTAGTAGTCAGATTCTTAAACAGAAAGCAGAAAGGGTGATTGCCAAGGGGTAAGGGGAAGGAAGAATGGGGATTTGTTAACTGGATGACCAACCTGGACGGCATATTCAAAAGCAGAGACATTACTTTGCCGACTAAGGTCCGTCTGGTCAAGGCTATGGTTTTTCCAGTAGTCATGTATGGATGTGAGAGTTGGACTATGAAGAAGGCTGAGCACCGAAGAACGGATGCTTTTGAACTGTGGTGTTGGAGAAGACTCTTGAGAGGCCCTTGGACTGCAAGGAGATCCAACCAGTCCGTTCTGAAGGAGATCAACCCTGGGATTTCTTTGGAAGGAATGATGCTAAAGCTGAAACTCCAGTACTTTGGCCACCTCATGCAAAGAGTTGACTCATTGGAAAAGGCTCTGATGCTGGGAGGGACTGGGGGCAGGAGGAGAAGGGGACAACAGAGGATGAAATGGCTGGATGGCATCACGGACTTGATGGACACGAGTCTGAGTGAACTCTGGGAGTTGGTGATGGACAGGGAGGCCTGGCGTGCTGCGATTCATGGGGTCGAAAAGAGTCGGACATGACTGAGAGACTGAACTGAACTGAACCATACAGTAGAGTTTTCAGTTTGTTGAGATGAAAGATTTCTGGAGATTACAGAACAGTGTAAATGTGCTTAACATTACTGAATGGCACGACTGTAAAATGGTAAATTTGTTACGTAGTGTTTAGCACAACTTTAAAAATTTTTGATGGTTAAGATGGTAAATTCTCTGCATTTTACCACAATTTTTAAAAGAAAAACAAAAACGTGAAAAGATAAACCATGCAAAAACTACCAAAAGAAAGTAGGCTTTATGGCAAAAAAAAAAAAAAAAAAAAGCATTGCTAGAAGCCGGGAGGGACACTCCACGATAAAGGTATTCATTCACCCAGAAGACACAGCAGTTTCGTATTTGTGTGTGCCCAGCACTCCAGCACTCTTGCCTGGAAACCCATGGACGCAGGAGCCTGATGGGCTGCAGTCCGTGGGGTCGCACAGAGTCGGACATGACTGAAGCGACTTAGCAGCAGCAGCAGCAGCAGCAGCACACATAGNGTGTGTGCCCAGCACTCCAGCACTCTTGCCTGGAAACCCATGGACGCAGGAGCCTGATGGGCTGCAGTCCGTGGGGTCGCACAGAGTCGGACATGACTGAAGCGACTTAGCAGCAGCAGCAGCAGCAGCAGCACACATAGCCTCACCACATATGTGACAAAGGAAAAAGCTCGGGCAGAGTTATAAAGAGGTAGGGACAGACCTACAGATACCTCGTGAGAGGTGTATGTCAGTAACTGTTCAAAGGAGCAGATGGAGAATGGTAAGACACAGATTTGAACTGGATAAGCAGACTTGACCTAAGAGATACGTATTATAGATAGATAGACACAGAACGCTACACCCGAAACCACAGATCACAGAGCTTTNGGCAGAGTTATAAAGAGGTAGGGACAGACCTACAGATACCTCGTGAGAGGTGTATGTCAGTAACTGTTCAAAGGAGCAGATGGAGAATGGTAAGACACAGATTTGAACTGGATAAGCAGACTTGACCTAAGAGATACGTATTATAGATAGATAGACACAGAACGCTACACCCGAAACCACAGATCACAGAGCTTTCCCGAGTATACATGGAATGTTTATGAATATGCTGGGCCATATAGCAAGTCTCAACAAATTTCAGATGCTCTAAGTCATATAGAGTACATTCTCAGACAGTGATGCAATTAAGCCAGAAAACAAGAAAAAAAGTAAGTAGAAAATATCTACACATTTGAAGTCTATATATACTCCTGAATAACTGATGGATTTGGAAAATCACAGTGGGAACTAGAAAATATGCTGAAAGTTTTGAAACTTACATCCTGTAATTAAGATGTCCNGTGCCCCTCCCACATTTCAGTTCATTTCACTGCTTAGTTGTTCAGATTCATTGCATAACAAAATCCTTGAGTTTGTTTTCACTGATCTTCACTTTTTTTGTATGACCAATATATATCTGGTAAGTTCTAACCCTAATATTAATATATAGATAGATAATATACATAAATTTATGTGGTTGCTCAGTAGCTCAGTTGTGTCCTACTCTTTGCAACCCCATGGACTGTAACCCACAGGCTTCTCTGTCCATGGGATTTTCCAGGCAAGAATATTGAAGCGAGGTGATAGGCCCTCCTCCAGGGTTTCTTCTCAATCCAGGTCTCAAACCTGCATCTTCTGTGTCTCCTGCATCTCATGCACTGGCAAGAGAATTCTTTACCACTGAGTTACCTGGGATGCCTATATATGAATTTGAAACATCCAGTACTGCTATCTATAGACACTAAGCTCTATAGTTCAGTTCAGTTCAGTCGCTCAGTCGTGTCTGACTCTTTGCAACCCCATGAATCACAGCACGCCAGGCCTCCCTGTCCATCACCATCTCCCAGAGTTCACTCAGATTCACGTCCATCGAGTCAGTGATGCCATCCAGCCATCTCATCCTCGGTCGTCCCCTTCTCCTCTTGCCCCCAATCCCTCCCAGCATCAGAGTCTTTTCCAATGAGTCAGCTCTTCACATGAGGTGGCCAAAGTACTGGAGTTTCAACTTTAGCATCATTCCTTCCATAGAAATCCCAGGGTTGATCTCCTTCAGAATGGACTGGTTGGATCTCCTTGCAGTCCAAGGGACTCTCAGGAGTCTTCTCCAACACCACAGTTCAAAAGCATCAATTCTTCAGTGCTCAGCCTTCTTCACAGTCCAACTTTCACATCCATACATGACCACAGGAAAAATCATAGCCTTGACTAGACGGACCTTAGTCGGCAAAGTAATGTCTCTGCTTTTGAATATGCTATCTAGGTTGGTCATAACTTTTCTTCCAAGGAGTAAGCGTCTTTTAATTCCATGCCTGCAGTCACCATCTGCAGTGATTTTGGAGCCCCAAAAAATAAAGTCTGACACTGTTTCCACTGTTAGTAGCTGTATAGTAGGTCTTCAGAATCTACCATTCATGGCTAAAACTTTGTACCTTCTGTCCCTGGCAAACACAGCCACAGTTCCACTCATGCTTCTCTAAGTGTGGTGATTTTAAATTTTACCAATAAATGAGATCGTACAATATCAGTCTTTCCATGTCTGACTTATTTCAGTTAGCACAGTATCCTTTAGATCTATCCATCATGTCTCAAATGGCTAATTGTCCCTTTTTTAGTGCCGCTGTTCTTAGTGGCTCAGTTGTGCCCAACTCTTTGCAAACCCATGGACTATAGCTCACCAGGCTCCTCTGTCCATGGGGATTCTCCAGGCAAGAAAACTTGAGTGGGTTGTGATGCCCCCCTCCAGGGCATCCTTCCAACCCAGGGATTAAACCCAGGTCTCCTGCAATGCAAGCAGATTCTTTACCAGATGAGCTACCAGGGAAGCCTCTTTTAACTCTAAATATAATAATATCCATTTTTATAACATCTATAAAAATAGATATATTTATTTTTAATATAATAATGTATATTTCATGTGCACAATACATTTACTCTCTCCATTCATGTGTCAATCCACATTCAAATTATTTCTATGTCTTGGTTATTGTAAACAATGATGTGAAGAACATGAAAGGGCACATCTAACTTGGACACTTTGATTTAAATTATTTCAGATAATTACTCAGAAGTGGGATTATTGAATCAGATATTAGCTTTATTTTTAATTTTTTGAGGTAATTCCATAATATCTTCCTTAGGGGTTGCACCAACATATATTTCTACAATACCCTGGAGCTCCCTTTTCTACAGTCTCAATCACATTTATTTTCTTTTTTTAACAGCCATATTAATAAGGAATCTTAGATATTAGCCTTCAGTTTTCCTCCTTCAGTGATTTGTGGTGATGTTGTCATATACTTTAACCTTACTTTTATTAAAACACACACCATATATATTATTACTTTTATTTTTAAAATATTTAAACTTTTAAGAGTTTTCAAACATAGATACTTGAGGTATTTCCTATTCATCCCCATATTTACCATTTTCAATGTTCTTCTATTAAGGAGCTAAAGATTCTCATGTGTTATTACTTTACTTCTGCCTGAATGACTTTCATTAAATGTTACTTCTAAGGCTAGCATAATGATCATAAATTTGTGCAGGTTTGTGATCTGCAAAAGGTTTTTTTGGTCTCCATTTTAGAATTATATTTTCATTCATAGAATTTGTTTGACAGATATTTTCTTTTCAGTACTTAAAATATTCCACCACCCTTTCCTGGCTTATTTTGAGAAGTCAGTTATCATTAATGTACTTGTGGCCCTGTATAACACATATACTTTTTTCTCTAGATACTTTCTTTTTAAGACTAGTAGAGGAATTCCCTGGAGGTCCAGGGTGCATGCTTTCACTACTGAGGCTAGGTTTGAGGACAGGTTCCATCCCTGTCACCAAACTAAAATCCCATAATTCATGTGCCACAGTCAAAAGAAAGAAATGTCTAGGAAATCATTTGTTTATAATATGTTTGATGTGGTCTTTTTGATGCTTTGCAGTCATAATTTGTTGTGCTCTTGATCTATGAGTTGCAGGTTTCCTAACATTTGGACATTATTTGTTCACTGATTTATTCAAATATTTTTTCTTCCTTCCCTTCCTCATCTTCAGCACAATTATATATGTATTATATATGTACTATACAAAACATATGAGATTCTCATTGAACCAGCTCATTGAACCACTGTTTCTTTCCATTCTTACTTTTTTCCTCATGATTTTGTACAGTTTTATTTTAGAAATTTTCAAGATTCCTAATCTTTTATGTTCAGTATTCTTTCAAGTTCCCTCATCTTTTTTCCTAAAACATGTTATTAATTACATTCATGTACTTTTCTAGTCAAAACAATATTTTTCAAGCAAGCTCATGCTTTCCTCTACTTGAATGTATAAAATATAGTTTCACTAAATATTTATACAATTTTTTTCTAATTCTATTATTTCTATCATATCTGAGTTTGTTTCTATTCATTGATTTTCCTCTTCATTGTGAGTTATTTCTTCTTTTGGCCCATGCTTGCTAATTTTGATTGGTATTAGACATTGTTCTTTTTCCATTTAGAGGGTAGTAGATATACTTTTATTCTTATAAATGCTATTTTTTTCTGAGTTATTTAACAAGCAGGATAAACCTAGTCCTTGATATGCAATCAGCCCCAGAAGCTGAATTCCAGAGCAGAAGTCCTTTAAATTTCTCAAAATGCCCTTAAAATCCTGCATAATCAGGTTCTTTTGATTTCTCTGATCTCAGTTCCAAGAAAGATCTCAATTTAAACAATACTGTCCTATTTGCTTTAATATCATTATTAACAGTATTATTATTTTAGTATTGCAGGTATGCTTCCATCTCATGGTCTAGATTAGCGTACTCTTCTCATAGCTGTCCATAACATTGAATTCTTTACTTCCTTCAGGTTTTTACTTTCTTGTCAGGAAGACATTTCCTAGCACATTAACATTGAATATCCCGTTTCTAGAAAAATTTCCTATTCTACATTTTTCTTTTCTTCATCAGACCAATGATTTGTGACTTATCATGTTTTATCTTACCTGCCAGTTAACGTACAGTATATCTTCCATGGAGACTGAGGTTTCTTTTTCCTCATGGCCTAATTCTATTTAGATCAAAGAGTTCCTGACACACATTGCTGCTGCTGCTGCTAAGTCGCTTCAATCGTGTCCAACTCTGTGTGACCCCATAGACGGCAGCCCACAGGCTCCTCCGTCCCTGGGATTCTCCAGGCAAGAACACTGGAGTGGGTTGCCATTTCCTTCTCCCCTGACACACATTAGGCAATCAATAATTACTTATTAAATATACTATACTCATATTTTTTAAAGGGAAAATACATTTACATAAACACTCTAAGGGTTGTATTTTATAATATTTGTAGGCAATTTTGTAGCTATAGTCAAATTCGAACATGATCTAAAACTAAACACAAGGAATATTAAATGTACTGTTTGTGAAAATATGAGGGAGGAACATTCTTGAGCAGAGGAAAAATGGAAATCAAAAACACATGAAACTTCATGATGCTTTCAGGAAAGTTGCAAATGAGACAAAGAGTAGTGAAAGATGGAATGACAAATGTTTGCTGTATGACATTTGAATGCCCTTGAATTATATGTTATGGATTGTCAATATTACCTTACTCAGGATAAGAAGCCAGAGAAAAATATTGAGGCAGTTAAGTTGCCTGATACATCTATTATTTTTTTCAAATGTAAAACTGTTGTAGAAAATGTATTTTGAAACTGACAGATAAAGATTAGATTTTAATTTATGAAATTCAAGATAAACTACATATCTTTATCCATGCAAGAGAGGATGAACTGACTTACAAAGGCAGTGCATTAAAAACATTTGGAAGAAGAAGTCATAAATAAGACATCTTTCCAAAAGCTTAACCATCATTGTGAAAAAGCAATGGTTAGTGTGATTTATTGGAAGCAGAGAATGAAGAGATGGTATCTGAAAAATAAGTGATAACTAAAGGTCATAGTTGGAGAAGGAAATGGCAATCCACTCCAGTACTCTTGCCTGGGGAGTCCCTTGAACAGAGGAGCCTGGTGAGCTACAGTCTATGGGGTCGCAGAGTCAGACACAACTGACACACACACACAAAGATCATTGTAGACCGAGGGAATAAACAAGTGCAAACAAAACAAGTTAAGATATTTAAGAGAAAGAAACAACCACAAAAATAAAGTCTTAGAAAAGGAGAAGGAAGAAGATGGATACTCATAGTAGTAACTGGCCACTCATAAAAGCTTTCCTAGAATTAAAAATACTGAAAAGCACAGTTATATGATTTCCAGTCTCTTTGAAATTAGCAGTAACAACTAAGAATCAAAGGGTGGCTGCTGAATGAAATGAACTCTGCAAAATTAAGAATTTACTGAACTCCATGCCACTCCAGATATTAAGGGTAGTTGTTGGAATGACAAAGTTGGTTTAAGTCAGGTCACCTCCACTGTGGAAGAAAAAATGATTTGATGAAGTAGCTCCATAGGTGAAAATAGTTTGCTGGCAACAATTAAAAACAGATAAAGTGAGACATTATTTTTAAAAATGCATGTTGTTAAAATGTGATTTCATTTTGGTTATGATTTCTACTCCTCTTGTGTGAAACCTATAGGATGAAGCTATGTTAAGACATGTTCAGTTCAGTTCAGTCGCTCAGTCATATCCAACTCTTTGAGACCCTATGGACTCCAGCACACCAGGCCTCCCTGTCCATCAGCAACTCCCGGAGTTTATTCAAACTCATATCATTGGGTCAGTAACACCATCCAACGATCTCCTTCTCTGTTGTCCCCTTCTCCTCCTGTCTTCAGTCTTTCCCAGCATCAGGGTCTTTTCCAATGAGTCAGTTCTTTGCTTCAGGTGCCCAAAGTATTGGAGTTTCAGCTTCACAATCAGTCCTTCCAATGAATATTCAGGTGATTTCCTTTAGGATAGACTGGTTGGATCTCCTTGCAGCCCAAGGGACTCTCAAATATCTTCTCCAACATCACAGTTCAAAATCATCAATTCTTCAGCACTCAGCTTTCTTTCTAGTCCAACTCTCACATCCATAGCCTTGACCAAATGGACCTTTCTTGGCAAAGTAATGTCTCTGCTCTTCAATATGCTGTCTAGGTTGGCCATAACTTTCCTTCCTAGGAGTAAGACATTTTTGATAGTTTAAAATTGGGTCCCAGTGGACAATGTGGACTTCCACATTAGTTGTTCTGAAATATCTGTGTAGGACTGGGAGTGTGTTGGGGTGATAAACTAAGTCATCTCTTTAGATGGGGTGTTTGATGGCCAATGTACTACATTGGAACAGAAAGAAGAGCCAAAATCAAGACCTCTCCCCAGGGATAACCATTGCTCCTTAAAAAGAGCCCACTGAGATGAGTGACTTGAGAGATCTTCCCAGGAAAACCCAACTTTATGCTATTGAGAGTTGTTGCAGAGAACCTGCCCTGAGCCCTGGGAGAACAGAAGGTGACCTCCCATTCACACTTGTTCCAAACCCATTGCCTGACCGAAGGCCACTGCTCTGGCTGAGATGCCTCCTTCTGAAGTCCTCCTTGGTGTGGTTCTTATTTCATTGTCTCCACTTTGACAATTCTGTGTTTTATGCTGCTGCTGCTGCTGCTAAGTCACTTCAGTCGTGTCCGACTCTATGTGACCCCATAGACGGCAGCCCACCAGGCTCCCCCATCCCTGGGATTCTCCAGGCAAGAATACTGGAGTGGGTTGCCATTTCCTACTCCAATGCATGAAAGAGAAAAGTGAAAGTGAAGTCGCTCAGTCTGTCCAATTGTTAGGGACCCCATAGACTGCAGCCCACCAGGCTACTCTGTCCATTGGATTTTCCAGGCAAGAGTACTGGGGTGGGGTGCCATTGCCTTCCCCGGTGTTTTATGCTAATAGTGTGTAATAAGCTAAGTGATTCACAAATTGAATGTTTACTACTCTTTCATGTACCTCCAATATAGGATTCTTATCTGTATTACTTTGAGAAACACAGAAAATCTGGCATTAGAAGAAATTACTTGGTCAGTGGTTTCTAGTTTCCATATGCTCTAATCGCTCCTTATTGTTTGAAAGCAACAGTTTGTGTGCTGTAAATCTTATTCAAGTTCATGTATTGAAGATAAAACTTTTAATCAATAGCTAAATAGCAAAAAAACAAAAACAAAAAAAAAACCACAGCAGAAACATGAATCCAGGAAGCTGGAAATTTATTTTAAACAAGTTAAGTTTTAGAGTCAGAAGGGTCTGTTCTGCCACAAAAAATTTGTACTTGACTTTTGAGGGCACTGTATGCCTTTCATGTAGATGAAATTCTGAGGTAATAGAGAAGCAACAGAAAAAGCAACAGTGAAAACCAATCATTTCAGACTGTGGGTTTAAATATTAATACCTTAAAAATTATTAAATACTAGTGGGACCATTCATTTTAATTTAAATATGTCTTTCTTTACTTTTTAAGAGATATTTGTAAGACTTGAGTTCATATTTTCACTTATCACTTGTTAAATTCTTTAAACTGAGAACTTAAGGAACTATTGTGTTAGGTATTTAGATAAAAATGCAAAATCCGAAAGTCATGTTGAAACAACTTGATATTTTTACAACTTTTAGTATGATCTATGAATTTTCAGTTCCAACAAGCTCTAAGGTAATACTCATTCTGACAGTCTCATATACCGGACTGAGTAAAAGTGGATTAGAAAATATAATTTGTTTAAATTTTATAGATGGTACCATGATATTCAGATTTTAGTACACTTGATTATTCAACTAGTATCCAAAAGGTACATTTTTATACAATTTCCTTAGATACTTAGTAATATCCATTTTTTTCTACTATCCTGTATAATCATATTGTCACAGAGCTTCCCTTGAGGAACACAAAACCTGAAAGACTTAAAGAAAGCAAATTCAATTCCAAAAAAAGAAAAAAAAATGCACCCAGTTACTATATGAAATATATAGTACTGAGCTCCATGGTCATTTGACTTTGAAATAGGAATTTTTTAAGTACAATCCTATAAGATTATCAATTTTTTCTGAAAACTTAACTATACATTAAGACAAAATATTATAAAGTTATTTTAATAAAAGTACAATTTAATAATTTGGGTATGTTTATAATCAGTGATGATTCCAAGTTATTATGCCATTTATCATCATTTATTAGGCAATGGTAACATTTTTATTAGCTGTTATATTTTTGGCATAGACATTCCACCTTGGGCATGCATTTTATGAAGTAAGATAGATTGTGTTCTACAGAAACATGTTTTACTATTCCATTTATCTCCTAACTTGGATAACTCAAGCATAGTTTTCCCTTTGTCTTATTCACACATGTCTAGACTAATGCTGGGATTAACTTTTGATAGCTCATTTGTTATTTGGTAACTGTCTTCTATTGTAAAAATCATCCTGTTAAGCTCATCGATAAATCTTTTCATTTGGTTATTTCTTCTAATTATTTTTATGGAATGTTTTCACCCAAATATAGCATTAATGTTCTACGGTTATTACTTTACTTATTATCTGACTGCATTTTCCCTACGTATCGCCAATCCTGTTCGTGATGCCAGTTGTCTTCTTGTATCACACTGGGCACATTGTTCGCTGAACCCAGGGAAGGCAAGGTGCGAGCTAAGAGGCTGGAAGAAAACGGGGAGCCATAGCTGAGTCGGACACGACTGAGCGACTTCACTTTCACTCTTCACTTTCATGCATTGGAGAAGGAAATGGCAACCCACTCCAGTGTTCTTGCCTGGAGAGTCCCAGAGACGGGGGAGCCTCGTGGGCTGCCGTCTATGTGGTCGCACAGAGTCGAAGACGACTGAAGCGACTTAGCAGCAGCAGCATAGCAACTGCAGACACGTTTATTCTCTCCTGGCTGGCATGGCAGCCGCAACACAGCCTCTGTCCTGGCTGATGCAGCAACTGTAGCAGCAGCCTCAACAGAACCATAAAGGAGCCATAATGGAGCCACAACATAACCCCATATAACATAACCATGCTGTCACTCCAGTGTTGTCCCAATGCAGCAGTGGCTAGGGCTTTCATGGTGAAACTCATGCAGGCATACACACAGCAGCCCGCGGCCAAGCGAATACCTCGTGACACGCATGTGCGGTGCTATGGGTGATCTCAGCTGTTACATAATCATTATTTACAAAACATGGAGAAAGAGTGAGAGGCCAAGGAGCAAGAGAACCTGACCATGCTATCTTGGCTAATTTGCTCTTTCCCTACACCCTATTTATCTTAATATGTTCATTATCATCTATATACTATGATGCCCTAAGACACTCGACTGTATCCCAGTAGTCATGTACAGATTTGAGAGCTTGGACCATAAAGAAGGCTGCTGCTGCTACTGCTAAGTCACTTCAGTCGTGTCCGACTCTGTGTGACCCCATAGACGGCTAGAATATAATCAATCTGATTTTGGTGTTGACCATCTGGTGATGTCCGTGTGTAGAGTCTTCTCATGTGTTGTTGGAAAAGGGTGTTTGCTATGACCAGTGCATTTTCTTGGCAAAACTCTATTAGTCTTTGCCCTGCTTCATTCCACATTCCAAGGCCAAATTTGCCTGTTACTCCAGGTGTTTCTTGACTTCCTGCTTTAGCATTCCAGTCCCCTATAACGAAAAGGACATCTTTTTGGGTGTGAGAAGTAGGCGTTTGTCTTGGTTTCTGCCTCCTTATGTCCCCTGTCCTCCCCCAATCCTAGTTGTAGGGATGGCTCCTTCCTAGTTTCCAGCAGTCTGTCTCAGATGAATCCTCATTTTTACAATCTCCATCCACAGTCAGAGGGAGTAGTGAGCTCTCATGACATTGACCACTATCCTTCTGACCTTCAAGTTAAACTCACTTAGAACAGACCTTCAGGTTCTGATGAATGACTCATTCATCCATCAGTTTGATATATCTGTGAACCAATTCTCTTGGAAGGCCAAGTCTCTGTAGATGAGTTCTTTTTTCCAAGCTTCATATACTGATCATTTGATCTGGGTTCCACATGCTATACTTCTGAGCCCACCTAGAGTTAACTAATTTTAATTATATAATGGAACTCAGAGATTAAAAACTCAATAATAATTTTCAGAACAGTAAATTCAATATCAGTTAAAGTTTTCAGGTACGATGTCTTCTTCCTGTCTCACCACTACTTGTGCATACACACCATACAAAACTTGCACTGATACAACACTTTTTTAAAATGTCCCATGCACTGTTATGTTTGACCAACCGTATGTATAGACTGCCACACTAATTGTCCCATGTATATCAAGCCTCCACATTGTGGCAAAGTTCCCACCCTCATTGACCTTGGGCTTGGTCATGACTTCCACTGGCCAAGACATTTAGCAAATGTGACACTTGGGAAACAGAGATCTGGTAAGCATTTGCACTTCTGTACTTGCCTCCTTGGAATTACTGCCATTGCCTCGTAAGAAAGCTGAACTTGGCTGCCGAAGCAGCCAAGCAGAGAACCGTGGCATTCTGGTAACAGTCCCAGCTGATTGCCAAATCAGGATGAGGCCATCCTGGATCCGCCAGGCAAACCACTGATCACTGTAGCCACATGTAACTCCAGAAAAGGCCAACAGAAGAACTTCCCAGCTGAACTCAACCCAAAGTGTAAGCAAACAAATTACTGTGTTTTAGGCCACTGAATTTTGAGATAGCTTGTTACTTAACAACAAATAACATATACAGAATGACCCTAGGAGGTACTGCTTTTGTTCCTATCTGAAAATTAGGAATAAGATCTTCAGAGGGATTAGGTAATTTATCTAAGGTCTTAGAGCGAGAAAGCAGCAGAGAAGAGCCTAGAACGTTACCCTGTACCCAAGTTCAGCACCTCTGCCCTACTCTAAACTGCACCTACACAACTTCCACTCAAGGCTCATCAATGACCCTAGTCCTCCCCAGACCCCATTTGCTGCCCTGGTTAGCAACCTCCAGCAGCCCTTTACTGAAGACAGAGTCATCCTCCTGGCCTGCTGGTGACCTCACCTCATTACTTTCATTCTGCACAAACTAAGGCCAGGAATTACTTTTAAGGGAACCACTTGAATATAGCTAATGGGCAGCAGTAAAAGTTGAGGTCTACTTTATTTGCAAAATGGGCTTCCCTGGTGACTCAGATGGTAAAGAATCTGCCTGCAATGCAGGAGACCTGGCTTCAGTCCCTGAGACAGGAAGATCCCCTGGAGAAGGGAAAGCCTACCCTACTCCAGTATTCTTGGTTGGAGAATTCCATGAACAGAAGAACCTGGCAGGCTACAGTCCATGGGGTCGCGAAGAGTCAGATGTGACTGAATAACTGACACTTTCCTTTACTTGCAAAATGAATGTTCTGGTCTACAGTCCTGACTTAGGTCATCATAATAGAGAAAAGGAAGACTAAACTTATCTGGTCTGGAGGCAAATCACAATTATCCAAGGATTAAAACAACTTCATTAGTGAAAAGCAAATTTTGGAATCAAAGGTATTCATAGAGAACATCAGAGTTATATCAATTCTTTATTGCAAAACTGACAAATGGCCTGACTCTAAATGACAAAACTGTGAAAATACATCACAAAGCTGAATAAAACCTTAAAATGGAAATCATGGGGTAGATAAGCCTCTGACAAATGTATGATGAAAAATCTCACCTTTTGAGAAGTTTGTACATGAGTTACTAAAGGAGCAAGAAGATGTGAATAGTTTTATCTTTCATTTCTTCCTAGATTCTTGACTAATGTCATCATACCCATTGAGCTAATTCATGGATTTAGTTCTAGAAGCAAATAATTTGAAAGTAGTCCTTGCCTCTCAGCTGAGGATGTGTTTACTCTGCTATTAACAAAAGGCATGTTAACTGATCTTCCAAGTTTGGGACTTGGGAGCCCAAAATTTAATTTAAAAAATAAAATGATCATATCTGAATGTAAAAGAGTTAGAAAGCAGTGGACGTAAATTAAGTGAACTGCTCTCCAAGTCAGCTGGAGAGTAACTCAGTGTGATGATGTGATGTCATTATGAAAACTGGTTCAAAAGACACAGCAACTTATAAACAAGCCTTCTCTGACCCAATACTTTTTCCTGCAGTCCTCTGTCCACACCATGGAGCACACAGTCACACAGGCATGTCAAGCAGCACTGCACGGCCTGCCCCATGTTTGTTCCAGGAGAACCTGTGGGCCCATGTAATTTCACTCAGGAAGAGGAAGCAGTGTGGGCTGCTGGGGAAATGCCACCACCTCCAACCCACTGTTTAACCTCTCTGTGGCTCAAGTTCTCGTTGTCAGTAAAAGGTGGGTAGAGAGATTCAGGCTTCCTACCTCATATGGTTGCAAGCATTAAAAAAAAAATGGTAAACATGTTTTGAATAAGTTAAAAGTTCAGAGCAAAACCCAAATGCTTTGTATCTGGTGAAAAATATGAGAAAGGGAAACCACAAGGCCACTGGTGATGTCTCACATAAAAGCAGAGGCGTTTTAAGACACCAAGACCTAACGGGTAAAAAAAAATGGTAAACATGTTTTGAATAAGTTAAAAGTTCAGAGCAAAACCCAAATGCTTTGTATCTGGTGAAAAATATGAGAAAGGGAAACCACAAGGCCACTGGTGATGTCTCACATAAAAGCAGAGGCGTTTTAAGACACCAAGACCTAACGGGGAGCAGAAATAAAGATCTGCTGTCTGCAAAAAGAACAGCAAAAAATGATTGTGGTGATGCTGGTGTCCTCACATCAGAAACTAGTATTTTGAAAAACTGTCATGTTAAACTTAAGCTACCTTTGGGTGAACTTCAAACTATGCAATTTGCATTTAGCCTGTGCTTAATTATACCCTAGAAGAATTCNGAGCAGAAATAAAGATCTGCTGTCTGCAAAAAGAACAACAAGAAATGATTGTGGTGATGCTGGTGTCCTCACATCAGAAACTAGTATTTTGAAAAACTGTCATGTTAAACTTAAGCTACCTTTGGGTGAACTTCAAACTATGCAATTTGCATTTAGCCTGTGCTTAATTATACCCTAGAAGAATTCCTTTAATTCTCATTCATGACAATAATCCTGCAAAATTTAATAAAGACCCACTTAAAAAGATTTACACACAAGATTAATATAACAAGTCAATCATTTCTTTTTTTTTTCACCTATATTCTGAAAAATCATTTTATTTCTTCTGCATAGCACAGGGTTCCAACTCCTGTTTGCATACATACCACACACTTTTTCCCATACGTTTTATTATCTCCATACATAATTTTGCATGCACTAATACCGAAAAAAATAAGAGTGCTGTGTTCTAACTAGTCTGTGCTATGCTGGGCCTTAGTCAATCAGTTGTGTCTGACCCTTTGCGACCCCATGGACTGAAGCCCGCCAGGCTCCTCTGTCCACGTGGATCCTCTAGGCAAGAATACTGGAGTGGGTTACCATACCCTCCTCCAGGGGATCAGTCTGACTAGTCTATTTCATCCAACTCAGTAGATATTTTTTTGATTGTACTACGTCTAGTGACTTTCTTGTACCTACATCAAATGTATTTGACACTGGTTTTGGCATCTGAGGAGGAACACACTTATGAATATGAGTCTCTACATCCAAGAAGCTTACATTCCAACCAAAAAACAAGTAAGAAAAACATAAAATGATAATGCAAGGCAGATTACAAGTGCTTTAAGAGATGTTTAAAAGACTGGGTGGCAAAAAAAGAGATCACATCTTGTCAGTGTGAGCTTTCAAAATGCTGCTTTTTAAATAAACCTCAAGGTAGAAATAGAGAAAGGAAGAAAGGCAATATTTGCCAAAAACCATCTGTCTGCAAAAATAACCAAGGCGTAGGTGGGAGAAAGAGGAAGGACAAGTTGAAAGGCTCTGAGGTGGCAAAGCAAAGAGCCTAGTCAGGATGCAATGGTGGTGAAGCCTGGTGGAGTTCAAGGTACCAGTCTCTGCAAGGAGGGGTGAAGAAAGATGAAGGGTATTAGAGGGTCTTTGAAGAGTGGATGGCAAGGAAAATATGATATCTCACCCCTATAAAACCTAAAGTCTTTCTACTATACAATTATTAACATAAATAATAAATTATAAAATCATGTGTACATGTTTGCATTACAAATCAATGTACTGATTTGTAATGATCCAATGCTGCTTTACTATCTTATTTATGTATTTACAGTATTATTGCTGGCTGTACTTTTATTACCTTTCTATGTAAAGAGTATTANAAACCTAAAGTCTTTCTACTATACAATTATTAACATAAATAATAAATTATAAAATCATGTGTACATGTTTGCATTACAAATCAATGTACTGATTTGTAATGATCAAATGCTGCTTTACTATCTTATTTATGTATTTACAGTATTATTGCTGGCTGTACTTTTATTACCTTTCTATGTAAAGAGTATTATCAACATGTCACTTTGTGATAGTCAAATGCTATCCAGTTATTCAGTATTAGGCAAGTTTTCCCCAATATCCAGTTAACCCTTGAACAATGCAGATGTTGGGGCATCAGCTGTCCCCCTCCCCAACTCCCACAGTGGAAAATCCTCATACGACTTATAGTCAATTCCTCCATACCTGCAGTTTTGCACCCACATATTCAAAGGACCTTGGATCATTCAATACTGTAGCAGTTACTATTGAAAACAATCCACATATAAGTGGACCTGCCCAGTTCAAACCCTTGTTGTTCAAAGGTCAACTAGAATTTCAAGTTGACATATAGGCTTCTATTTCCAGTAATTTAACAAAGTACCCACTTGGCCCCCTTGCAGAAAAGAAAATATTGGATAAAATACAAGAAAAAATATTTTAAAATGTCAATTATCTGGATATTTAATAAGGAGAACTCAGTGAAAGTAGGAACCTAGACAGATAATCAAAGATATGATTTTTTTTTTTTGCCTTGTGGGGCATTTGCTAAAATGAATGAACTTGTTTTTTTGTTTTCTCTGTCCCATAAAGCCACAGAATAGAGGTCACAAAGCCCACAATTCAGTGTGAGAGATTTAACTGGAGAGCCCCCTTCATAAAGTTGAGACTCAAAAGGCCACAGAGCCAGTGTAAGAGGGAACTAGGAAAAAAATCTTGCCATTCAAGAGACTGAAAGGAAAGTTACCTACCTAGAAATTTAGTCTTGGGGAGGGCAGGACTCTTCCCTAGAACGTTTTAAGCACAAGCCAGCCTTCATGCTAAATTCTTACTACCAAGGGGGTGGGGGCACACACCACAAGCTAAGAAGTCAATTTAAAGTTGTCCTGGGCTGGTAGTTCCTCCAGGTTCCTGACAGAAACAAACCCAAATCTTCTCTGGAATCTTAGCTTTATCACAGTTTCAAAGAATTCATGCAAAAAATATGAAATATGAAGTCACAGTAAAAAAAATAATAATAACNATATCCAGTTAACCCTTGAACAATGCAGATGTTGGGGCATCAGCTGTCCCCCTCCCCAACTCCCACAGTGGAAAATCCTCATACGACTTATAGTCAATTCCTCCATACCTGCAGTTTTGCACCCACATATTCAAAGGACCTTGGATCATTCAATACTGTAGCAGTTACTATTGAAAACAATCCACATATAAGTGGACCTGCCCAGTTCAAACCCTTGTTGTTCAAAGGTCAACTAGAATTTCAAGTTGACATATAGGCTTCTATTTCCAGTAATTTAACAAAGTACCCACTTGGCCCCCTTGCAGAAAAGAAAATATTGGATAAAATACAAGAAAAAATATTTTAAAATGTCAATTATCTGGATATTTAATAAGGAGAACTCAGTGAAAGTAGGAACCTAGACAGATAATCAAAGATATGATTTTTTTTTTTTGCCTTGTGGGGCATTTGCTAAAATGAATGAACTTGTTTTTTTGTTTTCTCTGTCCCATAAAGCCACAGAATAGAGGTCACAAAGCCCACAATTCAGTGTGAGAGATTTAACTGGAGAGCCCCCTTCATAAAGTTGAGACTCAAAAGGCCACAGAGCCAGTGTAAGAGGGAACTAGGAAAAAAACCCTGCCATTCAAGAGACTGAAAGGAAAGTTACCTACCTAGAAATTTAGTCTTGGGGAGGGCAGGACTCTTCCCTAGAACGTTTTAAGCACATGCCAGCCTTCATGCTAAATTCTTACTACCAAGGGGGTGGGGGCACACACCACAAGCTAAGAAGTCAATTTAAAGTTGTCCTGGGCTGGTAGTTCCTCCAGGTTCCTGACAGAAACAAACCCAAATCTTCTCTGGAATCTTAGCTTTATCACAGTTTCAAAGAATTCATGCAAAAAATATGAAATATGAAGTCACAGTAAAAAAAATAATAATAATAACAGGACAAAAACAGTACCATGAAGCCCAAGCACAAGCCATCAGTACAGACCTGGGAAAAATGTCTCCAAGCCTTCATGTCTAAATAAATTAGAGAAAGCTTTAAAATATGAGGGAAAAGGAAGACACTGTAGAAACGATGAAGCATATTAATGCATAGATAATATATGTAGTACTCACTTTGACAGCACATACACTAAGACAAATATAATTTATAAAATGCAAAAAAATTAAAAGTAGGAGGAGAAGGGGGCTGACAGAGGATGAGATGGCTGGATGGCTTCAGTGACTCAAGGCACATGAACCTGAGCAAACTCTGAGAGCGAGTGATGCTCAGGGAAGTCTGGTGTGTTGCAGTCCACGAGGTTGAAAGAGTCGAACACGACTTAGCAACTGAACAACAACGATAAAATAGACTTACTAGAAAAAGCGGAAGTGTTGAGTTGGAAGATAGATCCAAATTAATCATCCCAAAGGCAGCATAAAGTGTTCATGATAGAAATTACAGTAGAGAGACCAAGAGCTATGTGAAGTTAGAGCTCTAAAGGTGAGAGATTTTAAAAAGTAGGAAAAAATAATATTCAGATTGATGATTACAATTTTTTCAGAAATGATAAGATGCTTCTCCACAAACTGAAGAAGCCTAATGAACTGTGGTGATGGAGAAGACTCTTGAGAGTCCCTTGGACTGCAAGGAGATCCAACCAATCCATTCTGAAGGAGATCAACCCTGGGATTTCTTTGGAAGGAATGATGCTAAAGCTGAAACTCCAGGACTTTGGCCACCTCATGCAAAGAGTTGACTCATTGGAAAAGACTCTGATGCTGGGATGGATTGGGGGCAGGAGGAGAAGGGGATGACAGGATGAGATGGCTGGATGGCGTCACCAACTCAATGGATGTAAGTGTGAGTGAACTCCGGGAGTTGGTGATGGACAGGGAGGCCTGGCGTGCTGCGTTTCATGGGTTGCAAAGAGCCAGACATGACTGAGCGACTGAACTGAACTGAACTGAACTGAATGAATCCCTCCTAGCTCAGTCGGTAAATAATCTGCCTACAATGCAGGAGACCCAGGTTCGATCCCTGGGAAGATTCCCCTGGAGAAGGAAACGGCAACCCACTCCAGTATTCTTGCCTGGAGAATCCTATGGACAGAGGAGCCTGGCGGGCTAAAGTCCATGGGACTGCAAGAGTCAGATATGACTTAGTGACTAAACCATCACCAATGAATCCCAGGCTGGATAACAAAATGAAACCCATGCCTACATACTTCCTGGAGAAAGCACAGAATAACAAAGACAAGAAAAAATCTCTCAAGAGCAGCCAGAGAGAAAGGACAGCTAACCTTCAGATGAAGCACAAAGACAGCCACAGTGACAGTCAGAAGACTGTGGAGCACCATTTTCAAAGGGCTAGGGAAAAAAATAATAACTGACAGTCCAGAATTGCAAACACAAGACATCTTTTTAAAAAGGGACAAAGGAAGATACTTTTCAGCACATATAGCTTGTAGACTGCTATCAACATATTCTCGATAAGGGAAATTTTAAAAGGCATATATTTTATGCAGAAGAAAATTGATCCCAGATGGAAGATCCAAGATCCAAAAAGGAGTCACCAACAAAGAAAGTAGTAAACGTGTGAATAAAACTAATTAAATGTTGACTTTATAAATAATAATAATATTCTGTTACAGAGTTGAGAAGAAATGAACCTAAAATGCATGCCAAAAATAATACACTTCAGGAGTGATGTGATTAAATGTTTTATGCTAACTATATTACTCAAGGAAAGGGTGATGATGTGATTAAATTTAGGATTTGATACGTACGTTAAAATATATAGGATAACAAGTAAAAGAACAGAAAGAGCACATATAATAAAGTAGGAAATGGAATGAGAAAAACACTCAATTTAAAAGAATACAAGAAAAAAAAGAGAAAAATAACATTGAAAAGGTAGGACAAATAGGAAACCCATAATAAGATGATAGAAACAAATCCAACTATATCAAATACTATCAACAATAAATATAAATAGATAAGTATCCAGCAGAAGAAATATATTTTTCAACTGGATAAATCAATAAATAAAATCCACCTAAAGATTGTTTTTAAAAAAACACATCAAAAATACAAAGGTATCTACAAAGAAATGGTCTCTGCCTTTCATTAATATCAACAACATGAAAGAAAGACTGAGGACATGTTTCTGGTTAAAGAGACTAAGGAAATATGACAAATAATTGGAATGTGTGGTCCTGAATTGGATCCTGGACCAGAAATATTCTCCTCCTTTGCCCTATAGAATATTAGTGAGATAAACTGTGATGAAGTACATAGATTTGATGAAAGTACTGGATCAGCGTTATTTCCTGACAATGTCTCTACCATGAGAAGCACATGTCCTATCTAATCTGCTGATCCTAGAAGGTGAGGGTATACAGAGCACAGCTGCCTCAACCCAGCCACAGTCTTCCATAGTAACAGGCAAGTTTGACCTTGGAGTACAAATGTAGGGCAAAGGCTAACAGAGCTTTGCCAAGAGAATGCATTGGTCATAGCAAACACTCTCTTCCAACAACACAAGAGATGACTCTACACATGAACATCACCAGATGGTAAATACTGAAATCAGATTGATTACATTCTTACAGCCGAAGATGGAGAAGCTCTATACAGACAGCAAAAACAAAACCAGGAGCTGACTGTGGCTCTGATCATGAACTCTTTATTGCCAAATTCAGACTTAAATTAAAGTAGGGAAAACCATTAGACTGTTCAGGTATGACATAAATCAAATCCCTTACAATTATACAGTGAAAGTGACAAGCAGATTCAAGGGATTAGATCTGATAGATAGAATGCCTGAAAAATTATGGACAGAGGTTCTTAACATGGTACAGGAGGCAGTGATCAAGATCATCCCCAAGAAAAAGAAATGCAAAAAGGAAAAATGGTTGTCTGAAGACAACTATTTGTAAATAGCTGAGAAAAGAAAAGAAGCGAAAGGCAAAGGAGAAAAGGAAATATATATCTATCCAAATACAGAGTTCCAAAGGATAGCATGGAGAGATAAGAAAGCCTTCCTAAGTGATCAATGCAAAGAAATAGAAGAAAACAATAGAATGTGAAAGACTAGAGATCTCTTCAAGAAAATTCGAGATAACAAGGGAACATTTCATGCAAAGATGGGCACAATAAAGGACAGAAACAGTATGGACCTAACAGAAGCAGAAGATATTAAGAAGAGGTGGCAAGAATACATAGAACGTAGAACAAAAAAGATCTTAATGACTCAGATAACCACAATGGTGTGATCACTCACCTAGAGCCAGACATCCTGGAATGTGAAGTCAAGTGGGCCTTAGAAAGCATCACTATGAACAAAACTAGTGGAGGTGATGGAATTCCAGTTGAGCTATTTCAAATCCTAAAAGATGATGCTGTAAAAGGGCTACACTCAATATGCCAGCAAATTTGGAAAACTCAGCAGTGGTCACAGGACTGGAAAAGGTCAGTTTTCATTGCAATCCCTAAGAAAGGCAATGCTAAAGAATGCTCAAACTACCGCACAATTGCACTCATCTCACACGCTAGTAAAGTAATGCTCAAAATTCTCCAAGCCAGGCTTCAGCAATACGTGAACCATGAACTTCCAGATGTTCAAGCTGGTTTTAGAAAAGGCAGAGGAACCAGAGATCAAATTGCCAACATCCANTCTCACACGCTAGTAAAGTAATGCTCAAAATTCTCCAAGCCAGGCTTCAGCAATACATGAACCATGAACTTCCAGATGTTCAAGCTGGTTTTAGAAAAGGCAGAGGAATCAGAGTTCAAATTGCCAACATCCACTGGATCATAGGAAAAGCAAGAGAATTCCAGAAAAACATTTATTTCTGCTTTATTGACTATGCTAAAGCCTTTGACTGTGTGGATCACAACAAACTGTGGAAAATTCATAAAGAGATGGGAATCCCAGACCACCTTACTTGCCTCCTGAGAAATCTGTATGCAGGTCAGGAAGCAACAGTTAGAACTGGACATGGAACAGATTGGTTCCAAATTGAGAAAGGATTATGTCAAGGCTGTATGTTGTCACCTTGCTTATTTAATTTATATGCAGAGTACATCATGCAAAATGCCAGAATGGATGAAGCACAAACAGGAATCAAAATTGCAGGGAGAAATATCGGTAACCTCAGATATGCAGACGACACCACCCTTATGGCAGAAAGCAAAGAGGAACTGAAGAGCCTCTTGATGAAAGTGAAAGAGATCAGTGAAAAAGCTGGCTTAAAACTCAACATTCAAAAAACTAAGATCACGGCATCCAGTCCCATCACTTGATAGCAAATCAATGGGGAAACAATGGAAACAGTCACAGACTTTATTTTCTTTGGCTCCAAAATTACTGCAGATGGTGACTGCAGCCATGACATTAAAAGATGTTTGCTCCTTTGAAGAAAAGTATGACAAACCTAGACAGCATATTAAAAAGCAGTGACATTACTTCGCCAACAAAGGTCCACCTAGTCAAAGCAATGATTTTTCTGGTAGTCAGGTATGGATGTGAGAGTTGGACCATAAAGAAAGCTGAGCACCAAAGAATTGATGCTTTTGAACTGCAGTGTTGGAGAAGACTCTTGAGAGTTCCTTGGACTGCAAGGAGATCCAACCTGTCAATCCTAAAGGATATCAGGCATGAATATTCATTGGAAGGATTGATGCTGAAGGTGAAGCTCCAGATCTTGGCCACCTGATGCAAAGAACTGACTCATTGGAAAGGACCCTGATTCTGGGAAAGAGTGAAAGCAGGAAGAGAAGGGATGACAGAGGATGAGATGGTTGGATGTTGTCAATCCTAAAGGATATCAGGCATGAATATTCATTGGAAGGATTGATGCTGAAGGTGAAGCTCCAGATCTTGGCCACCTGATGCAAAGAACTGACTCATTGGAAAGGACCCTGATTCTGGGAAAGAGTGAAAGCAGGAAGAGAAGGGATGACAGAGGATGAGATGGTTGGATGGCACCACTGACTCGATGGACATGAGTTTAAGCAAGCTCTGGCAGTTGGTGATGGACAGGGAAGCCTGGCTTGCTGCAGTCCATGGAGTCACAAAGAGTCAGACACAGCTGAATGATTGAACTGACTAACTGACTGAACCACAGTCCTCAGTGAAAATATAGGCTGCCCCCACTGCCACAGCAGCAAGCAAAGCCATGCAACCTAGATCAACCAAGACCCCAGTGACTCAAGATGCCTGGGAATAAATGGGAGATCATTGAGATCGGGATTTTTTGCTGCAATAGGTGACCTAGACAATCACACAGTTAGGTTATTCTAGGAAGAAATTATGTTAACATTAGGAAAATCAATTGACATACTTCAGCCTTGGGAAAATTAGCTACTAAAATGAAAAACAATTCAATTATATCCCTATATCACAGTATATATAAGAATCAATTCCAAGGACTTCCCTGGTGGTACAGTGGATAGGAATCCACCTGCCAATGCAGGGGCCAAGGGTTCATTTGACCCCTAGTCTGGGAAGATTCCAGATGCTGTGGAGCAACAAAGACTGTGCTCCACAGCTACTCAGCCTGCACTCAGCCTGTGCTCCACCACAAGAGAAGGCACTGCAGCACAAGAAGGATCAGCCCCTGCTGCTAAAGAAAGCACACTCAGCAAAGAAGACCCAGTGCAACCAAAGCTAAATACACATTTTAAAAAAAATAATCAATTCCGGATGGACTGAAGATCTAAATACAACAAGAAAAAAAAGCATAAAACCTTAAAAAACAATAAAGGAGAATATATTTACAACCTCAAGTTATGCTTTTTAAAAAGACGTAAAAAACATAAACTGTAACAATACAGATTGATAAGTTATACTAATTAAATAAGAATTTGTGTCTGTAAAAAAATGAATAGGCAAGTCACAGAATAGGAAAAAAGATTTATAACTTGTATAATCAGCAAAAGACTAATATCCAGAATATTCAAAGAACTATAGCTAACACAGAGAAGAGTGAGGGTAAGAAGAAATTCCCACCAGTGATACAGAGGCTAATAATAGCGTTTGCTCTTATCTGGAAACTGTGGACTTGCTGAACTCGGTGATCCTCGGGGGTCGCCATTCCAACTTTTGGTTTGGGGCCGTGCGGGACCTTCACTGCTGCACAGGCTTCTCTAGTTGCGGCGACTGGGGTCTACTCGCTATCGTGCTGTGCGAGCTTCTCGTTGCAGGGCCTTCTCCTGTTGCAGGGCGCAGATTCCAGGGCTTGCAGGCTTCCGCAGTCGCAGCACATGGGCTTACTAGTTGTGGTTCTTGAGCTCTAGGGAACAGGCTCAATAGTTGTGGCCCACAGGCTTAGTTGCTCCGTGGCTTGTGGGATCCTCCCGGACTAGGGATAGAACCCGTGTTCCCTGCACTGACAGGCAAATTCTTTACCACTGAGACACCAGGGAAGCCCCAACATCCCATACTACCGAATCTTCTGTTTCCCAGGTGAAGGCGGAGGGCCAGCTGTTATCACTTCCATGCTGCTTTCTCTTCTGAATCTCTGCCTCCCTGAGACTGGTTCAGTGTTGAAATTCAGGTGTGGTCTCACCTTTCTAGCTGTCTTTCCCCCCCGCCCCCCACATTGAAATATTCTTCACTTCAACAAGAAGTGAGCATACTCAGTGATGAGTCTGGTTGATGGTGGGATCCACTTAGGATATTTTAAAGCATCTAGCCAAGAAATACCCACTGAATTTCAGCTGCTGGACTTTGTCCTGAACTCTGTTTATATCTCCAAAGAGAAGCTTGTTTTGTGTTGCATTATTTTTCCCTCCTCTTCGTGGGCCAGATTCAATTTGTCACTACTTGGATATTGAACACTTTTTGCAAATTAAAGAGAAAGTCACCTCAGGCAACTCTCAAATACAGGCTTATTGGAGACTTGATGATACTGCAAATCATTAAAGAGCTTAGATTCTGTTCCGCTGCCCTCACTGATCGAATAGAGGGCATGGCTTTGAAGCCAGCAAGGACCCCTGGGACTGACCTACTGCTTTCGCCTTCAGCTTCAAAGTTTATCTCATTACTAATGTTTGAGCCTCTAGATTCTGCTGGCTAGTTTACTCATCTTGAAGTACGATAATACTGTTAATGCCATTGGAAATTATTTGTCCTTCTTTGTATTAACTGTTTCCCTCTGCTCGATTCATACATTTTATTTACAATTTTGCAATGACAAGTTGTCTTCTCATAATCCTTCTCTTTCTGGTCATTCAAAGTAAAGACTATACTATCCTCTTTCTGTTAGGATAATCTGTTGCTATGGAAATAGAGTTTCCCAACAGGGATTAAATGATCTAGGAGTACTAAAGAAAGAAAAAAAAATTATTTTTCTAAGGAAAAAAAATGTGTTCAAATACAATCCCTTTAAACGAAGGGGTCATTAAAAATATTTTACAATTATTAATTGAGCATTACACAGCAGGGTCCTGAGCAACACAGAGAAAGAAAGTCCATAAAATTTTTTTCCAGATGTAAGACTGTTTATAATTCAGATGTAAAAAAACATGTTTGGGAGCATAAAAGCAGTATTAAAAAAAAAAGCCAGAGTAGACTAAGAAAGGTAGATTGGCTTGATGTGAATAAGCCAGTAGAATATGGTGTTAAAGCCAAAATCATGAATTTTAATTTCATAATTAGAATTTAGGTTTAGAAAGAAGTCCAAGGAAGATGACTTCATTCTTTCATTTGGCGAACACTTTCTGAAGGTCTAATTGGCACTGGGATCCTGGGCTAAGCATGAGGGAGCAGGATAATAGAAAATACTGAAACAATGTGTCTTGGGTCAGGTTCCCTAGAAGCAGAGCCTGAGGTAAGGATTTGAGTGCATATAATTTATTAAGGGAGTTCCTTAGGGACAAAGAGCAACAAAATAAGACTAGAGAAGGCACTAAGGCTGGCTGTGGTAATCTTACCTAAGGTAAGACCAAGTAACGGACTGACTTCATCCTGACCCCTTAGAGAGCTCTGGAGCACGAACATTTCCCATGAAATTGGTCCCACCTGGAGGCAGTGAAAAAGCATTTTGTACATCCCCACCATGCAGGGCCTGGAGGCTGCCCCCAGGGAAAGTGGGTGGCTTGTTTGCTGTTGTCTAGTTGCTAACTCATGTCTGACTCTACAGACACCCCATGGACTGTAGCCCACCAGGTTTCCCAGGCAAGAATACTGGAGTGGGTTGCCATCTCCTTCTCAGGGGATCTTCCTGGACCAGGGATCGTACCTGCATCTCCTGCATTGGCAAGCAGTTTCTTTACCATTGAGCCACCAAGGAACCCCAATGTGGGTAGTTTACCAAACAAGTTAGCTCTCTTTGAGCAAAGGGCAATCCTCCAGAAAAGGGAACAGGAGTGAGCTGTTAGTAGCCAGTGCTTATGGCAGCTGTGGGCTGGATGCCCTTGCCTGCTAATTGGGATCTCAGAGGGACACCAGCAGTGTAAACAGTACTTCAAATTATTAAGAGAAATTTATTTTGAACTTAAAATCATGCACCTGGTCCTCTAGCCTCTCTCTGAATGAATTTTGTTGTAGTGCAGTCACTCAGTTGTATCCGACTCTCTGCGGCCCCGTGGACTGCAGCATGCTAGACTTCCCTGTCCATCACCATCTCCCAGAGTTTGTTCAAACTCATATACATTGAGTCAGTGATGCCATCCAACCATCTTGTCCTCCAGGGGATCTTCCCAACCTGGGACTGAACCAGTGTCTCCTGCATTGCAGGCAGATTCTTTACCAGCTGAGCTACAAGGGAAGCCCCTGAAAGAATTACTTGAGGGCAGTAATGGAGCAGCAAGGTAAATGAGTTCAAGAAAGAGAAATGAATGGCATACAAGAAAAAAACATAAAGAAATACACAAAGTGTCAAGTTTATTCTCATAACTCCTAATGCAGAAATCAAGAAGAAATCTGGAAGTATAATTCCAGATGATTACCATAAAGCAAGTGGTGGTGTAGGATGAGAAGCCGAAAAATTAAAGTACCCTAAGGCGAGTATTCGGAGAAGGCAATGGCACCCCACTCCAGTACTCTTGCCTGGAAAATCCCATGGACGGAGGAGCCTAGTGGCTGCAGTCCTTGGGGTCGCTAAGAGTCAGAGAGACTGAGTGACTTCACTTTCACTTTTCACTTTCATGCATTGGCGAAGGAAATGGCAACCCACTCCAGTGTTCTTGCCTGAAGAATCTCAGGGATGGAGGAGCCTGGTTGGCTGCCATCTATGCGGTCACATAGAGTTGGACACGACTGAAGCGACTTAGCAGCAGTAGCAAGATGAGTATTGGGCTTCCCAGGTAGCTCAGATGGTAGAGAATCTGCCTGCCAATGTAGAAGATGAGAGTTCGATCCCTGGGTTGGGAAGAACCCTTGGAGGAGGAAATGGCAATTTCCAGGCAAGGTATTCTTGCCTGGAAAATCTCATGGATAGAGGAACCTGGTGGGCTACAGTCAATGAGGTTGCAAAGAGTAATTGGACACAACTAAGCATGCATGCACACACAAGGTGATCTAGAGAGGAAGAAATAAACACAGATCACTTCTGGGCCTGCGCTCTTCAAGATGATCGTTATGGGCTGAATTGTGATTCCACAAAATTCTTATATTGAAGCCCAAACCCTCAGAAGCTCAGAATGCATTTGTATTTGGAGATAGGGCTTTTAAAGAAATGAGGAAGTTAAAATGACATTGTTAGGGTGAATCCTGATCTAATCTGACTGGTGTTCTTATAAGAAGAGGACATGCAGATACACAAGTGACACCAGGGATGTGTGCACACAGTGGAAAGGCCATGTGAGGACACAGCAGGAAGACAACCATCAACAAACCAAGAAGAGAGACCTCAGGGAAGCTGAGCCTGGCCACACCTTGATCTTGGATTGCCAGCCTCCGGAACTGTGAGATAATACATTTCTGTTGTTTAAGCCACCTATGCTGTGGCATTCCATTATGGTAGCCTGAGAAAACCAATATGATGGTATTCACTGGCTACATTAAATATAATTAAATAAATTAAAACTTCAGTTCCTCAGTCACACCAATCACATTTCAAGCACTCAGCAGCCCATGTAGCTGGTGGTTACCTTAATAGACAGTCTTAAAAATAGAAGACATTTCCATCATAACAGAAATTTTGTTGGACAGTACTACTCTAAAGTGAAAGCAAGTTGCTCAGTTGTGTCTAACTCTTTGTGACCCCATGGACATACAGTCCAGGCCAGAATACTGGAGTAGCTACCCTTTCCCTTCTCCAGGGGATCTTCCCAGCCCAGGGATCGAACCCAGGTCTCCCACATTGCAGGCAGATTCTTTACCAGCTGAGTAACAAGGTTACTACTCTAAAGGTTGAAGTCAAATTTTAAGTTTCAATAAATGAACTAAAAACTTCAAAGATAATGATAAGAAGAAGAGAACTAAAAATTAACTGAAGAAAACGTAATAAATCCAACAAAAGACCCCAAAGAACAAAACACCAATAAAATTAAGTACTGGGAATATAACTGACCATATCAATAATCATAATAAACACAAATATATTGAAATCCCCCTTTAAAAGACAGATTACACAATGGGGAGAGAAGGAAAGGAGAGAGGAAAGTATGAAGTAAAATTTAAAATAGAGGTCTTAAATATATACAGTCACTAACAAAAAGAAAATGTAGCAATATTAGTGTTAAACAACATAGGATTCAGTTCAAAAAACAATAAATGGAACAAAAAAACATATTATACTTTTTTAAAATATGCACTCAATCACAGAGAGTGATAACTCTGAAAGGCTATACTCAGAGTGCAAACTTCAAACTCAAAAAAGTGGAAAATACAATCTTGGCTTAGTAATAAGATTTTATATATATTAGATCACTAGTAAAATTTCAATAAAGTAACAGAAGTCAGAAGTCTTATAAGCCATGGTAACTGACCACATCAAGGAAAAAAAAAAGAAAAGAAACAAATGAAAAGAGAGAACCAAAATATCTATCAACTGGGAGGTATTTTGAACATCCTTCTAAATAACTCCTGGAACAAAGAGGAACTCGAAATGTTATTTAGAAACACTATTCAGAAAGGAACAACAATGAAAGCATGTGTTCAGTCAAGATTCTGAGCTGGGGGCAATAGAAACGAAGTACAGCTGACTTTGGAGAAGGCATTGGCACCCCACTGCAGTACTCTCGCCTGGAAAATCCCATGGATGGAGGAGCCTGGAAGGCTGCAGTTCATGGGGTCACTAAGAGTCAGACACGACTGAGCGACTTCACTTTCACTTTTCACTTTCAGGCATTGGAGAAGAAAATGGCAACCCACTGCAATGTTCTTGCCTGGAGAATCCCAGGGACAGGGGAGCCTGGTGGGCTGCCGTCTATGGGGTCGCACAGAGTCGGCCACGACTGAAGTGACTTAGCAGCAGCAGCAATAGCTGACTTAGACAGAAAATGAAACTATTAACAGGACTCTGGGCTTGCCCAGCAGTCCAGTGATTAAGACTTCCACTGCAGAGATGGCTGTTTTGTTATTGTTCAGTCACTAAACGAAAAGTCGTGTCCTACTCTGCAACCCCGTGGACTGTGGCCCAGCAGACTCCTCTGTCCATGGGATTTCCCAGGCAAGAATACTGGTGAGGGTAGCCACTTCCTTCTCCAGGGGATCTTTCGGACCCAGGGATTGAACCCATGTCTCCTGCATTGGCAAGTGCATTTTTAAGCTGAGTCACCAAGGAAGCCTCCACTGCAGGGGGCTCGGGTTCAATTCCTAGTCAAGGAACTAAGATTCTACATGCCGTGCAGCAAGGCCAAAAAAAAAAAAAAGACAATTAATTAGCCTGCAGAGTTTGGCAGTAGAACTAGACTCAGGCTGCACAGCTGGAGCAATGCCCCCGCAGTACCAGTGACTCCATCTGGGGGGACAGTGCTCCTGCCCCTACCAGGTGCCTGTTGCCCATCTGGCCCCACTGACCCCGGCAGCCATGGACCCTGAGACTGCCCCTGGAGGTCCTGTCCCAAGGACCTGGTCTTTCTGCCAAGGCTACTGCTATCACCTCTGTACATTGCTAACGCTCAAAGCAAAACTGGCCTAGCACAACTATTCTTGGAGCCTAGATCACATGTCTATATTCTTGCCACAAGAGAGACCAACATTTTCGCTTTTATAGAGAAGGCAGGCATTGCCTCCCACTAAGACTTATCAACTCAAGAACAAAATAAGCCCAAAGTAAGTGTAAGAAAGCAAATAACAAATATAAATAGAAAACGTATCAAAATGGAAAAGAAAAAGAAGATAGACTTGATTTTTTTTTTAAAGACAGGCAAACTTTTATCATGCCTGATTATAGAAAGAACGAGAAAACGCAGACACCTTTTAGGATACAAAGAGAAACACAGGGACTTCCCTAGTGCTCCAGTGGCTAAGACTATGAGCTTCCATTGTAGGGGGCCTGGGTTCAATCCCTGGTCAGGGAACTAGATCCCACATGCTGCAACTAGACCCTGTACAGCCAAAAAATAAATGTTTTCTTTTTTAAAAGAAAAGGAATATAACTATAGAGTTCTTATTTATAAAGTAATATTATATACAGGTTATTATCAATAAAGTTAAAAACAGAGTACATGAATATTTTCAAAGACAACATGAAATAATTGACTCAAGAGAAGAATCAGAATACAAAGAGATCAATAGCCATTTTAGAAATTTGTAAAAATCTGTCCTGAAAAGGAATCAAGAAGATTCAGATGGTTTTCCAAGTGAGCTGTAGAAAAATTTTAAGAAAAAAGTGACTTCTGTTTTAGACAAACAATTCCGAATCAAGTATAGAAAAGGCGAAAAGTTTCCCCACTTCATTTTACAAATTAAACTATGTTACGAAACGGGCTTCCTTGGTGGCTCAGACGGTAAAGAATCTGCCTGCAATGCAGAAGACCCAGGAGAAGGAAATGGCAACCCACTCCGGTATTCCTGCCTAGAGAAGTCCATAGACAGATGAGCCTGGTGGGCTACGTTCCATGGGGTCTTGAAGAGTCAGACACAACTGAGCCACCAACACTTTCACTTTCATTACTACTTTCATGTCATCAAAACTGGACAAAAATTGCATACTGAATGAGACAATTACTGACAGTAGCATTCAAAAATGTAGATGTAAAAATCCTAAACCAGATATTAGTAAATCTTAAGGCTTATTCCAGGAATGCCAGGATGACTCAACATTAAGAAATCTCACTAACAAAGAACAAAATATCAGGATTTTCTCCATCTTGATAGATATAAAAATGCATTTGAGAGCATACAGCAGGCTTCTTGAAATAAAAATTCCGTTTTAAACTTTAGAAAACTTTTTATAAGGTAGGAATAGAAAGAAATTCCTTTTCCTCGATAGAAGTTAACTATCAGAAACATGCAAATTATTTTTGATGGTGAACTACTCCAGGCATTTTAATTGAAGACAAGACCAAGAAAACGTATCATATAAAAGTTCTTGGGTTGAAAGAAATTGCCTGAAACTAATTCTGACTAATTTGATACAAAGGGAGGGAGAGTTTATTGGAAAGCTTTTAGAAAGTTCTCCAAATCAGCCAGGAGCCAAGAGACCCTCACTCCAAAAGAGACAGGAATTACTTGGTCTCTAGAATTAATGAATTTCACTTTTTTTTTTTGGTTTGCTTACACATGGGTCACGTTCTTCAAGATCTGAACTCCTAGGACAGCAAATTCAAATGGCTAAGCCAGGGTCATGGTCTTGCCCTTTGACTACACAGGTCCACTGATGGGAAAGATCTAACAAAGAAATGTCCAAGGTCCTCTTCTACATCCATAGTACGAAAGCAGGGTGCCAGGACTTACTATTCTTCTATGACTGCCCACAGTAGGGGAGATTCCACAAAATCAATAAATCAATCAAGGTTCTGCTAGAAGCAGAAACAGATGGTAAGGAAAAATAATTCAGTCAGTGCAATAAGATAAAAACTTTTTCTAAGAAAAAGGAAATAAGTGGTAAAGATTTCAAAAGGAAAAAGTAAAATCCTTATTATCTGGAGATGATATCACTCTCAAGCTAGAAAATTCAATAGAATCAATTGAAAATTAATATATTCTTTGTATATATTTACTATCATATTGTATAAATAATATAAATTCACAAAAGTGGCTAAGTATTATACATGATCAACACAAACAAAATCAATAAATTTATAGGAAATAAATCAATAAATTCCTACCTATTGGCAATAATCAACTAGAAAAGGTAATGAAAAAATGAAAATAAATAAAAACAAAGCTTTCCTGGCTCAGCAGTAAAGAATTCACCTGCCAATGCAGGAGACGCAGGTTCAGTCCCTGGGTTGGAGTAGAATATGGCAACTTGTCCCAGCATCCTTGCCTGGGACATCCCATGGACAGAGGAGCCTGGTGAGCAACAGTCCACGGGATCAAAATAGTTAGACACAACTTAGCAACTAAACAGCAACAAGTGAAAAAAATACCCATTCACAGAAACAGCAAAAACGGAAATATCCAAAAGCCACCCTAACAAGAAACGTGTGAAACTCATGTAAATAAAAATATACAATTTTTATGAAATATATGGTAAAGAAGACCCAAGAAAATCAAGAACGATACCATATTTCAGAATGCGAAGACTCAAAATTATAAAGTCACTCAACTAACCTATAAAAGCACTATAATCCCAATAAAATCTAAGCATAGTTCTTTATGGAATTTGCAAGCTTTTCATAAAGTTCATCTAGAAGAGAAAAACATATCATAATACATTTGGCAAAAATGAGGGAGCATTTACCATACCAGGTTTCAAAATCAAGCTTTAATGATTAAAACATGCGGTACAGTCAATAGAAGACAAGATAGACTCTAGCAGCAGCCACATATTCACAATTTCTGTTATGACAAAGGCAGCAACTTACATTAAATGGCATTACAACTGGCTAAGCATTTGGAAACAAAATCAGAATCCTATTCCCTGTGTTGCACAAAAATAAATTCCCCATAAAGAGCTAAATGTAAAAACAAAATTATAAAAGCATCCTAAGAATGTACAAGATGATTTTAATGCAATCTGGGGGTAAAAAGTCTTTTATCAGATCCAGAGGCCATATGTTGACCATTTCACTGTATAAGAATTTTAAATTTTAAATAATAAAAGGTACCTTTTAAAAGATTTAAAAAATAAAGCAATAGACTGGGAGAAAATATTTGAGAGAGCTTCTGCAAATCAATAAGAAAAAGACCACAACCCAATTTTAAAATAGGCAAAGGGTAAAACAAGTATTTCACCAAAATGTTTCACATTAAACATGTGGAAAGACGTTCAATATAACTCTAATCAAAAGAAGGCAAATAAAAGTAACAATCATATTTTTTACAGTCAGATTTGCAGATGTTCAGTATCCAATGTTAGCACAAGAATGTTGTCAGGAAGTGATTTTTATGGAACTATAAATTGGCTACAGTTTTTTGGAAGACAATTTGGCACTACCTATTGAAAACTTAGATGCATATACTATTTGCCCCGGCAATTCCACTTTTAAGTTATCTGTCCAACAGAAATATCCTCTCAACTATGATACAATATAAGTAGAAAAATTTTTATAGCACCATTGTCTGTAATAGCCAAAAACTGAACATGATCTAAATGTCCATTAGTAAGAGAAAAGAAAATTAAGCCTGTACTATGTAAAATTTTGGAGCAGTTTGGAAGAATAATGTGGACATGGATATACTGGTACAGTATCCTCAAATCTATTAAGAGAAAAAGTAAACTTAAGCGAACAATACGATCCTATTTTGGAGAAGGAAATGGCAACCCTCTCCAGTATTCTTGCCTAGAGAGTCCTGTGGACAGAGGAGCCTGGTGGGCTGCTGTCCATAGGGTCACACAGAGTCGGACACGACTGAAGTGACTTAGCATGCATGCATGCATTGGAGAAGGAAATGGCACCCCACTCCAGTATTCTTGCCTGGAGAATCCCAGGGACAGGGGAGACTAGTGGGCTGCCGTCTATGGGGTCGCACAGAGTGGGACACAACTGAAGTGACTTAACAGCAGCATGATCCTATTTATGTGAAAATCTAACCCTATCATTTTGTTAACATATAAATCCATAGGAAAAGGGCTAGAAAGGTGCACATCAAATTGTTTGTGTGAAAACCTTTGGGGAAGGGAGAAGAGTTGGGGGAAACAGACTTTTCTTTCTTATTCAACTGCTATACCTGCTTCTCTGTGGCTCTGAGAGTAAAGCATCTGCCTGCAATGAGGGAGACCTGGGTTCGATCCCTGGGTTGGGAAGATCCCTGGAGAAAGAAATGGCAACCCACTCTGGTATTCTTGCCTAGAAAAGCCCATGGATGGAGAAGCCTGGTAGGCTAAGGTCCAGGGGGTTGCAAAGAGTCGGACACAACTAAGCGACTTCACTTTCTTTTCACTTTCAACTGCTACACCAGAAATTTTTACAACAAAAATGTGCTGGCATCTGCTTATATAATTTTTTTAACATTTTTGAAAGATGAAGTATTATGCCAGTGGCAGAGGAGAGGAAGATGAAAGAGGACTGCGATCTTAAGTGAGACAGTGAGATAGCGAGGAGGAGACCATTACCCAGTGAGCAAGAAGTGACGAGAATGCCGAATAGGCAGTGGTACTTGGGATGATGAGGACACAGACTGGAGAGAGAGGATCATGCAGCTGCCAGTTTTCAAGTGTAGGCATGAAGAGGGAGGAATACTCAAAGCATGTAAGTCTATAGCAGTACTGTTCACAATAGCCAAGACATGGAAACACCCTAATTGTCCACCAAAAGATGAACGGTTAAAGACATGCTACACATATACAATGGTATATTACTCAGCCTTAAAGAAAGAATGAAATAATGCCATTTGTAGCAACACACATGCAACTAGAGGTTATCATACTAAGTGAAGTCAGAAAGAGAAAGCCACACGATACCACTTATATGTGGAATCTAAATTATGACACAAAGGAGCCTATCTATGAAACAGAATCACAGACATAAAGAACAGACGAGGGAAAGGGGGTTGAGGGAAAGATGGAGTGGGAGTTCGGGGTTAGTAGATGTAACCTTTTATATATAGCATGGATAAATAGCAAAGTCCTATTGTATAGCATAGAGAGCTATGTTTATTATCTTATGATAAACCATAAGGGAAATGAATATTAAAAAAGAATGTATATATGTATAACTGAATCAATTAATCATAAATTAACAATATATACTTCAATTTATAAAAACTGAGAACTAAGTTTTTAGATTTAAATGTGAGGACAGAGTGATTCTGGGTGATGATGGGGCCCACGTGTGACCCTGAGATTGTGAATGATTCATGGAAATAGACTGCAAGGAATGAGAAATTGGAGACAAGAGACCATAAAGTGTTTGTCGTAAAAGTGTAGGCAGACTGCAGGTGCTACCTAATTTAGTTCATAGAGAAAACTGAAACACAAAAGAAGGGGCTTCCCTGGCAGCCTGGCGGTTAAGACTCTCCCTTCCAATGCAGGAGATGTGGGTTCAAGCCCTACTTCTACTCCTGGCTAGGATCCCACATGCCTTGTGGCCAAAAAAGGAAAATAAAATCTTAAAATAGAAGTAATATTGCAACAAAAATCAATAAAGTATTTTTAATATGGTTTTTTTAAAAAAGCTCAAGAGAAATGTTTTAGGTTTATACTACCTAAAAGAATTTAGTCCAATAATGGAAATGTTCTCTATCTACCTTGTTCAATTCAGAAGCGACTAGACACATATGGCTAGTGAACAGTTGTAATGTAGCAATGTAGCTAGCGAGAATGGGAAACTGAAATTTTATTTGTGTTCCTTTTAATTCATTTGTATTTAAACAGCCACATGTGGCCAACGGCTACAGCAGTAGGCAGTATAGCTCTAGAGGAAGCACCACATACCAAGACATATAGTTAACTAAAAGTACCATAATGGGATAAGTCTAAAACACTGGGAACTGGTGGATACCATTTACTATGATGGGAAAAAGCCGTGTAACCTGTTCATCTTACTTCACAATGTTCAGTTCAGTTCAGTCGCTCGGTCGTGTCCGACTCTTTGCGACCCCATGAATCGCGGCACGCCAGGCCTCCCTATCCATCACCATCTCCCGGAGTTCACTCAGACTCACGTCCATCGAGTCCGTGATGCCATCCAGCCATCTCATCATGGGTTGTCCCCTTCTCCTCCTGCCCCCAATCCCTCCCAGCATCAGAGTCTTTTCCAATGAGTCAACTCTTCGCATGAGGTGGCCAGAGTACTGGAGTTTCAGCTTTAGCATCATTCCTTCCAAAGAAATCCCAGGGTTGATCTCCTTCAGAATGGACTGGTTGGATCTCCTTGCACTCCAAGGGACTCTCAAGAGTCTTCTCCAACACCACAGTTCAAAAGCATCAATTCTTCGGTGCTCAGCCTTCTTCACAGTCCAACTCTCACATCCATACATGACCACAGGAAAAACCATAGCCTTGACTAGTTGCCACAAATAGCAATTTTTATAATGGTGGTTTTAGATTCTGAAGGTCTAGAACTGATTTTTGAGATTCCATTAGTCTCCTATAAAAATCTAAGTTTCTTTTTTTCAAGTGAACTGAAATTCTTTTTCTCTCTCTTTTACACATTACACACACAGACACACTCCCTCTTCTGGATCATCTTGATGCTTACCTAATGATCCCAAATAACTAGTATCAGTATCAAATAAATAGTATCAGTGCCTGAATGTGTATTTTTATTTACTGTCTTCAGGTCAGTTCAGTTCATTTCAGTCTCTCAGTCGTGTCCGACTCTTTGCGACCCCATGAATCACAGCATGCCAGGCCTCCCTGTCCATCACCATCTCCCGGAGTTCACTCAGACTCACGTCCATCGAGTCCGTGATGCCATCCAGCCATCTCATCCTGGGTTGTCCCCCAAATAAGCCATTTTAATGACAGCTGGCTGAGGCATGAAAAAAACAAACAAACAAAAAAGACAAGGACAGATCTATTTCTCAAAAGATACATTTGTACCAACTGAAGGCCAAATGATACAATAGCATGTTGTAGAAAGAAATGTTTCTCAGAAGTTTCAAGAGTACACTAGGTCCCTGCCAAATGCAGAATGCTGCTGCTGCTGCTAAGTCACTTCAGTCGTGTCCGACTCTGTGTGACCCCATAGACGGCAGTTTCCAATGAGTCAACTCTTCGCATGAGGTGGCCAGAGTACTGGAGTTTCAGCTTTAGCATCATTCCTTCCAAAGAAATCCCAGGGTTGATCTCCTTCAGAATGGACTGGTTGGATCTCCTTGCACTCCAAGGGACTCTCAAGAGTCTTCTCCAACACCACAGTTCAAAAGCATCAATTCTTCGGTGCTCAGCCTTCTTCACAGTCCAACTCTCACATCCATACATGACCACAGGAAAAACCATAGCCTTGACTAGACGGACCTTAGTCGGCAAAGTAATGTCTCTGCTTTTGAATAGACTATCCAGGTTGGTCATAACTTTACTTCCAAGGAGTAAGCGTCTTCTAATTTCATGGCTGTAGTCACCATCTGCAGTGATTTTGGAGCCCCAGAAAACTAAAGTCTGACACTGTTTCCACTGTTTCCCCATCTATTTCCCATGAAATGATGGGACCGGATGTCATGATCGTTTTCTGAATGCTGAGCTTTAAGCCAACTTTTTCACTCTCCTCTTTCACTTTCACCAAGAGGCTTTTTAGGTCCTCTTCACTTTCTGCCATAAGGGTGGTGTCATCTGCATATCTGAGGTGATTGATATTTCTCCCGGCAATCTTGATTCCAGCTTGTGCTTCTTCCAGTCCAGCGTTTCTCATGATGTACTCTGCATAGAAGTTAAATAAGCAGTGTTAAGGACATAGAAACGTCCTTCAGAGATCCCTTGGTCTGCAGAGTATCCGACTCTTTGCGACCCCATGGACTGTAGCCTATCAGGCTCCTCCATCCATGGGATTTTCCAGGCAAGAGTGCTGCAGTGGATTGCCATTTCCTTCTCTAGGGGATCTTCCCGACCCAGGAATCTAACCCGGGTCTCCCGCATTGCAGGCAGACGATTTACCATCTGAGCCACCAGGACTCTATATTAGGGCAAGAGATGTGGAAATATGACTTATCCATGTAAACCTGTACACAAACCAGGGAGTGGATGAATTCCTGGAGACAGTTAATGTGGTGATGACCAGCAGGGCTTCCTACGACCACTATTGGGCACTTTCAGGAGCTTGTCAATCACTGACATGGGAAAGAGACTGAGGGGTACTGAAGGACTTCATAAAGGGATTGAGGAAGAAATTTTAAAATATTTCAATGACTGCCTGAAAGGTTTATTTGCATATTTATGGCTCTTTCTGTTAAAAAATGTTCACTTATTTCCATAGAGTTTGTGGTTCTTCCTTTTATCTAGGAAATTCAGTTATCATTGAAAGCTATCACAGGTTTTGAATCAAACATTATCTCAGCCTGAACTGAGCCTTAGCCCCCAATGAACTGCTTCTCAAGTGTAGAAATCTCAAATACAGTGAAACCTAACACAAGTTGTACTCTCCAGCCAGGCACCCCTGAACTATAGACAGGATGCAGTACTTTGTTAATTATACCTAAGGGACATGCAGATGAGCCTCTGAGCACCTAGAGCTTTATCATTCTGTTCCTAACATCAGTTCTGATGGGGCCTGTGGCATCCTCCGTTCCTGGTGGAAAGTATTTGTCTTAGGGAAAAGAGTCTAGATTTTATGGAATTTGACAGCTAAGGGAGAGATTTCCAACAATGAGTTCTCAAATATTTGGCTGTAAGCACCATGCATTCCATGGACTTGGACTCCAGACTTTCCATTCCCCAATTTTTCTTTGCCCAGAGTCCACTTCCTACATCTCTAGTGTCATTGAACATTCTCTGTAAAAGAGTCCCTTCCAGGAATGGAATTTACTCCAATCTTAAGAGTTCTAACTTTAATTATAAGGCTTCTTTAACAGCATTGCTATTTGTCATCCATGTAATTCTCTTGTTCCATCTCAGAGTTCCGCTCTGTGGAATGTGTAATCAGACGAAAAATCTACACCAAACAGAGGGGAATTCACAAAAGGTGACTTATAAAATGTGTGCTAATTTTCAGTCTGCTATGAGTTGATGTTTATAGTTGAAGAAAGAAACCTCACACTGAATCACAAGTACCATAGAATTACAAAACTACTTCATTCCCTCAACACTTACATAGTGCAAATCAGTGAAGTTGTAATGCTGAATTCTCCTTTACTTCATATCCAGGAGTCAGCCTATCACCCCGAATCCTGGTTTTCTACCTCCTCCACACCACTGCCTAACTTTGATCATTTGGCTATTCATTACTCAAAATATAGGTAATAAGAAATAAAGGCAGGAGTTTAAAATTCAAAAACAGTCTCCTGTATAGTGTGAACAGCTTTTATAATATTTTGATGGTGCTTAGGGGATGGAGACTGATTCTGATTACTGAAACACGTTTGGAAAATTCTCTGCATCTTTATGTGTACATCTCTATGGCATACATCTCTGCTATCTCCTTCCTGAACAACACTGATAACCAAAGTGAAAGTGAAATAGCTCAGTCATGTCCGACTCTTTGAGACCCTATAGACTGTAGCCTTCCAGGCTCTTCCATCCATGGAATTTTCCAGGCAAGCGTACTGGAATGGGTTGCCATTTCCTTCTCCACGGGATCTTCCCAACCCAGGGATCGAACCCGGGTCTCTCGCATTGCAGGCAGACAATTTACCATCTGAATCACCTGGGAAGCCCTTCTGATAACCGAGATCAAGCATAAATACAACCTCCCTTGAAAAAACTGCCTCTACTTCCCTGTACAGTTTGTCCGTCAGCCTTCTTAGTCTAACAGCACTCTGTTTGGTATCTAATATACTCAAGTAGTTGGAATACTATGTTCTAATGTTTTCCAGTAGGTCTTGCCCTTTACTCTGTGGATGCCAGGATGCCAGAGGTCTTTCTGATGCATCTGTATATCTCAGTCATTGTTTGATACATAGGTGATTAGTACTCCTATGTATGTTTGGTGTGAATTTTGTTCAATGAATGAATGGTGTGACTTTCATTCAGCCGTTTACCACTTTCAACCATCTCCTGCCTTGTCCACTGAGAATACTTCTTCCACTGTTACTAGCTTTCTGGAAAATGAAAGTTAGTACTTCCTTGCTTGTTTGCAGATACAATACAAAGTTCCCAACACACTCCATTTTTATCCAGACTCAAGTAAGAGGAGGAAGAAGAAGCAAAGTAAATAGAGAACTCAGCTTCAGAGTGTCAGGAGCTATACAATTTTAACTACATCTATAACCCAGGTCTTACAAATAGTCAAGAATATCCAGGGCATCAGTTTTGAAATTCTACCAATAGTAATGGGAGAAAGAAGTAATCCTTAGAATATTGCAAAAAAAAAAAATAAAGCAGAAAAATGTATGGGCAGTATAATAATAATAACTAACATTTATTGAGCACTTACTCTGGGTCACCTATTGTTCTAAATAACTTAAATTTTACTAAAGTAAAATTTTAATTCCACTTTTCTAAAAAGTAAAATTTTAATTCCACTTTTTAAAAAAGTAACATTTTAATTTCACTTTTTTAAAAGTGAAATTTTAATTTAACTTTAGGACAAGTCTCCCATCTTGCTCTTCTTTAAGAATAGTGTGTCTCTTTATGGTTCAGGGTTCTTCCATATAAATTTTACAATCAATTTTTCAAGTTCCACCAAAAATGAAAGTCACAGATATTTTGATTGGAATTGCACTGAATTTACAAATTATATTGGAAAGAGTCAATGTGGACATGATACTGAATCTTATATCATCTAGTATACCTCTTCATTTATTTAATCTTTAATGTCTATGAAATTTTATAATTTAATCATAAATATATATCTTTTGGAAGATTTATTCATTAGTATCATATTTTGTTGCTATTATAAATGGGATATGCTTTCTTCTGTTATATTTTCTATTTGTTGATGGTAAATAGTTTGTATAATAACATTAGATCCAATCACCTTCTCATTAATTCTGTAACATGTCTATAGATTCTTTGAACTTTCTGGGTAGAGAATTATTATTGTTACTACAATTATCTGCAAATAATAAATAATTCACATACTTATTTCTTGCCTTACTAGAAATTCAATAAAATGTTAATGAAAATTGGCAATAGTGAATCTCATTGCCTCTTCCAAGTCTTCAAAAGAATATTTCTAAGATTTAACCACTAAGAATAAGGTTCACTGCACCACTAATTACTAGAGAAATGGAAATCCAAACTACAATGAAATATGAACTCACACCTATCAGTATGAGTATCACTGAAAAACCACAAATAAAAAAGGCTAGAGAAGGTGTGTCTGGAGAAAAGGCTGTACCATTGGTGGGAATGTAAATTGGTGCTGCCACTATGGAGAACAGAACGGAGGTTCCTTAAAAAACTAAAAGTAAAGCTACCATATAATCCAGCAATCCCACTCCTGGGCATAAACCTAGAGAAAACCATACTTCAAGAAGATACACACACTCCAGCACTAATTATAATAGCCAAGATGGAAGCAACCTAAGTGTCCATCAACAGATGAATTAGATAAAGAAGAATAGATATATTTACAATAGAATATTACTCAGTCATTTAAAAAAGGATGAAATATTGCCATCTGCAGCAACATGATGAACCTAGAGATTATCATAATAAAAGAAGTCAGACAGAGAAAGACAAATATATGATATCACCTATATGTGAAATCTAAAAAATAACACAAATGAATTTGTTTGCAAAACAGAAACAGACTCACAGACATGGAAAACAAACTATGGTTACCAAAGGGGAAAGGTGGGGGGAGGGGATGAATTAGGAGTATGGGATTAATAGACATATGCAACTATATATAAAAGAGATAACCAAAAAGGATTTACTTATGCCGCAGGGAACTATACAATACCTCATAATAATTTATAATGGAAAATAATCTTAAAAATAATATATGTACATATATATGTGTGTATAATTGAAACACATTGCTGTACACCTGAAACTAACACAACATTATAAATCAACTATAGTTAAATATATGTGAAAGTGAAGTTGCTCAGTCATGTCCGACTCTTTGCGACCCCATGGACTGTAGCCTACCAGGCTCCTCTGTCCATGGGATTGTCCAGGCAATAGTACTAGAGTGGATTGCCAATAAAAAATTTTTTAAGTAAGAATAATGTTCACTGAAATCTGTTGTCATTGTTTCAATAGTTTTCATATGGTTAAGGGAATATCTTTCCATATTTAGCTTCATGAAGCTTTTTTTAATAAAATCATGAACAGGTTTTGAATTTGTTAAATATTTTTTCCTGAATCTACTGATTGATTTTTTTCTTTTAATGTCTTGATATGATGAATGATATTTATAAATATTTATAGTTAAATCACCTTGCATCCCTAAGATAAATCCAATTTAATTATAATACATTATCTTTTTTATACACTGCTGGATTTTGGATTGTTAATATTTAGTGCAGAATTTTTGCATGTTCAGGAATGAGACTGCCCTATAATTTTCCTTCCTGTACTATCCTTGTAAAATTTGGGGATTTTCAATCAAAAATTGGGCCAAAGAACTAAACAGACATTTCTCCAAAGAAGACATACAGATGGCTAACAAACACATGAAAAGATGCTCAACATCATTCATTATTAGAGAAATGCAAATCAAAGCCACACTGAGGTACCATCTCATGCCAGCCAGAATGGGTGCTATCAAAAAGTCTACAAGCAATAAATGCTGGAGAAGGTGTGGAAAAAAGGGAACCCTCTTACACTGTTGGTGAGAATGCAAACTAGTACAGCCACTATGGAGAACAATGTAGAGATGCCTTAAAAAATTGGAAATAGAATTGCCATACAACCTAGCAATCCCACTGCTGGGCATACACACCAAGGAAACCAGAATTGAAAGAGACACATGTACCCCAGTGTTCATCGCAGCACTGTTTACAATAGCCAGGACATGGAAGCAACCTAGATGCCCATCAGCAGATGAATGGATAAGAAAGCTGTGGTACATATACACAGTGGAGTATTATTCAGCTATTTAAAATAATGCATTTGAATCAGTTCTAATGAAGTGGATAAAACTGGAGCCTATTATACAGAGTGAAGTAAATCAGAAAGAAAAACACCAATACAGTATATTAATGCATATATACAGAATTTAGAAAGATGGTAACGATGACCCTATACGCGAGACAGCAAAAGAGACACAGATATAAAGAACAGACTTTTGGACTCTGTGGGAGAAGGCGAGGGTGGGATGATTTGAGAGAATAACAATGAAACGTGTATATTACCATATGTGAAATAGATTGCCAGTCCATGTTTGATGCATGAGACAGGATGCTCAGGGCTGGTGCACTGGGATGACCCTGAGGGATGGGATGGGGA
>SJYX01008935.1:273743-347076 GCA_006410675.1 Oreotragus oreotragus
TGTGGGGGAGGTGGGAGGGGGGTTCAGGATGGGGAACACATATACACCCATGGGTGATTCATGTCAATATATGGCAAAAACCACTACAATATTGTAAAGTAATTAACCTCCAATTAAAATAAATAATTTTAAAAATTTTAAAAGAATTTTTAAAATTTTTAAGAATAAATAAAGAAGTTCTGTCTCCTTTTCCATATTCTGGAAACATTAGTATAAAATGGAAATCATTTGTTCATTAAAAAAAAAAATCTGGGCATGGTGTTTTTGTAGGAAGATTTTAAGGACTTATTTCTTCTTCTGTCTTTTTCCTCTGATGAGTTTGAAATTGTAGAATCTGCACTGACACGTACACTGAGGGTGCAGAAGCAACAACGGGTAAAAGTGTTGGTGTCTTAGCAGGAACCAAAGCAGTGTCAGCAAACCAGGAGAAGAATCACTGGATTGTCACTGTCCCCTACTTCACAGTAAGTTTTCTAAAATGCGTTTCACTTAACAGTGTGCTTGGTGAAGCAGGAAAAACTATATTAATTTTATTAAATCTTGACCCTTAAGCAATGTCTTTTTAATAGTCTCTGTGACCAAAGGGGAAGTACAAAAAGCAATGTGCTGAATACCAAAGTGTGGTGGGCGTCTCCAGGAAAAACACTTGTGTGATTGAGTTTCAAGCTGACGTAACCAGTTTTTTCATGGAACACCATCTTTACTTAAAAGGATGACTGACAGATGAACTGCAGCAATTGAACTAAGTTGACCCTGTTACTTCAAGGAAATCAACTGACAGAATTTATTGCATATGATAAAATTTTAGTTTATAAGCAAAAATTGGAATTTTAGAAAATCTGTACTTCCTACCATGAGCATGACAGCTTCTCAATACAGGGACTTTTCTAACAGGATAGTTGGTGATGTTAATGAGTATGATTTTTGTATCAGTGTTTGGAGGATTTCCATTATCCAGTGAACCAATATTTTCCAAATCACTAGCCCATGATGTTACAAAGTCATACTTAAATAAAAAAGATCCATATAAAATTTCACATAGGCAAATAAATTTTGATGTAACAGAATATGAAAAACTTATCAATATGGCTTTTAAATTCCACATTGCAACTAACTACTAGAAAGCTACTATTGTCTGAGTTTCAGTGTAAAATCAAGAATGATATCGACCATTATCTGAAAAGGCTATTAAAATGCTTCTCGCTTTTCCTGCTACATATCTGTGTGTGGCCAGATTTTTTTCCATATATTTCAACCAAACAACATATAGCAATAGAATGGATTCAGAAGCAGATATGAGATTCTAGCTGTCTTCTACTGACCCAGACAGTAGATTTTTCAAAGATATAACACAATTTCTCAGTAATATTTTTGTTTTGGAAGATAAGCTGTTTTTCTTAAGCTATGTTATTTATGTTAACATCAAATGGGTTTATCATTTTTTGAATGAATTAATGAAATATTTAAAGATGGTGTTTTAATTTTTAATACGGTAAATATCAATAGACATAACCTACATATACAAAAGTATTTGGGGGTCCTCAATAATTTTTATGGAGGTAAAGGGGATCTGAGAACTCATGATGTGGGAGCTTCCCTGGAGGACCAGTGGTTAGGACTTTACCTTACAATGCAGGGGGTGTGGGTTCAATCCGTGGTCGGGGAACTAAGACCCCATGTGCCTTTTGGCCAAAACACCCAAAACATAAAACAGAAGCAACATGGTAACAAATTCAATAAAGACTTGAAAAACAGTCCACATCAAAAAAAAAAAAAAGAAACACTTAAAAAAATAAATTGCAATATTACTTAAGAAAATATATATGGTAATAGAAGCAAAACCCAACTTTTTGTTTTGCTCACACTGTTCCTATCAGTTTTATTTAGCAGGGGTAATATTTTCCTGCACCTGGATGAAAAGACAGTGATTTAGAAACTAGAACATCCAATTCTGTATAATAATTATAACTGGGCAGGTTTCAGCAGTAAACCTCCTCTTCTCCCAGCTTGCTTCTGCTTCAGGTTAAAAGCCTTCCATGAGAAAGAGTGGCTGACTGGCTTCTTCCCTAACTCACTGCCTTGTGCTTCTTTTCTCATCCTTCTTATTCCTTCTTCCTGAAATTTTGATGTCTTCCAGGTCAAAGTAGGAGGATGGAAAAGAGGAACGGGACAAAACATTCTTACTTATCTGATATCTTCATGATCTGAGAGTCAATGAGCTCTTCAGAGGTTGTTAGCAATGGACAGTTTTCTCTTGCAACTTGGCCCCAGGAGGGTACATTTCTAACCTGTCAGGTCTTTATAGACTTAGACTTTATATACCAGTAGTACATAACCAGCCTCTGTCTTCTGATTTCTTCTCACCTCTTGCAGATGGCAGGCTCTGAAAGAAACCACACTGGCTCTTTCTCCCAAATGCCCACATCTAGACTTCTTGAAACAATCAGACAGCCTTTGGGAGAAAAAAGAAAAAAAAAAAAAGACAATCCCTTCCTACGTCTGCCACAACTGTGGTTAGTCAGCCTTTCTCGCTCTCTTTTTTGCAATAATTTTATGTACTTATTTTCGGCTGTGCTGGGTCTTCCTTGCTGCGTGGACTTTTCTCTGGTTGTGGAGAGTGGGGGTTACTCTCTAGCTGCGGAGCACAAGCTTCTCACGGCAGCGGCTTCTCTTGTTGCAGACAGTGAGGAGCGTCAGTAGCATCAGTAGCTGTGGTGCGTGGGCTTAGTTGCTCCACGGTATGTGAGATCTTCCTGGACCAGGAATCAAACCCGTGTTTCCCGCACTAGCCAGGCGGATTCCTTACCACTGAGCCACCAGGGAAGCCCAGCCATTCTCTGCTCTCTCAGTTTCCAACATCAGACTCACACTCCAGCCCACACTCATCCAAACTTTGCAGGTGGTACCATGGACCTGAGATAAAGAAGGAAGTGTCTCCACCCTTTTCATCCCCTTGACCTACTACTTCAAGGACATGGTTCACAGAATTTTCAGACTCTCTTTGGTGTCCGCCAGTTGGTGCTTTAGTCAAAACCCAGGGGAAAGAATTTCAGTCCAAGACCCTGTGACTCATCAAGTACGCTTTCTCCAGGAACTAGCTGAATATTCAGAACACCACACCGAAGGAAGCAGGAACACATCCTCATAAACTTAATTAACTCATTTAAATGTTGTAAATGCATGATAAAGTGCCTTAAAAAATCAGCCTGCAGTATTTTAGTCATATGCTGAAGGCCCTGAGCTGTGAAGAATGTGCTGTCACGCCCACAAATCAATGTTATTTCTGGGAAATAATGATCACGTACACTACAGTGAAGGACCTGCCTTCTTCATTATGCATCGTGTTTTCAAGTTCCCTGTTACACGAGCATGTCTCAGCCCACTTCTACCTCATTTGAATGCACAGGAGGCCATTTTTCCCTCCAGATACACATTGCATGATTATTTTCCGCTCTAGTAAATGAATAGCTTAATTAGCTTTTTAATTTGATTTTAAGAGCTGAAAAAATATAAGTAATAGTGCATTCTTTTTTTAATATTCTACATAATCACACTTTGTGACTAGTTCTTAAATATGCAACTGCACAGAAAGAACAGCAAAGAATAGAAAACAGCAACATCTACTGAAAGCTCTTTTCGACAATTAAGAGGATTTCTCTTGTTTACATTAGAGAAGTAATAGTACAAAAGTAACTGAACATATGCCAGAATAATTAGCAGCTCTTAGCTCATTCAAATTATGTGCACATTGCATTTTAATGCATCTTTTAAACACCCACTTGCAATCCTATTTTATTCTTGAAAGAAAATTAATAGGCTTCTACTAGGTATGACTAGTAAAAGCAAATGTGTTTCCTGTTTTCTTGAAAAATATATACCTTCCTGACTCTATAGACCTACTTTCAATAATAATTAAACACATAAAATAATAATAATTGTACTTTGGATGTATACGATACTCCTGCCTGAAACTGGAGACATTCTTTTACAGAAGTTAACTCCTCTGAAAGACTATCATGTTTCTTCATGTTCATTATATTATGTGTTGATTCTAAGGATCATCTAATATTAATAATCAGAAGATTAAGACTGTGATTTTCTTTTTTCAAGAGAATACTCTTGTGGCTCCCTAGAAAAAAATTCAGGGCATGAATTTTACACATTTTCTTCTAAAGTTAAGTGTCTGATGATCAATCACAAAGTAGTGATTAGCAAGAAGGGCATGTATAAGCATATTTCTCACCCTGGAAGATGAAAACAGGGAGCAAAAAGAGGAGAAAACCACTTCTTCTGAAGACATAAATACAGAAATTTTGGTCCTAAGGACAGCAGACCCACTGATCTGAAAGTTCTAATCCAGATCAACAAAATTCTTGTTGTTAGATGTTACAACATACATAGCTCAGCTAAGTACCATGATCTGCCTCACTCGGACTTTAGAATATGTGGAAAGTGTTACTACAATCTGTCCACTGTTATCCTGTATAGTGCTGGATCCTGACCACTTGCTCTGTGAGACCACGAAAGTAGCTATGCCATGATGCAGGCCCTCTAGAGGCCTCCAGTCTATTGAGAGATATGACTGCTGCATAAATTTTTAAAAATATAAATAGATCAAACCAGTCAATCTTAAAGGAAATCAACCTTGAATATTCATTGGAAGGACTAATGCTAAAGCTGAAGTTCCAATACTCTGGCCACTGGATGTGGTGAAGAACCAATTCATTGGAAAAGACTCTGATGCTGGGAAAGATTTCAGGCAGGAGGAAAAGGGGATGACAGAGGATGAGATGGTTGAATGGCATCACTGACCCAATGACATGAGTCTGAGCAAACTCTGGGAGATGGTGAAGGACAGGGAGGCCTGATGTGCTGCAATTCATGGGGTCTCAGAGTCAGACATGACTTAGCAACTGAACAACAACCACAATCTCTTATTTTGTATTATAAATTATAAATACCCTGCAAAGAGAAACCAGAGAAGGCAGACACAGCCCTCAACCATAAGACCTAGGAAAGCCATGAAACTATGCACACCTCAAGAGGGGCCATTTGGGGACAAAGGTAACACTTGTCACACTTCCTCATTGGCAGAAATGCAGTTCAGCTTCATTCAAACCAAGCTTTGAATAAATTATACAAAAATAAAAGAAGGGTATACCTCTGACAGAAATGTCCGTAAGCAAAAAAAGAATGAGACAAAGTCAAAAAACTATGATCAGGTAATCCAAAAAGATAAAAGCAAAGACTCTGGGGACTTCCCTGGTGGTCCAGTGGTTAAGACTCCAAGCTTCCACCGCAGGGGGCACTGGTTCAATCCCGAGTTGGGGAACTGAGATCCCACACGCTACATGGCTTGGCCAAAAAAAAAAGCAGGGCCTCTGGTCAAGTGATTAATTAGCCTGTTATCCGGGGCCTCTTTATATCCAGATTCAAGTCTGAAGCAGGATACTTAGGAAGGTGTGATCTGGTCCTGTAGGGAGGACACCTGCAGGTTGATCATACATTTCCATTTGCATTTCTCTGCTCTCTCTCATGCTGAGAAAGAGAAGCAAGTGCAGTGTAAGTTGAGTACAAGTGGCTGAAGGAGACAATACTGACAGTTCAAAAAGACTGAGGTTTTCTGCCTCCTTCTTTACTTTGCAAGAAGAAAGACCAGTTATCACAGTGCCATCTTTATTTTTAGATGCTTATTCCCTTCCTCTGATAATCTACAATCTAGTTACAACTGAGGAGACCAGATACATCACCAAGGTCCTTGAAATTATGCATTCATCATTTTCAAGATACGTGTGCAGTTATAATATTCATATCTTTTTATCATATTTTTGACAACAAAATAACATGTATAAAATAATCTCCTTAGAACCAATCATTTTTGCAAGAGTATAAAGATCTGATTATATATTTTAAAAATAGCTTTCCTAGTAGTACATGTAGCAACTAGTTTCTGGGCTGATTTAATTTGACATGTAAAAATTAATCAACATTCTATCCTTGATCCATGCATGTAATTTCATTGATGTCAGTGGACTCTGCCTTCAAGGGCCAAGGGTGGAATCACTCACAACTTATCTTTACCAATTTAGTTACTATGTTCATTACAAAAGCCACTTCACTTTCCATACTGACTTTTTGAAACTCACAGTGCATACGTTATAGCCTATTAATACTGAATTTCTTCCTTCCACAGCAGAGCATGAAATCCACCAGGGAATTGGTAATATAAAATGACCAGAATCAAGATTTATTGAAATAACGAGAGTGAACACTCTTGAATGTCTCCAAGGGAGGTAAAAGTTTACACTGACTTCTTTAGTATATAAACTACCTACAGTGAAGTAAAAGACCGTCCCTATGTCTCCTATTCAGCAATAAGCTGATAATCATGGGACTTCTGGGCAGTCCAGGAAGACTTGGCACTTCCGCTGCAAGGGGCAAGGGTTTGATCCCTGGTCAAGAAACTAAGATCGCACATACCTCACATTGCACCCAAAAAGAAAAAATAACGTACTGATAGCCCTGAGATTTTTGTCCCAGCCTTCAAGATGCTTATTTTAAACTTCAACCAGTTTCTCCCTAATCCCTTTCCAAAATTCACTCTTCTGCTTGCCTCAGCAGTACCCTCCAGCAGTAGTCCAACAATGTAACATAGAACTTATTCATAATTAGATGCCTAACCACTGCAAAAGGCACTTCCCGCTTCCAAAGCCAGAAGAATGGGTAATGAAACAACCAGTATTGGGAAAATTAAATCAGTTTATAGAGCTCTTTTCTAATAAAACACCAGTTAAAACGACTCAAACCCATAACAAAATAAACTGAGCAGGATGTCCTAGGATCTTTTTGTTGTTGTTATTTTTCTTCAGAAAAAGATTACAAAGCCTTCATCCCTTTTTTGATGTACTCATGAAAAAGAGCCCAGGGCTCTGCTCATGGGAATCAGAAATGGTTTAGATTTGTTCAGCTATTAAAACCTGCCACCAGGCAGTTTATCTGCAAAGTGGACATCATCTATTTGGCACCGATTGACAGTCTTACTAAAGTAGTGACACTATGAACACAATCTTCAGAGAGAGAGATTCCTAAAGACGCTGAAATCAGCTCATATCATTCTTCTATTACAAGAATTTATTCCTTCTACAAAATCTAACTCAAAATGGAGCATGGACTTATGTGCAAAACATAAAGCTATAAAATGTTTAGAAACAAAAAATGGGAGAAAAACTTCGGATCTGGGAGTAAGCAACAAGTTTTTAGACTTGCTACAAGAAGCATAATCCATAAAAGGTAAAGTGAAACAGACTGGACCATATCAAATTGAGAAGAGTTTTGAAAAAAAAAAAAAAACAAACTGTGTGACAAGGATGGACAGCAAGGTGCAGAGGGAGGGAAAGTATTTGCAAATGGCATATACAACAAAAGACTAGCACCTAAAAATATTTTTAAATTCTTTGAATTCAACAGTTTAAAAAAAAGGAACAATATCTTAGAAAATGGGCAAAAGAGTAGATATTTCAGTGAAAGAATGTACAGGTGTCAAACAAGCACATGAAAAGGTGTTCAACATCATCAGCCTCAGGGAAATATAAATTAAGATAAACTACAAAGAGATGTCACTACATATCTATCAGAATGGCTAAAATAAAAAACAGCAGTGGCAACCTCAAATACCAGCGAGGATGCAGGAAAAAAATACATGACTGGTGGGAATGTAGAATGATTTAGTCATTCTGGAAAACTTTTTGTCAATGTGGCAGGCTGAATGATGACCCCTGAAGGTGTCCAGATCTTAATCTCCAGACCTTTGGAAAGGTCTCCAGACCTTATATGACAAAAGAGATTCTGCAGATTAATGCAGTTAAAATTTTTGAGATGGAGAAGTTGTCCCGGGTTATCCAGTGGGTGCAATGTAAACATAGGGGTCCTTATAAGAGGAAGGCAAAACATCGGGTAGAAGAGAAGATGCTGCAGAGTTTGTCTAAACATGGAAAGAGGGACCATGATGAGCCTCTAGAATATAGCAGAGACAAGGAATAAATCCTCCCCTGGAGCCATCAGAAGAAATTAACCCTGCTCCCCGTCAAAGACTCACTTCTGAGAGCTCTGACCTCCAGAGTTAGAATACATTTGTGTTGTTTTAGGCCACTAAATCTGCACCAGCAGTAGGAAACTACTACATGCATTTTCTTATAAAATTAAACATACAGCTACCATACGACACAACAGCTGGACTCTTGGGTGTTTATCCCAGAGTAAGGAAAAACTTGTAATCACACAAAAATCTGTACACACATGGTCAAAAGCAGTCTGCTTTGTAATAGTCAAGAGCTGGAAATGGTCCAGATGCCCTTCAACAGGTAGATCAAACCAACAGTGGTACATACATACCAGAGAACACTCACTACTCAGCAGTACAAAGGAATGAACTGCTGATGCACAAAACAACTCAGATGAGTCTCAAGGCAATTACAGTGAGTGAAAAAGGCCAATCCCAAAAGGTTACAGACTGTAGGATTCCATTCGTCATTCTTGAAATGACAAAATAATGACAATGGAAACAGAGTAGAGACAGAAGATGCAGTGGGAGAAAGGGAGGTGGGTATGATTATAAAAAGGCTACTGGACGGATCCTTGTGATGGAATTGTTTAGGATCTTGACTGTAGTGATAGATACAAATGTGATAAAACTGCATAGAACCCAATACACCACACACACACACACATACAATAAAACTGGGGAAATCTGAATAAGAAAGGTAGATTTTATCCATTCCAACAATTGAGTTGTGATAGTATACTATAGTATTGCAAGATGCTACCTTTGGAGAAAAATGAGTAAATGGTACACAGGATTTCTCGCTATCACTTTCTACAACTGCATATGAATCTACTATTAGCATTTTCATGAAAAGGTTTACTATCTGTGTGCAATCATAATTTATACTCTAACGTAGATAAATAGTATGGATAATGGTTTGTACCAGAAGAACACAAACTAATTGAGTGCTGACTCTATGCAAGACTGTGTCGAAACTTCATATGCATACGAATTCATTTAATTATCACTATGACCCTCTTCAGTAAGTGTTAGTTTTCACTCTATTTCTCAGTTGAGGAACCTGTTTAATGGAGAACTTAAGGACACATAAATTCTAAATAGTACAACTTGATTTGACCAGATAATCTTACTTTAGAGCCCAAAGCCTCAACCACCATTCTCCAAGAGGCAGTAGATATAGAGGGTTTAGTAGAGCAGGGCATTTAGAAATGCATATGTGGCAAAAATAAAAGCAAATATTTAGAATATTAAACCATATCTCACTTAGTTTTCTCCTATACTAAAACTTTTACATACCAATATATGATTATTTGCAATAAATACAAAAGTAGCTGTACAAAAATACTGATAGTATTTGTTTGTATGAGGGACATAAAACACTTATTAAAGAGGGAGACACTATTTTAGTATATGGAGTATAGTAAATACCTTTTTAATTGAAATTTTATTGATTTAATTGTAGCTTTGCATGCAGTTGCAAGAAATAATACAGAGAAATCTCAGGTACCATTCACCCACTTTTCTCCAATGATAGCATCTTCAATGTATGGCAAAAAACCACCACAATGTTATAAAGTAATTAGCCTCCATTTAATATAAATAAATTAATTTTTTAACTGTATTACAGTATCACAGCCAAGTTACTCACATTGATACAATCTACCTTTTTTTTTAAGGACTAATTTTTTTTTTAGACCCTGTAATGTTATTTATTTATTTTTAATATTTATGTATTTGGCTGCTCTGGGTCTTACTTGCAACACACGGGATCGTCAATCTTTGTTGCAGGCCACAGGATCTCTCAGTTATGGCATGTGGGATCTAGTTCCCTAACCAGGGATAAACCCAGACAGCCTGCATTAGGAGCACTGAGTCTTAGCCTCTGGACCACCAGGGAAGTCTCCAATCTACCTTTCTTACTCAGCTTTCCCAAGTTTTATTAATATTTGTACTTGGGCATGCATGTATGTATTAAGTTCTATACAGTGTTATCACATGTGCAAGACTGTGTAAGTTTGTTCATGGAGCACAAATTAGGGATGGGATGGCAGAAGGCAGAGGGGTGGCTGGGGTTGAAAAAGGGCAAAACTAGAAATCTAGTATCCAGATGGTGAAGATAATCTTAAAGTTACAACTGCCCAGATTTAGCACCAGAAATTTTCCTAGGATAATACTACAAAGTCCAGCAATGTGCCAGCAGTTGTGGAAGACGTGCCCAGATTCTGATTATGACTCAGAAAGCCAAAACCAGATTTCTGGTTTCTATCTTGGGCTCAGCCATTGACAGTGAAAATGACAGAGTGTGAGCAATGCCACATCCAGTCAATATCTCAGAAAGCACTATGTTGTCATCAGCATCCACCTTTAGCTTCCTTCCTCTCTAAGGCTATATCCTCCCATGACATGCTGCAAGTTCATAGTCTTCATGACTAAGGGTGCAAATCTTTCCAACTGCTGAGGAGTCAGTAGTACCTCTATTATTTTAACTAGGTAAACTGAGTCCTGGAAATCAGGATTATTTTCTGTAGAACTAACCGTCAGAGTTCAAGTTTCCTTCCTTTTGACAGAGCATTGTTCAAAAACAGTTGGTCATACCTAAGATGCCAAACAACAAGGAAAGCCAAATCCCTGAGTAGACGTGAAAATACAAGTTAGCTAGACAGCTTCAGTTCAGGCAGTAAAGACTCTGCCTGCAGTGCAGGAGACCCTGGTTCAATCCCCGGATCAGGAAGATCCCCTGGAGAAGGGCATGGCAACCCACTTCATGATTCTTGCCTTCAGAATTCCACAGACAGAGGAGCCTGGTGGGCTCCAGTCCACGGGGCTGCAAAGAGTCGGACATGGCTAGCTAGTTAGTTAGTTAGTTCAGTCGCTCAGTCGTGTCCGACTCAAGCGACTAACAATTTCACTTTCTTCAGGCAGTCGCGGATTTTCAGGAATATAGCTCCTCTGCCTTTGACCTTGACCCCTGTGTCATCCCGTCTCCTTGCCTATGCTGTAGGTAAGACATTTGCTTACACATCAGCAACTCTGTTTCATTCACGGGGGATAAAAGAAATCAGACTGGGCCCAAAAGAACACCATCTGCAAGCTCATCCTCATTTGGCTAAAACTTGAATATTCAAGCTACCACTTTGGGAAAAGGCCTAAAAACAAAGAGCAGCCTCATGCAATATGTAAGCTCTGTTCAGCCTCTAATGACATGTGCTGTTTTCGGTCAGTGTCAGGCTCCCCAAAGAATAAGGAGAAATCAATCACCTATACCACTTAGAGCCCTTTCAGGGTTGCTCAAACCCCACACAAAACTGGATCCCCGCCTCTGTGACACCTAGGCAAGCAGTGAGAAGGACAGAGCATCTCTTAAACAAGCCTAATTTTTCAAAGGATGCAGTGGAGCCTGATGAAAGAATAAGGATGCTACTCTTTGGAGCAGGTGACTGTGTGCAAAAAAAAAAAAAAACCTGTGCTAACATTTAGACAATATATTCCTCACCACTGACTATTTCCCCTGTTCATTCCAAGACATTCACTATCAGATACAGTGTCATCATTTTGCAGTTGTTCATTCTCAAGACAAGAAACTTCCAGCGTGTGAAAACGGTTCTCTGTATACAGAAGAGATTTCATCATAATGTGCTTTTGCCAGTGTATTTTAAGAGGGAGAGGTAGCTGACAATATTTACAATATTAAATCAAAGCCTAAAGTATGGCAGGAGAGGAGACGCCAAAACCAGGCTGTGTAGCACATCACAACACTGACATCTGTCGGCTACAAGTGTACTGAATCCAGCTCCCTTCTCTGCAGCTGCAAAACAGCTCCTTCTAAACCAAATCTCTTACTGGCCCTGAGCCATCTGAGGTGTGGTACATCCTTCATTCCAAATAGATTGCAAACTCACGGCTTATCATGTTAGCCTTCAACTCTGGTGAAACGAGACTTTAGGCCATTTTAAAACAAAATCAAACATCCATGTGAACGACAATCCCATGAATCCTTGCACAAACTCCATAAATGAGAACAGTCATTTTACTGATACTATTTTGAAGTGCAAATTATGAGGAAGATTACAAAAACACGTATTGGTGTGTCACATATCCCTCATATAAAAGCCTCCTGACGTTGACCCTGCTAACTATTCTCTGCGCACTGACTCTCCTTTATAATCCTCCTTTCTTCACCCCATCCTCCACTGTGTTCGTCTCTTCTCTGTGATCCTACCCCCTCTTTTTCTTCCTTTGCTCATTAACTGTGGGGATCCACAAAGGCAACCTGTGCAGTCCTGCAGAGCCCTCCTTCTAGCACTCAGTATCAAGGGAACTGTATCAAAGCAAGCAGTTCAATATCCCACGCACTCCCTGCCCTTTCCTTCATTGTATCTCCTGAGGTTTCATGACTTAAAATAAGAGGAATTACCTGAAAATTCCCTTCTTTAATGCTGTGATTTTATACCCTATCAATACCTGTAATGGTAAAGAAACTGAACTATGGTCTCCCCTTCATTCTGAACCACCACCCCTTTCTAACCGCCCCCCACCCCTGCCATTTCTGTCAAATGCAGTGCTAGCCTTCCAGCCCCTTGATCACAGTTTTAGATGTGATGCTGTGACTAGCTCCTCCCTTTTCTCTCTATTCATCCCCGCAGCAGGATTCCTGACCCCCACCCCTGATCCCACTGCCTTTCACCTTGACAAAGACAGTAGAAAGCTCACGCTTTTCTGCGACACCAGTTACCATCTATGCACTGAAGACCTACAGCTGCCCTTTTCCAACCAGTGACGCTGCTGTCCAAGCCAAAACCCTGGGAGTCATCCCCCGCTCCTGCCTGTCCCTCAGGTATCCTACCCAGCCCATCACAGAGGCTTAGTTCACTGTCCTGTGGAGTCCAGTTCTTGAGTAACTCTTTCATTTGTGTCTCACCAACCCAACTGTAGCAGAGACCGCCCAAGGTTTGTGCTCCTCCTCTGGAGTGTGGAACTGTCACAGGGGAGGAGCTGCCCAGACAAAAACTATTTCCTAAGCCCTAAATACCTGGAAGAGGCCATATGATTAGTTCTTGCCCGTGGAATGTAATCTGATGTTACTTGCACCACTTAGTATTTACAAAGCAGGAGTACATTCCCATCTACCAGCTGAGCCGAGTAGTCTTAGGTCTTAGAGGATTATGGGGCCATGAGACAGAGGAGTCTCTGAATGAGCACTTGGAAGGATGTTTTCCAGAAAGACACACACTGGGCTGTGACATAATATGAAAAAAACTGTTATTGCATCAAGTCCCTAGGAATTCTCGGCTTATCTTTTATAACAGCTGCTATTCTTGGAGAATTCCATGGACACAGGAGCCTGGTGGGCTACAGTCAGCCGGATGTAGCTGAATACACATGCACACACACACACGCAAAGCACTCTGACACTACTTAGTTCAGGCCACCATCAGAACACTGCAGGTGACTCTCAGCTGATCTCTATGCCTTTAGTCATGTCTGTGCCAATGGAGTATTGCTCAGCCATTTAAAAGAATACATTTGAATCAGTTCTAATGAGGTGGATGAAACTGGAGCCGATTATACAGAGTGAAGTAAGCCAGGAAGAAAAACACCAATACAATATACTAACACATATATATGGAATTTAGAAAGATGGGAATGATAACCCTGTATGTGAGACAGCAAAAGAGACACTGATGTATACTAACACATATATATGGAATTTAGAAAGATGGTAACGATAACTCTGTATGCGAGACAGCAAAAGAGACACAGATGCATAGAACAGTCTTTTGGACTCTGTGGGAGAGGGAGAGNGAAAAACACCAATACAGTATACTAACACATATATATGGAATTTAGAAAGATGGGAATGATAACCCTGTATGTGAGACAGCAAAAGAGACACTGATGTATACTAACACATATATATGGAATTTAGAAAGATGGTAACGATAACTCTGTATGCGAGACAGCAAAAGAGACACAGATGTATAGAACAGTCTTTTGGACTCTGTGGGAGAGGGAGAGGGTGGGATGATTTGGGAGAATGGCATTGAAACATGTATAATATCATATAAGAAATGAATCACCAGTCTAGGTTCGATGCAGGATACAGGATGCTTGGGGCTGGTGCACTGGGATGACCCAGGAAGATGGTATGGGGAGGGAGGGGAGAGGGGGGTTCAGGATTGAGAACACGTGTATACCTGTGGCAGATTCATGATGATGTATGGCAAAACCAGTAGAGTATTATAAAGTAAAATAAATAAATAAAATAAAATATTTGTAAATTTAAAAAATAAATAAATAAATAATGTTATAAGATTAAAAATATATATATATAACTGTGCCTCTAAATTGTAAATTCCATGAAAGCAGAGCCTGGCTCTGCTTGTTCACATCATAGACCCCCATCATGTAGCACAATGCTTACTATGCAATAAAAGCAACTAGGGGGACTTCCCTGGTAGATTAGTGCTGAAGCTCCCAATTCAGGGGCCCTGGGCTCAATCCCTGGTCAGGGAACGAGATCCCACTAAATGCCACAACTAAGAGTTCACATGCCCCAACTAAAAATCCCACATACCCCAGCGAAGATTGAAGATCTCACATGCTGCAAAGAACACCTAGCACATCAAATAAATAAATAATTTTTTAAATGACTCAGTTCAGTTCAGTTCTCCCTAGCTCATACTCTCCTTTCCTCGTTTTATTACCTAATGCCCCTCTTTCCCTTACAGGAACACACACACAATCACAATCACACTCACACTCACACTCACAGAGGATTGACTTGAGCCCTCTTCCCAGTCCTCAGGCTGACAGTTCTTTCACATCCCACCCCTCCCATCCCCTCCTACCAAGCCCAGTTTAGTTCAGTCACTCAGTCGTGTCCAACTCTTTGCAACCCCATGGACTGCAGCATGCCAGGCTTCCCTGTCCATCACCAACTCCCGGAGTTTTCTCAACCTCATGTCCATTGAGTTGGTGATGCCATCCAACCATCTCATCCTCTATCGTCCCCTTCTCCTCCAACCTTCAATCTTTCCCAGCATCAGGGTCTTTTCCAAGGAGTCAGTTCTTTGCATCAGATGGCCAAAGTATTGGAGTTTCAGCTTCAGCATCAGTCCTTCCAATGAAAATTCAGGACTGATTTCATTTAGGATTGACAGGTTTGATCTCCTTGCCATCCAAGGGACTCTCAAGAGTCTTGTCCAGCATCACAAAAAAAGCATCAATTCTTCAGCACTAATCTTTCTGTATGGTTCAGCTCTCATATCTATATATGACTACGGGAAAAACCAAGCCCATTCTCCGCAATACATTTTCCCCCACCCCCTCATCCCCACCTTTCAAGTTGCTTATAGCTCAGCTTCTATAAATTTTTGCTTGACTTCATCTTGGAATGATTATTCCAGCATTTAGTTATCCTGTTGTCCCGTGTACCTTGTCCTAGACCTCTGCTTACATTTGCAATACTCTGCTTGCTTCTGACACACACTCCTTCCCATCCCCCGTGCTATATTACACACTCCTGCGGGGAAGAATCAAGGTTCACTCTTTTGTTAGAGCTCCTTAGTGAATGTTCAATAAATACTACCCACTGAATCCAATAATTTGCTTTGAATAATCCTCTACCTAGCATCTTCCAGGGCACCACTGGGTCCAACTTCTATGTATGTGTACTTCAGTTTAAGGGATTTTAATGTAAATTCTACAAAAAACTAAAATGAAACACAGCACTTACAAAATGAAGTATCTCTCTATTACCTCCTTTGTGGCTTTGTAGTTTTCCATAAAGGGGAAGTCAATTGTTAGAGCATGAAATAAGCAGTTAGGTCCAGTGCATAATTATCATTCATAACAAGTAACAGTAATAATAATAATTTAATGTCTATTTAAACCAGTGCTGGGCACATAGTAAATGCTCTATAAACATCTCACTTAATTCTAACAACAATACTATATATAGAGTGGTCTTCTTGTTGTTTCTGAATTCTATCAGTCTCTTCCTGAGCTTCCTTTCTGAAAGAGCCCATAACTGAGGAAGGGGGCTGTGTCTGAGACATCCAAGAGGCTCCCTGCTGAGGGCTTCCAAAGAACAAGGATTTGGTGAGCACACCAGAATGAAGCTGACAAAGATGCATGGGGGATGACCAGACTCAGACAAGGTTCTCCAATCTCCATAGTGTGGCTGCTGGGAAGTTACGGGGAAGTCCAAGAGGTACGATGCCTATTCCTAATACAGACACCATCATCCATCCCCACTGTAATTTACCCATCCCATACACTCCACTTATCACACAGTCACTCAGTAGCTGACATTTGGGCTGCCAATTGTCACTGGTCATCTAAAGTACAGGGAAGTTGGATACCCAGCATCCCTGGACTGCTGATACAGAGGCCAGCCAAGGACCAAAATCTCTTCAAATCATTCTATCAGGCACTCCTCAAAGAGACATAACTTCACTCTCAAGGAAATTGGTTAAGGCTTTCAGGCATGCCTCACCATGCTTTTAAAGAATTATTTTTCATTTATGTGTTGTACATTATCACTTTGTGTGCAGGCATCATATATATTGTGCTGCACAAAAATAATTGATTACTCATGAGTGACAGAGTAATTGGCATTACCTTGGTTATTCAGCTATTTTCATGCATTACAATTACCAGCTTCAGTACACTAGACAGAATTTAATGTTCTTGAAAATTAATATTATTGAAGGACTTGATACAAACGAATGTAATGTTTTTAAATTTAAGACTTGTCACACACTGATAGAGTCTTCCATTGTTGGCCATTTATTAACATTTGTTTTAATCATTTCAAGCCCCTTTATCAAGTTGCGGAGCCTGTGCTCCTGTCAGTTCGGTACACCTGAATTCTAGTAAATCTCCGATCTGAATTCAAGCTTGCAGTAGTAAATATTGCATGTTTAATGCTGCGTTGAAGACCTAGAATCTTTTGCCTACAACTTGCACTGAAGCTGAGTTCCTTGAAAGCAAAAATAAAAAGCTGTCATTATATATGATCTTAGTGTCTGGTGTGCTCAGGCTGCACGAAATATATTAAATAAGCAGGAAAATATAAAACAATGATGCCTATAAACTTTCTAGAAGAAAGTCCATCTTCTGCACTGTGGTCAGAAGCCAGAGAGAGACTTCCCAGGATAAAAGACAAAACTGTGAAGCTGAGTCTGGCTCTTAAAGTCATCCCATGCAGGGTGACAGTACCAAGATAGGGTATCTTTCATTTTGCTTTTGATTGTATAAATGAAACCCCCACCCCTACTTTTAAATGACTTAACCACAGTCTCCCAAAATGCTCCTCTTGGATGTCTCAGACACAGCCCCCTTCCTCAGTTATGGGCTCTTTCAGAAAGGAAGCTCAGGAAGAGACTGATAGAATTCAGAAACAACAAGAAGACCACTCTATATATAGTATTGTTGTTAGAATTAAGTGAGATGTTTATAGAGCATTTACTATGTGCCCAAAATGCTTCTTACTTTATGAAGGCTGGTTTTTTTCTTCACTGCTGTGAATAATTCTTGTGTTTATTCCAGTCTTTCTTTATTCTTTTGTTCTGTCTACCTTTGTGTCTTTAACAGAACAGGACATTTTATATATCTATAACTCAGGCCATTCTCCTGAGAGGGTCTGCCCTCGGCCACAGTTCCCTGCTCCCCATCATTCAAACCCGAAATGAATTGCCAGGTCCTATGGTTACTAACCAGGGTTCTTGGCCTTTTTAATCAATAGAAATTGATCAGAGGCCAAACAAGAAATTCAGGCAAGGTTTTATGGGAACCCTGCTGCAGCAGCAGGAAGCAAGAGCAAACAGGTTCCCTTGCTCCCGCTCACTCCCTGACTGGGAGGTGAGCTTGTTCCTTATAGAGGGTGAGGGTAGGGGTTTGTCCAGGGCTCAGGCCAGCAGGGTGACTTAGGTAGATTGCCGACCCCTTAGGTGGTGTTGTGTGCAGTGGGTATGCACAGTACCCTGTTTTTGCTCCAGGCTCTTCAAAAGTGGCACTTGGGTTTTTTGCCCATAATTTGCCCCAACTATGCGTGCACACAGTCAGTTTCAGTCCCATATGCTTTCTTTGTATTTTGTTGCTCCAACAGAGGTGTGCCCAGATACAAGCACAGCTGCACTATAGCAAGGGTCCCAGGTCCCAACCTGTCTCACTTCCAGCCATCGGGTGTGGCTTTCCTAACTATTCATCTCTCTCCTGTCTTCATTTTCCCTCATCCTTCCATCCAATCTCATCTATCTTTTTTCCCTTTCTCAGCAGTTGTCACTTAAATACTTAATGAAAGTGAAAAGTGAAAGTTGCTCAGTCATGTCTGACTCTTTGTGACCCCATGGGCTATACAGTCCATGGAATTCTCCAGGCCAGAATACTGGAGTGGGTAGCCTTTCCCTTCTCCAGGGGATCTTCCCAACCCAGGGATCAAACCCAGGTCTCCCGCATTGCAGGCAGATTGTTTACCAGCTGAACCACAAGGGAAGCCCAAATACTTAATACTGAAATGCTTTAGTCCTTTCAATTGCCTGTTCCTAATGCAAGAACTAGATCGTGGACTCCTTTTTTAATTTTATTACTGTCTTTAAAATAATAATTAAAGTACATTTTACTCCTGTGGCTCATGAATTGCTTTTCTCTCTCCTCTGAGTTAGCAAACATCCCTTAAAAGAAAATTATTTCCTATCTCCAGTATAATGGCTTAACAGATATGACTTAAAGAATCACAGAATATTTTACTATTATTAGCTTCAAAAAATTAGAGTTAGAAAAGACAGAGATAGAATCAATCTTAAATATGGAGCTAAAATTTTAACACTTATTCCCAATCAGATTAATAGAGTAACATAATTTCAATTAATTGACTCTATTGTTCTAACATACAGTAGTTTAGTAATCAAAGTGTCAACTTGATTAATAGCCACAAATTTGCATATAAATATGCTTATTACTGCATACCAAATACAAAAATTAACTCACAGTGGATTATAGATCCAAGATTATAGTTCTTACTATGTTCTTACTTATTTAGTAAGATCTAAATAAACAACAAAACTCTTTTAAGGACACATAAATCTTTCGATCTTGGATTATGCAGTAGTTTCTTAGACATGACACAAAAAGCACACATGATGAAGGAAAAAATAGGTGAACTGGATTCATCAGTATTAAAAACTTTGTGCCTTAGAGGACACCATCAAGAAATAGAAAAGACAACTGACAGAATGGGAGAAATATGTGCAAATTATATATCTGATAAGAGTCCAGTATATAGTCCAACTCTTTGCTACCCCATGGACTATAGCCCACCAGGCTCCTCCATCCATGGAATTTTTTAGGCAAGAGTACTGGAGTGGGTTGCCATTTCCTTCTCCAGGGGATCGTCCCGACCCAGTGATAGAACCTGGGTCTCCCACATTGCTGGCAGACGATTTACCATCTGAGCCACCAGGGAATCCCAGTATATAGAGAGAGAATATATAAAGAATTCTTACCACATAACCTAGTTAAAAATGGGTCAAGGATTTAAATAGCTATATCTCAAAAGATGATATGCAAATGACCAATTAGCCCCTAAAAAGATGCTCAACATCATTAGTTATTAGAGAGATACAAATCAAAACCACTAGGAGATACTATTTCACACTTAATAAGATGACTACAATCAAAAAGATAAATAATAAGAAGTATTGATGGGATGTTTGAAAAATTGGAAACTTCAAACATGGAAATGGAATGGAAAATGGTGCCGCTGCTATGGAGAACAGTTGGGCAGTTGCTCAAAAAGTTAAATATAGTTACCATATGACCCAGCAATTCCACTTCTAAAAGTCTGAAAACACACATCTAAAAACTTTTGAAAACATTTGTTCACACATAACTTGTACATGAATTTTCATAGCACCATTATTCACAGCAGCCAAAAAGTAGACACAACCTAAATGCCCATTAATGATTAATGAATAGATAAGCAACACATGGTATTTTCATGACAATGGAATATTACTCAGCCATAAAAAACAACTGATTCATACTACAACATGAATGAACCTTGAAAATATTATGCTAAATAAAGAAGCCAGAAACAAAAGGCCACATATTGTATGACTCTATTTATATGTAATATCTAAAAGAGGCAAATCCACAGAGACAAAAGGCAGATTAACTGTTGCCAGAGGTTGATGAAGCAAAAAATGGAGAGTGACTCCTAATAGGTGTGGGATTTTCTTTTTTGCAGTGATTAAAATATTCTGAAGAGATCAGGCAAATTCAGGGTAGTATGTCCATAGACAAGTGATTAAAATATTCTGGAATCAAATAATGATGATGGTTATACAACTTTATGAAAATACTAAAAATCATTGAATCGTATACTCTTAAATGGTGGATATTGTAAAATGTAAATTATATCTCAATAAACTGTTACTCCTTTGTAAGTGCTTATAACAAGGAAATGCACTGTGCTCTGATCAGCGAAGGAATTTCCAGAGATGCGAACTGGTTGGTGTCTAAGACTTGGAAGGGACAGAGGTCTATTCCAGAGCACCAGGGGCTTCACCCTGGCCTTCCCCTTTTTTTCTGCTTAACTAATTCAGAAAATCAACCACGTGTTGATGTACTTTTAGGTAAATTAACTTCTCCTGACTTCAGTTTTCTAAGGTATTCACCCAAGGCAGTTAGAATGCAAGTGTTAAAAGTATGGAGTCAGGGCACTCACTCTTTCAATCCCAGCTCTACATTGTTAGAGCTGGAATAAATGGCAACCCACTCCAGTATTGTTGCCTGGAGAATCCCTTGGACAGAGGAGCCTGGCCACAGTCCATGGGGTCTCAAAGAGCCGGACACAACTGAGCGACCAACACTAGCACTACCACGGCATCTAACCTTGCCCAGCTTCACTAATCCGCACCGTAAGGTGGGCGTGATTAAACCCAACCTATAGACTGTGGGCTTCGGGCAGGAGGAGAAGGGCACGTCAGAGGATGAGGTGGCTGGATGGCATCACCGACTCGATGGACGTGAGTCTGAGTGAACTCCGGGAGTTGGTGATGAACAGGGAGGCCTGGCGTGCTGGATTCATGGGGTCGCAAAGAGTCGGACACGACTGAGCGACTGAACTGAACTGATAGACTGTGGAGAATGAAGAAAAAAAAAAATGCACGTAACATTTATTTGGGTCTTGATAGGGAGGAAGAACTCTGTAATTGCAGCTATTTTTGGCTCAAAATCCCCTTCCAGTTCTAAAAGTTCTGAAATGCCTAAGAGAATTGCAATTTAAGTAGCATGTATCTTTAAAAAAAAAAAATCTCTGGAGAAGGAAATGGCACCCCACTCCAGCACTCTTGCCTGGAAAATCCCATGGACGGAGGAGACTGGGAGGCTACAGTCCACGGGTTCACAAAGAGTCGGACATGACAGACTGACTTCACTTTCTTTCTTTCACTTTCTATCATAAAAATAATAACAGAATAATAGCTTAACTCTACATAGAGCTTTAAATAATAAGAAAAAGTTGAGGACATGGGTTCGACGTCCTAATCCAAACAGGACGGTCCGGGAGGATTCCGCATGCTGTGGAGCAGCTAAAGCCCACACACCACAGCTACTGAGCTCTCACACTGCAGCTACTGAAGCCCATAAGCCGAGAGCCCATGGTCTGCAGCAAGAAAAGCCTCCACAAGGAGAGGCCTGTGCACCACAACAGAGAGCTCAGGTCAGTTCAGGCGCTCAGTCGTGTCCGACTCTTTGCAACCCCATGAAGTGCAGCACGCCAAGCCTCCCTGTCCATCACCCAAACCCATGTCCATTGACTGATCTCCTTTAGGATGGACTGGTTGGATCTCCTCACAGTGCAAGGGATTCTCAAGAGTCTTCTCCAACACCACAATTCAAAAGCATCAATCCTTCGGCGCTCAGCTCTCTTTATAGTCCAGCTCTCACATCCATACATGACTACTGGAAAAACCATAGCTTTGACTAGACAGGCCTTTGTTGACAAAGTACGACTCTGCTTTTTAATATACTATCTAGGTTGGTCATAACTTTCCTTCCAATGTGTAAGCATCTTTTAATTTCATGGCTGCAAGCACCATCTGCAGTGATTTTGGAGCCCAAAAAAATAAAGTCAGCCACTGTTCCCATTGTTTCCCCATCTATTTGCCACGAAGTGATGGGGCCGGATGCCATGATCTTAGTTTTCTGAATGTTGAGCCTTAAGCCAGCTTTTTCACTCTCCTCTTTCACTTTCATCAAGAGGCTCAATGCAATAGAACAAAGCCTGTGCACAGCAATGGAGACCAAAAATAAATTTTAAAATTATATAAAAAAAAAAAAAAGTTGAAGTCCTCTTGTCATTCTGTACAAACACTTTCATCACAACAATGTGTTCCTAAATGCTTTTTCCATTTTCTATCAGTTTCCTGATTTCTTGGATCAAATGGAGTACCCAGTGATAGTTCTGTTGTCCCTGAATACACATTTTCTTTCTGTAATCTGGCTAGACTCTAGGCCATGACTTTCTTATCATATTTAAGATTGTTCCATTTGTGCATACTCAATTGTGTCTGACTCTTTGCAACCCCATGGATTGTAGCCCACCAGGCTCCTCTGTTCATGGAATTTTCCAGGCAATTACTGAAGTGGGTTGCCATGCGCTCCTTCAGGGGATCTTCCTGATCCAGGGACTGAACCCTTGTCTCCTGAGTCTCCTGCACTGGTAGGCAGATTCATTACCACTGAGCCCGCTGAGAAGCCTGAGATTGCTCTGGTGGGTCACATAATTGATGAGTGTACAAGGTAAGTGTATGGTAAGCCACAGGGACAGACATGCTGTCCCTTCTGAGTGAGCAAGAAGACACTTTGATAATGGCTCAGGGATTTTTTTTCCTACTAATTTTGATGCCCACAAGCTTTGAGAAGCTATTTCTTTGATTGCCAAGCAAACATTATTGACATCATTTCAAAATGACAAAATTACACAGGGACATTTCCCCTGACTATTCAACAGACTGACTTCTAGCTCTCAAGGTGTCTTCCCTTTCCTTCAAGCAGTAATTTATCTACGATAACTACCAGCCATTAGATCCCCCACTGAGCTAGTTTAGCAGTCTACGCTCAGACTGAAGAAAAGGGGGAAATCATATAACTTACCCTAAGCACAGTCACTGATTTTTCTTAAAAAAGGAGAAGCAGAAACAATATTTGAAAAAAATCTTGGCAATACTACTACTAAGAAGAAGAATGGCTGCAAACAATAACAACAACAAATTTATGCAAGCAAAACCCTTTAAATTGAGTTGTAAGATAATGAAATTCATTTCATTTTTAAATGAATACATGCTATACCTGTGACTGAATCTGCTGCTGCTGCTAAGTCGCTTCAGTCGTGTCCGACTCTGTGCAACCCCAGAGATGACAGCCCACCAGGCTCCCCCGTTCCTGGGATTCTCCAGGCAAGAACACTGGAGTGGGTTGATGTTTCCTTCTCCAATGCCTGAAAGTGAAAAGTGAAAGTGAAGTCGCTCAGTCGTGCCCTACTCAGCGACCCCACGGACTGCAGCCTTCCAGGTTCCTCCGTCCATGGGATTTTCCAGGCAAGAGCACTGGAGTGGGGTGCCATTGCCTTCTCCAGTGACTGAATCTAGAGCCATTCAAATCTCCCCAAGCCTGTGAACATGCCATAAAATAAAAACCATTCTGATGTTCATAGGTCACCCATCTGTAGTATATCTGACAGCCTGGAGGAGGGAGAGAACAGATATATACACTTCAGTTCAGTTCAGTTCAGTCGCTCAGTCATGTCCGGCTCTTTGCAACCCCATGGACTGCAGCACGCCAGTCCTCTCTGTCCATCACCCACTCCCAGAGTTTATCCAAACTCATGTCCATGTCCATTGATATATACTTAAGATAATTCCTTTAAACTTATATGGCTTCTAAAGGAAGCTTGTCCTTTATCTTCAAAGGTGCCCACGGGGAAATAACAACCCATGAATACAAACAAATGACACACTATATTGAATCATAATATTGAGCAAGTGAAAATACCATTCCACAAATTATTTCACAGTACCACAAACTGGTAAATTATGCAGACCCCATCAAAAGAGTTGACATGCACAATGACAGTGAGAATAACATCTCTCCATCTTGATCTTCTTTTGCTTTCTGTGAGGCTCCACAATTAATGTATCCTACCATTGTGACTCACCATTTCATCAAACTCATCACTGCATGTCGATCCACAGGCTTTGTGATATAGACACTTAGTGGGTAAATTCATTCAGAAAAGGACACCAAAACAAATTCTAGACAATTTGGGACATATTAAAATAAAAATATCTGGCCTTGAAATAGCATTATAACGCCTATGCGTTTGCGTAGGCAACGAACTCCAGAGCCAGATGAGCTGGGTTTGAACTTTGGTTCTGCTAAGCTGTATGGCACCCCACCCCAGTACTCTTGCCTGGAAAATCCAATGGACGGAGTAGCCTGGTGGGCTGCAGTCCATGGGGTCGCTAACAGTCGGACAGACTGAGCGACTTCACTTTCACTTTTCTCTTTCATGCATTGGAGAAGGAAATGGCAACCCACTCCAGTATTCTTGCCTGGAGAATCCCAGGGATGGGGGAGCCTGGTGGGCTGCCGTCTATGGGGTCACACAGAGTCGGACACGACTGAAGTGACTTAGCAGCAGCAGCAAGCTGTATGACCTTGGACAACTGAACTTCTCTGGGCCTCAGTGTTCTCATCAGCAAGTTGGAATGGGAATAGCAGCAATCTTGCAAGGTTGTAAGGAGAATTAAATAAGTTAACCTGTGTAAAATACTTAGAATAGTGTGTGGCACGCAGAAAGTATTATATAGGAGTCAGCTGCCATTGCTTCTCTAGGACCAGAGGTGGGGGCGCCAGTAGCCTGCCATTTTAGCACAACCAACACAAAATGAGCTGCTTGGTTTGGGACGTGTAGATGCTTGGACCCTAAAACCCACTTTGACTGATGATCTGGACCAACAGATAAGCCACTTTATTAGCAATTTAAGGAGGAGTATATGAGCTCTCTTTTGTCCAGGTACCTTCAACCCCTGAACGTCTCTAAGGGATGGGGACGGGCAGGTTCTGGATCAGCACACATTAACTAAGAGATGCCATAAGGAGACCATCTGTGTATTACCAATTTGCAGAAAACTGTGATATTGTAGCGTCTACCTACAATAACATTTATTAAGCAATTCAGTAACACAGAAAGCAATTCAAACCCCAATAATATTTCAGAATCATTATTAGTAATATCAGTTATTATTAATACTATACTATAGTGGGGCAGTCAGAGAAGAATAACAAAGATGAATTTGCATCAGCTATATCTTAGAAGCAGCTTTTTTTTTTTTTTTTTTTTTACTAAATACCCTTGATATAAATAGGCTTATTCACTACTTTCTACTTTTTTTATTTTCCAGTTGCTTGGACTCTGGGCAATGAGCACTTTATCATTTCCTCTTTTTCTGTGAGAATGTATTGCTTACTCAGCTCCCCATCACACCACATAGACCAATTACATCAGACTTAGTAAGCACTGACAAAGTAGTTTCTAATATTTTCACCTCTAAGATCCTCTTAAGACATCACAAACGATGTCTTAAAAGATTGTATCTGTTGAAATACAATCACTGGTTAGTCATTTACTTGTGGAAAGATATCTAGGTTGTTTCCAGTTTTTAGCTACTGCAAATAAAGCTGTTATAAATAGTCACATTCAGGTTTTTTGTGATGAGAATGTTTCATTTCTCTGGGATCAGTGTCTAAGAATACAACTGCTTGGGTGCTGTACAACTGTTGGGCAGTTATGTATTTAGTTTTATAAGAAACTGTCAAACTGTCTTACAGGATGGCTGGGCCATTTTACATTCCCATTGGCAGTATAAGGGTGATCCGCTTTATCTGCATCCTCACCAGCACTTGGTACTGTCATTATTTTTCATTGTAGCTATTTTGATAGACATACAGTCCTATCTCATCTAGCTCAACCCTTTGTGACAGTGAGGACTACATCTCGTCTCCAGGTAAGTTAGAATCTCAAGCCCCAGGCGCCATCAAATCACCAGGGCACTTGTTAGAAACGCAGGTTTGGGGGCTTCCCTGGTGGCTCAGTGGTAAAGAATCTGCCTGCCAATGCAGGGGACACGGGTTCAGTCTCTGGTCAGGGAAGATCCCACGTGCCATGGAGCCTCTAAGCCCATGAGCCACAATGGCCAAGCCCACGCCCTAGAACCCACACAGCAAGAGGAGCCACCGCGGCGGGAGGCCCACCCAGCTCGGCCAGTGAAAGCCTGTGCGCAGCAGCAAAGGCCCAGCACAGCTGAAGGCAAATGATGAGTGTTCTAACAGCACCCCAGGTCATCCACACGCTCTTCAGAGTTTGGGAAGCACCTCTCTAAGCCAAATGGCTGGGAGAACCAACTGGGCCCACTAGGCATCTGGTCCCATCACTCCATGGGAGAGATGGGGAAACAGTGAAAACAGTGTCAGACTTTATTTTTGGGGGCTCCAAAATCACTGCAGATGGTGACTGCAGCCATGAAATTAAAAGACGCTTACTCCTTGGAAGAAAAGTTATGACCAACCTAGATAGTATATTCAAAAGCAGAGACATTACTTTGCCAACTAAGGTTCCGACTAGTCAAGGCTATGGTTTTTCCCGTGGTCATGTGTGGATGTGAGAGTTGGACTGTGAAGAAGGCTGAGTGCCAAAGAATTGATGCTTTTGAACTGTGGTGTTGGAGAAGACTCTTGAGAGTCCCTTGGACTGCAAGGAGATCCAACCAGTCCATTCTGAAGGAGATCAGCCCTGGGATTTCTTTGGAAGGAATGATGCTAAAGCTGAAACTCCAGTACTCTGGCCACCTCATGCGAAGAGTTGACTCATTGGAAAAGACTCTGATGCTGGGAGGGATTGGGGGCAGGAGGAGAAGGGGACGACCGAGGATGAGATGGCTGGATGGCATCACGGACTCGATGGACATGAGTCTGAGTGAACTCCGGGAGTTGGTGATGGACAGGGAGGCCTGGTGTGCTGCGATTCATGGGGTCGCAAAGAGTCGGACACGACTGAGCGACTGAGCTGAACTGAACTGAGGAATGTCCTCAGCCACGGAGATGTACATAGGGAAGGGAAGAGATCCTCCAATGAGGATGGGGGAAGCGGTGGAGACACGAAGACAAAGTCACAGAGATTTTTTATCTTCACAAAACCTCCGAAGTATCTAAGGACTTGAGTCCTTAACTTCTCTAGTGGTGTCAGGCTTAAGCTATAGGGATCGATAAGCTTGTGAGCCGATAACAGCAAAGGAGAATAAGCTATGAACACCATGCAGTGTGTTTGATTTTACTCCCTGAAGGATCTAGTGAAGACAGCCATGACAGGTACTCAGTATCGTCCTGAGATGGGTGGTCAAGTGTGCTTATGTCTCTGAATTACGGCCGCAGCTGAGGCAGAGTCTTTGGGGTTTGCTCAGGGAGGCAGGGTGGGTGGGACTCCTTGTTCCCTCTCCCACGTGGCCAGAGTTTTCTAATTCCCACATGACGTCCACTGGGCTGGGCGATTCCCTCACAGCACCGAAGAACAGCACCAAGATGCCTCAGAAACCCTTGCTTGTCTGTCTGCACGTGTAGCAGTTTAGGTAGCATGTCAGCCTCCTTATCAGCATTTACGACTGGCAGCAACTATTTTCATCATTTACTTCAGCCTAAAAGCAGCCTTCTGTGGCATTTGCAGCTGGAAAGGACTGGTTGTGGTTGTCTTTTCTTTTGGGGGTCATACATCAGCAAGGAAATTATTCTTTTTTTTTTTTTTTTTTGCAAATTGCAGATACCTTTATGCCGTTTTCTCCAGATTCTGATTATCACCTACACAGCCTTTCCTACTGAGGCTGTAGCTGGCATCCACCAGAAGTTCACCTGGAGCAGCTCCCAAGCCAGGCTGAATATCAGGGGCAGAGTTAAAACCGCCACTCCCTTCATTCCTAAGAGTCTCTGCTCTCAAAGTGATCTGACACAGCTGCATAGATACAGAAACACCAGGATGGGAAATGTCAATTAGAAACTGTGTTGCCACAACGATGCCTCATCCTGCTTTTGCCCTTGATGAAATTGCTTAAACTATTTTCTGTTTTACAACACCATACACGGAAAACATTTTTCATGCCCCGGGCTCTGGCCTGCAGCAGTTTTTGCATTCTGCAATCAGGAGGAAATTGATTAATGTGAATGTTTTAGCTGTGGTTGTTGTTTGTGTATAAACTTTTGTTAAAACAAGTACGGCAGAATAAATGACCTTTATGTAGACACCTATTAAGGCACTAAAAGGCTTGGCTACATTCATCTGAGACGCGTACACATAACGAAGGGAACAATGAGGGGATCAGCAGCTGCAAGGGGTTGAATTGAACTCCTCAACAATGGAAAAGTTTTTCAGACCCAAATACCAGCAATCAAAGAGAATTTTTGCAGATAATCCGAGAGAAAGAAAATAATAAAATTTAAAAAAAATGCTAGCCAACTTCGCACCAGTTAACATAAGGTTGTCATGTGAGACTTGTCAGCTCAAGAGCAGACACACCACCATTCTTTCACCCAACGGCAGTATTCAGAACTGTTTCCCCAAATAATCCCAGATGGCATGCCACAAAATTTCAATTCATTTTAAAAGCTTTCTTTGCAGTTATTATGTGATTGAAAGTGCAAAAGCAAGTTGCCATTCTCATGGCACTATTTGCATTGACTATTATCCCCTAAAATCCCCTTTAAACCGCTACATTGTCAGCCCCTAGGCCTCATTTAGAACTACAAAAAAGCCCAGATTAATTCGATCAAAGAAAGAGCCAAGTACAAAATACACTTTTCAAACTGTATCAGAGTGGGTTCGCTTTACAGATCGCTTCGGGGCAAGAACCGCAGGGGAAAGAAAACCCCAAATTAAAGTTTGGTTAGAAGCGAAAAAACTCCGTTTGGCTCCTTCTCTGATTTATTGGAGATCCTCAAGGCAAAATCTCCAATTAAAAATTCTTAGAGGGAAATGTATTTAAATATAAACACTGACACGGACGCCCGCAAATAGCAGCATCACATCCATACCCATGTCTTTCAGTCGCTGTTCCCAGGAGGTAGTTGGAAGCCTTGTGTGGGTAACCTGGTTAGTTAGCAGGAGTCTCTAAAGTCTCCCTACATAAGCCAAACAACTTTGCATTGCAAACATTTATACCCCTTTATTTTTTTTCACCCCATCCCCAGAGGAAATGTTTTCAGTTACCACAGACAAGAAATTTCTGGAAAACAAAGGAAAATTGGGGTAACAGCCTTATCTTTTCACAAAACAAAACATGCTAAGATTCAGGTGGAATTCCGGGGGTGAGAAGCATGCCTTCTACGGGCGGGCTGACTGAGCTGCTGGCCGCGGGATGGATTGGTTGGATTTAGTCTCACCTGGGGGTCTGGAGGTGGGGGAGAAAGCTGGGGTGAGCCAAGCTGGAGTTGGGGTTTCTTAGGGATGCTCCATTAGTTTCCTAGGCAGGGTTAGCAGCGTCCGTATCCACTGGAGATGTTGCAGCTGCGCTGCAGCCGGCTGGCTCCCTCCTCCCTCTCTGCCTGCAGCTTCAGCCACTGCTTTTGTGCGCTGAGAACATTTTACTGAAGAGGGATCAGAAGCACAAAGGTAGGCTATAGGACGTGTCCAGCAAGTTGTGCAATTGCCTCTTCAGGGACCGAGCAGAGCCAGCTGCAACAAATGTGAAAGTGATTTGCTCGAGGGAGGAACCAGGGCAATTCCAGCCCGTAGTTTCAGTCCAGTCTTCTGCTCTGGGAGGGGTGAACTCAAAGTCCTACTGTTTCCCAAACCCTCCATGGAAACAAAAGAGCATCATGCTGCTCTAGTCACACCCCATGCAATGTTTAGAAAGGGCACGCTGACCAACGGGCTCCAGCCATAAAGCACTGATCCTGAACTTCTTGGTCACATTCTCGGCTAGAAATGCACAGGACTGTTCACTCAAATTGCACACAGGTGTGCACCACCCACAACTAAATCCTCATCATCATCCTGAGAATGATCTAGAGAGGACAAATATGGATAGAAAGCTCTGCAAAGTGGAAATGTTACCCACCTCCCACCTCTGAAGGCAAGAAGACAAGGAAAGAAGTTTTAGGGAAAGAGATTACAGACTCAAATTGCTTTCAGTGGAGGTAAACAATCAGCTTTCCCCCAAATCTTCCAAATTAGTTAGTCTTTTCCTGATGGTTCTGCTGCTGCTGCTAAGTCACTTCAGTCGTGTCCGACTCTGTGTGACCCCACAGACGGCAGCCCACCAGGCTCCCCCATCCCTGGGATTCTCCAGGCAAGAATACTGGAGTGGGTTGCCATTTCCTTCTCCAATGCATGAAAGAGAAAAGTGAAAGTGNGGAGCTGGCTTTTGGACACAAGCCTGAGATGTGTATAAGAGACAGACAGACGGCAGCCCACCAGGCTCCCCCATCCCTGGGATTCTCCAGGCAAGAATACTGGAGTGGGTTGCCATTTCCTTCTCCAATGCATGAAAGAGAAAAGTGAAAGTGAAGTCGCTCAGTCTGTCCGACTGTTAGCGACCCCATGGACTGCAGCCCACCAGGCTACTCCGTCCATTGGATTTTCCAGGCAAGAGTACTGGGGTGGGGTGCCATTGCCTTCCCTGCCTGATGGTTCTAAATTTTAACTATAGCATGGTACAAAGAAAAATGGTTCAGGTTTTCTGAGACCTGGATAAACTTTCTGAAACTCTGCAAACCTACACCTGTAAAGGAAAAGGAAAGACAGGCATGTCTACTAACATCTTATGAGAAAACAGTGTCACTGGGAGAAAACATCCACAGTAATTTATTTTTAGTGAATTTCAATAGACCATTACTTAGTTGGAGCGGAAATGTTTCCTGTGACTTTTTATGTAGGTCTCACTGAAGACCCTCACAGTTGCTTCCCTTAAATGGGTAATGTTTGTCTGATGAGAATTCAAAAAATATTCCAAGCAAAACAAGAAAGGAAGATCAGCACTTCTCATTACCATCATTGCCAGGATCCAGAGACCTGTGGTGATCCCATCAGGACTCACAAGGACATTGTTTCAGTTCAGTTCAGTTCAGTTGCTCAGTCGTGTCTGACTCTTTGCGACCCCATGGACTGCAACATACCAGGCCTCCCTGTTCATCACCAACTCCCAGAGTTTATTCAAATTTATGTCCATTGAGTCGGTGATGCCATCCAAGCATTTTATCCTTTGTAGTGAGAATGTTCCCGAGAAGTTCAGGATCGGTGCTTTATGGTTGAGCCTGTTGGTTAGCATGCCCTTTCTAAACAGGATACTGTTTAAGAGAATTTTTGAGGGTTTTTGTGTGTTTTTTTTTTTTTCCTAAAGGAGCAAGGGCATAAAGGAAAGTTGTCATGGTATATTGTAAAAGTCTCAGCTTTTTGTCAGGAGATCTGAATTCTGGTCCTGGCCCTTCCTCTAACAGAATGACCTTGCACTAGTCACTTTCCCACTCTGGACCTTACTTTTCTCATCTGTAAAATGAGAAGGCTAAAGTAGATGATTTCCAAGGACCATCCCAGAAGTAATACCAAAGAATGATGTGAAGATTCCTCTGGAAACTGCAGACAATTGTAAATCAGTTCAGTTCAGTCACTCAGTCATTTCCGACTTTTTGCAACCCCATGAACTGCAGCATACCAGGCTTCCCTGTCCATCACCAACTCCTAGAGCTTACTCAAACTCATGTCCATCAAGTCGGTGATGCTATCCAACCATCTCATCATCTGTCATCCCCTTCTCTTCCTGCCTTCAATCTTTCCCAGCATCAGGGTCTTTTCAAATGAGTTGATTCTTCACATCAGGTGGCCAAACAATTGGAGTTTCAGCTTCAGCATCAGTCCTTCCAACGACTATTATTCAGGACTGATTTCCTTCAGGATAGATTGGTTGGATCTCCTTGATCCAAGTGACTCTCAGGAGTCTTCTCCAACACCACAGTTCAAAAGCATCAATTCTTTGGTGCTCAGCTTTCTTTATAGTCCAATTCTCACATCCATACACAACTACTGGTAAAACCATAGCTTTGACTAGATGGACCTATGTTGGCAAAGTAATGTCTCTGCTTTTTAATATGCTATCTAGGTTGGTCATAGCTTTTCTTTCAAGGAGCAAGCATCTTTGAATTTTATGGCTGCAGTCACCATCTGCAATAATTTTGGAGCCCAGAAAAATAGCCTCTCAACTGTTTCCACTGTTTCCCCATCTATTTGCCATGAAGTGATGGGACCAGATGCCATGATCTTAGTTTTCTCAATGTTGAGTTTTAAGCCAACTTTTTCACTCTCCTCTTTCATGTTCATCAAGAGGCTTTAGACAGTAGTAATACCATGGTTCTAAAATAAGTTGCATGTGCGTTCTACATAACAGAATAGCTCCACTGGCATAGAAAGAAGCTTGGCAAGGTTTGGCGGGAAGGGTTGATTTGGTTTGGTTTTTTGGCCTAATAGAGGCCCTGGTCATCTCTATGCTACACATATGTGTAAATGTCAATGTGGTCCATAGGAAATTAGCTATGAAGTTTCTGGCAGTTAGATGTACAAATGGAGCCCAAATTTGAATCCTCCTTAGGAAAACCTACTTTACCTACCTGACTATTGAGATCCAACTGTCAGTCCTCTGTGTTTTTTCTTCAGTCAAAGGGGGAAACAGGATGCTGTTTTTAAAAAGTATCTGACAAATAAGATCTTTTAAGCATGTTGTATTTATAAAGAGGAAGTCTTGGTTTAGTCGTAAATACTTCCAAGTATCACTAGTCAAACACTCATTTAAGAAATATGTATTGAGTGCCTGCTTCTGCTGCTGCTGCTGCTGCTGCTGCTGCGGCTAAGTCGCTTCAATCGTGTCCAACTCCGTGTGACCCCATAGACGGCAGCCCACCAGGCTCCCCCATCCCTGGGATTCTCCAGGCAAGAACACTGGAGTGGGTTGCCATTTCCTTCTCCAATGCCTGAAAGTGAAAAGTGAAAGTGAAGTCACTCAGTCGTGTCCGACTCTTCGTGACCCCATGGACTGCAGCCCACCAGGCTCCTCCATCCATGGGATTTTCCAGGAAAGAGTACTGGAGTGGGTTGCCACTGCCTTCTCCATTGAGTGCCTGCTTTGCACTAAACCCTAGTCTAGGTGCAGCAAATACAAGAGTGAAAAAGAAGGATAAGTTCTCTGCTCTCGGGGAGTCAAACTCTAATGGTGACCAATGAGAGACAAAACACAGGCAACAACAACAACAACAAAAGAATTAGGAGTGNTTTTTTTTTTTTCCTAAAGGAGCAAGGGCATAAAGGAAAGTTGTCATGGTATATTGTAAAAGTCTCAGCTTTTTGTCAGGAGATCTGAATTCTGGTCCTGGCCCTTCCTCTAACAGAATGACCTTGCACTAGTCACTTTCCCACTCTGGACCTTACTTTTCTCATCTGTAAAATGAGAAGGCTAAAGTAGATGATTTCCAAGGACCATCCCAGAAGTAATACCAAAGAATGATGTGAAGATTCCTCTGGAAACTGCAGACAATTGTAAATCAGTTCAGTTCAGTCACTCAGTCATTTCCGACTTTTTGCAACCCCATGAACTGCAGCATACCAGGCTTCCCTGTCCATCACCAACTCCTAGAGCTTACTCAAACTCATGTCCATCAAGTCGGTGATGCTATCCAACCATCTCATCATCTGTCATCCCCTTCTCTTCCTGCCTTCAATCTTTCCCAGCATCAGGGTCTTTTCAAATGAGTTGATTCTTCACATCAGGTGGCCAAACAATTGGAGTTTCAGCTTCAGCATCAGTCCTTCCAACGACTATTATTCAGGACTGATTTCCTTCAGGATAGATTGGTTGGATCTCCTTGATCCAAGTGACTCTCAGGAGTCTTCTCCAACACCACAGTTCAAAAGCATCAATTCTTTGGTGCTCAGCTTTCTTTATAGTCCAATTCTCACATCCATACACAACTACTGGTAAAACCATAGCTTTGACTAGATGGACCTATGTTGGCAAAGTAATGTCTCTGCTTTTTAATATGCTATCTAGGTTGGTCATAGCTTTTCTTTCAAGGAGCAAGCATCTTTGAATTTTATGGCTGCAGTCACCATCTGCAATAATTTTGGAGCCCAGAAAAATAGCCTCTCAACTGTTTCCACTGTTTCCCCATCTATTTGCCATGAAGTGATGGGACCAGATGCCATGATCTTAGTTTTCTCAATGTTGAGTTTTAAGCCAACTTTTTCACTCTCCTCTTTCATGTTCATCAAGAGGCTTTAGACAGTAGTAATACCATGGTTCTAAAATAAGTTGCATGTGCGTTCTACATAACAGAATAGCTCCACTGGCATAGAAAGAAGCTTGGCAAGGTTTGGCGGGAAGGGTTGATTTGGTTTGGTTTTTTGGCCTAATAGAGGCCCTGGTCATCTCTATGCTACACATATGTGTAAATGTCAATGTGGTCCATAGGAAATTAGCTATGAAGTTTCTGGCAGTTAGATGTACAAATGGAGCCCAAATTTGAATCCTCCTTAGGAAAACCTACTTTACCTACCTGACTATTGAGATCCAACTGTCAGTCCTCTGTGTTTTTTCTTCAGTCAAAGGGGGAAACAGGATGCTGTTTTTAAAAAGTATCTGACAAATAAGATCTTTTAAGCATGTTGTATTTATAAAGAGGAAGTCTTGGTTTAGTCGTAAATACTTCCAAGTATCACTAGTCAAACACTCATTTAAGAAATATGTATTGAGTGCCTGCTTCTGCTGCTGCTGCTGCTGCTGCTGCTGCGGCTAAGTCGCTTCAATCGTGTCCAACTCCGTGTGACCCCATAGACGGCAGCCCACCAGGCTCCCCCATCCCTGGGATTCTCCAGGCAAGAACACTGGAGTGGGTTGCCATTTCCTTCTCCAATGCCTGAAAGTGAAAAGTGAAAGTGAAGTCACTCAGTCGTGTCCGACTCTTCGTGACCCCATGGACTGCAGCCCACCAGGCTCCTCCATCCATGGGATTTTCCAGGAAAGAGTACTGGAGTGGGTTGCCACTGCCTTCTCCATTGAGTGCCTGCTTTGCACTAAACCCTAGTCTAGGTGCAGCAAATACAAGAGTGAAAAAGAAGGATAAGTTCTCTGCTCTCGGGGAGTCAAACTCTAATGGTGACCAATGAGAGACAAAACACAGGCAACAACAACAACAACAAAAGAATTAGGAGTGGAGCGGTGGGACAGAAAGGAGTGGGCCCCACCGGATGGAACGAACTCTTTAGAAGAACTAGCCAGCACAGATCAGGGAGAAGAACGCCCCACATAGAGAGAACAGCAAGGGCAAAATCATCAAAACTTGGGACAGAAAGAAATCAACTGGTAGGGGAAGTGAGTCATGGAAGATAAAGTCAGAGAGGTGAGCAGGAACCAGACCAGGTACATCACTAGATTTGATGCCAATTATTGGACAGAGCTGCAAAGAATATAATCAATCTGAAATAAATCAATTTTGATTATATTCTTTGCAGCTGAAGATGGAGAAGCTCTATAGAGTCAACAAAAACAAGACTAGGAGCTGACTGTGGCTCAGATCATGAACTCTTTATTGCAAAATTCAGACTTTAATTGAAGCAAGTAGGGAAAACTACTAGACCATTCAGGTATGACCTAAACCAAATCCCTTAAAATTATATAGTGGAAGTGACAAATAGAGTCAAGGGATTAGATCTGATAGAGTGCCTGAAGAACTATGGACTGAGGTTTGTGACACTGTACAAGAGGCAGTGATCAAGACAATCCCTAAGAAAAAGAAATGCAAAAAGGCAAAATGTTTGTCTGAGGAGGCCTTACAAATAGCTGAGAAAAGAAGAGAGGCTAAAGGCAAAGGGGAAAAGGAAAGATACATACCCATCTGAATGCAGAGTTCCAAAGAATAGCAAGAAGAGATAAGAAAGCCTTCCNGTGAGAGACTTTATTTGGGGGGGCTCCAAAATTACTGCAAATGGTGACTGAAGCCATGAAATAAAAGATGCTTGCTCCTTTGAAGAAAAGCTTCAAAGACAGCATATTAAAAAGCAGAGACATTACTTTGCCGACAAAGGTCCATCTAGTCAAAGCTATGTTTTTCCCAGTAGTCATGTCTGAATATGGATGTGAGAGTTGGACCATAAAGATAGCTGAGCACTGAAGAATTGGTGCTTTTGAACTGTGGTGTTGGGGAAAACTCTTGAGACTCCCTTGGACTGCAAGGAGATCCAACCAGTCCATCCTAAAGGAAATCAGTCCTGAATATTCACTGGAAGGATTGATGCTGAAGCTGAAGCTCCAATATTTTGGCTCCCTGATGCGAACAGCTAACTCACTGGGGAAGACCCTGATGTTGGGAAAGACTGAAAGTGGGAGGAGAAGGGGATGACAGAGGATGAGATGGTTGGATGGCATCACCAACTCAATGGACATGAGTTTGAGAAAACTCCAGGAGTTGGTGCACAAGGAGGCCTGGCGTGCTGTGGTTCATGGGGTCATAAAGAGTTGGACATGACTGAGGACAGAGCATACCAGGGAGTTTTATACAAGGAGGTAACTCAGCTGCAACAATCCAAGAGCATCTTCTTTTGTGTCCACACCCCATCTCACACATCCAACCTCCAGGTTTTGCCTGAGGACCCATCTTTTGAGGCAGACCTCCTCAGCTCCCACATATGTGAGGCAAATAATGTCCCATGGGGTGAATCTTTGACTAAGGCAAGAGAGCAGCTGACAGATAAATTTTTCTCCCTTTCATCTCCTTATGGACTGCTCTGAAAAAAAAAAATCAAAGCTGGCCAGAAAATAATCTCACAAGATTGAGAAATCAATCATCCTTTTTCCAGTTTCATCAAGATGTAATTGACATAACAGCACAGTGTAAGTTAAAGGAGTACAGCGTAATGGTTTGACTTTTATACATCATGAAAGGATTACCACAATAGGTGTAGTGAACTAATCCATCATCTCATATAGATGTAACAACAAATTAAAGAAATAGAAAACAACATTTTCCTTGTGAGAAATCAGTCATTTTCAGACCCAAGTGGTGGCCTGTTGACTGCTGCACATTCACACTCTCTCCTCTCCTGCCTTACCCTCTGCCCTCACCCTTCTACCTGGGATTGGGTTCTGAAAGCACGATCCAAGCAGAGGCGCATCTGCTCTGCCACCTTACTGCCCAGCAGCCCCTGCAGGCAGTGCTAGAAGTATCTGCAATGGATGAGAACATGGTGCAGAGTCTCTGGAAAGCCTTGGGGGAGAGTTAGCACAAAACACGAGGGTTGTGAAGCAAGGCCAGATCGTCCATGGCCAAGGTCTAGTCTCCATTTGAAAACCAGCTCCTGGTACCACTGAGACCTCATAGAACTTGACTGATCTTGGGCCATCAACTGACTATACAAGTGACTATGAGAACTGCCCACTAAGCTGGATGGGATTAGATCAGAATCATGAGGTCAGAGAGATACAGCAATCCACTGTATGATGGAAAATGTGTATTTAGTTTTGGGTCCAAGCAAGTCCAGAAGGTATAAGCAAACTACCTAAACAGGCAGTCCAGGTTCCCCTGTACCTCCATCTAGTGCATTAACGCCTCTTCCTTGACTCACGGCCTCATAGAGGATTCCTTGATACCAATTAACAGAAGAAGAGAGGACACAGGCGTGGTCCATAGATGGGCCAATAACAGTATATTGGTGTAAAAACAAAATGCTACAGCTGCATTACTCAGGAGTGTGTCTAAAGGGCTGGGATGAAGGCAAATTCTCCCTATCGGCAGAGCTCTGAGCAGTATACTTGGTCATCCACTCCCTATGGAGGGGCCTGAAATACAGATAAACATAAATTTCTAAACAGTGGCCAAAAATGGTTTAATGGTCAAGCCGTGAAAGGAACAAGATTGGACTATCAGAAATAAGGATGCCTGGATAAACAACGAGGTCCTAGTATATAGCACAGGGAACTATATTCAATGTCTTATAATAACCTGTAACGAAAAAGAATCTGGAAATATAGATATATCTGAATCACTTTGCTGTACACCAGAAACCAACACAACACTGTAAATCAGTTATACCCCAGCAAGGAAGAAAGAAGTGGCCTGGGGAAGGGGTATGTGGCTGGGTCTATAGAAGTATACACTAAGCTTTAGGTCTCTGAGACTCACGCTAACACCCTCAGTGGGTGTTCCTTCCAGTTAAGGCTCTCACCAGCCAGATGGACAGGATGACTTGTCATATGGACATGAGTCAGCCTTTCTCTCTTGGCCACCACCGTGCTTGTGCAGCGAAAGTGAAGTCGCTCAGTCGTGTCCGACTCTTTGCGACCCCGTGGACTGCAGACCCATGCTATGCCCACAGCCTCCATCCATGCTCCCTGCTATGGATGGGCTAAATAGCAGGAATTACCACTCACTAAGACTCATGTAGCTACTACCACTGCTGAAGGCCCAAACTGCCCACAGCAGAGACGGTCACTGAGCTACTGACACAGCATTATTGCTCATTCGTGCTTCCCATTCCTTCAGCCTTAGGCTCTGCTGTGTTAGGGCTCCCTGTCCTGGGTGAGGATACTTCTGCTAGGAAACACAGTAAGGCTTTTTCTAACCTTGAGGCCTTGACTCCTACCTGGTCACTTTCATCTCCTCAATCCAGTAGACCAATAAGCAAATACGTGAGTTTATTTCTAATTACCATGAGAAGCTAGGATGGCTACTACACAATGGAACGGGACAGAGTATGTCTAAAACCCAAGCAAGGGACTTACTGGAATATCTCTTGGTGCTTCCTTGCCCAGTGGTAACAATGGATGGATAGTTGAGTTACCAGTGACCGATCAAATTAAGGCAACTAAGGATTCGGATCCCTCAAAGATGAAGGTCTAGGTCAGTCTACCAGCAAAGGAACTCAGACCAGTGGAGTGTTGGACAAGCAAGAGAGGGATCTAGAAGGGGTGGCAGAGGGAGAAGTTGATGATGGACATCTACTACAAGTATGGGACAGGTTGCAGGTTGCAGCATCAGGACTGTAGCTGTTTTGCTAACTCTTTTACCCTAAATCTTTTCAGAACTTATGGCAGGCCATCATCTCGTGAATGCGTACCTCCTTTCTCGGGGAAGACATAAAAACATCTTCACATCACAAAAACGAAGGCCACATATCACAGTACGGGAGCCAGATACAGGGGGAGGGTAGAACCAATCTGAGAGACAGAGGAGACAAGCTGTCTCAGCACTTCTCGCGCACCTGTCCAGACCTTCCTGGTCTCACCCATCCACAGGACCTTTGGCCAGTTGTTCCAGATACAGCTGCAGTGGTAGTGACATTCTCCTGCCAGATACAGGGGGAGGGTAGAACCAATCTGAGAGACAGAGGAGACAAGCTGTCTCAGCACTTCTCGCGCACCTGTCCAGACCTTCCTGGTCTCACCCATCCACAGGACCTTTGGCCAGTTGTTCCAGATACAGCTGCAGTGGTAGTGACATTCTCCATGCGGCCTCTGACCCACTGAGACACACAAGAGCTGGTGCGCCACACCAAGCTGCACACTCCCATCCTCGCCCTGGAGCATCCTTACCAACACCAAGGTACAGTACATACAGACCCACTCAGTGCCCACAGGGCCTGCTGCAGAATTTGCAGTTCAAACTGAAAATGTGAAGTCACTCGTTCAAAAGGCATAAAAGAAGCTTTTTGCTTCCTTCCAAAGTCTCTCTCTTGACCTGTCATGGTATATTTTACCTGCTATTCCATGGGGCACCCCCTCNCAGAATTTGCAGTTCAAACTGAAAATGTGAAGTCACTCGTTCAAAAGGCATAAAAGAAGCTTTTTTCTTCCTTCCAAAGTCTCTCTCTTGACCTGTCATGGTATATTTTACCTGCTATTCCATGGGGCACCCCCTCGAGCAGAGAGATACTCACCAGGTGAGTGTGGACCCTTCCTAGTGTCCAGGGCACCACCCAAGATCAAGCGGCACAAAGTCAGGTGCTGAGAACCCATCTTAGGGAGGCAGGGAAGAGAAGAGGGCACTGTGAGCAGAGGCACCAAGCCCCTCAGCACAGGCTGTGTCGTCCCTCACACTTCACCTATAAAACACAAGTTCAGAAGTGAAATTAGTAAGACTTTCCAGGCAGTGCCTACAGAGCATCAGATCCCAAGAGTGGGCCCTAGTCTGAGATCAGCTATGACTTCATTGGTCACGTGCCCAGGAAGCCTGCCCTGGTGCCTACTCAAGCCCAGACAGGAGTGTAAGGGAATTAACACCCCTTCCAGCAAACCGTTAACCAATGGGAGACGGGCAACAAGTCAATTCTTCTCCCTCCTTAATCCAGACATACTGACTTGAAGAGCAGTTTCTCGGAAAATTAACCTATAAGAAATCAGTCCCACTGGATTCCAAGTGCAGGCTGGCTCCGCTGAGCATTTTCACATTAGTGTCTCCTTCCTGGACTCACTTTCGTTTTTTTTGTCTTGCTTGGGCTGCATTCCAATTAAAGTAATAGTACATAAGCCATTTCCACAGGCTCTAAATTTTGGGTGACCCAGGCTAAGACCATCAGTTAACTGAAAAAGCAAGGCAACAGGGAACATACTTTAGCTTGTTTTCATCTAAATGGTTTATTTTAGTTTAGAATGCTATTTAATTTAAAACATTTAAGCACGCATTCATTTGCCAATGTTCCAAAAGTTTGTTTGTTTGTTTGTTTGTTTAAGATTCAGTTCACTCTGGGACAACCCAGAGGGATAGGGTAGGGAAGGAGGTAGGAGGGGGGTTCAGGATGCGGCATATATATGTGTACTTGTGGCCAATTCATGTTGATGTATGGCAAAAAAAAGTCACAATATTGTAAAGTAATTATCCTCCAATCAAAATTAATTAATTAATTGGGGGGAAAATGGGGTTCATTGCTTGAAGTCCTACTTTATCTTTTTTGATATACCGTAGCCATAAGGCAACATTTACAATTTGTAGGCTTGATTTATTTAAAGTAAAACAATAATTTAAAGACACTTTTAAAGCAATTTGAATGCACCATTTCTCAATTTTTATAGATTCTTTTGGACTTCCCTGGTGGCTCAGATGGTAAAGCGTCTGTCTACAATGCAGGAGACCCGGGTTCGATCCCTGGGTAGGGAAGATCCCCTGGAGAAGGAAATGGCAATCCACTCCAGGACTATTGCCTGGAAAATCCCATGGACAGAAGAGCCTAGTAGGCTACAGTCCATGGGGTCGCAAAGAGTCGGACACGACTGAGCGACTTCACTTTCTTTCTTTAAGAGTTGCCCCACCAAGCCTGACTTGGCAGCACTCTTAGTATGTGTATCAAGTAATTCCAAAGTACTCAGTTTAGTTCCATAATAAGTTATTTTTCTGACGATGTTTTCCTAAGTTTATATGACATTTATTCAAATTACAGTCACAAGTATATTACCTATAAACAGGTTTACATCATTACAATTCTAAAGACAATTGCGAGCACAATAACCAGGTTTGATGGCAAACACAACTGATTCCTGGTAACATTCAGCTCCACTGACGGACAGAAGACTGTGGTATCCTTGCACCAGTGATTCTCAAAGTGTCCCCAGACCAGCAGCAGCAGCATTCCCTGGGAAATGGTGATAAAAACAAAATTCTCAGGCCACCTCCAGACCTAATGGAACCAGAATCTAGAAACGCAAGTCATAGACAAGTGTGAGAAACACTGTTCTAGAGAATTATTTAGTAACCGAGAGCATTGCGTGATGGGCAACTAGTACACTTTACTAAGTAGAGAGTATCCTTAATTTAACAAGTTAGTCCATTGGAGGTCAGTTAAAAGAGTTTCTATTGTGCTTTCTTAGGATTAGGCTTGACTTTGTCTAAACAAAAAATGTAAAACAATAGTTCATGTAAATATAGTTAGTGCTACAGAACTGGACTTCCCTGGTGGCTCAGATGGTAAAGCGTCTGCCTCCAATGCGGGAGACCCAGGTTCAGTCCCCGGGTCGGGAAGATCTCCTGCAGAAGAAAATGGCAACCCACTCCAGCATTCTTGCCTGGAAAATCCCATGGACGGAGGAGCCTGGTAGGTTACAGTCCGTGGGGTCGCAAAGAGTCGGACACAACTGAGCAACTTTACTTTCACAGAACTGTACACTTAAAGATGGTTAAGATGGTAAAGTTTGTATTATTTTTTACCAGAATTAAAAATAAATCAAATTCAAATTTAAAAAGCAGTGGCCTGGACTTCCCTCATGGCACAATGGATAATAATCTGCCTGCCGAGGCAGGAGACATGAGTCTGATCCCTGGTCTGGAGGATGCCACGTACCTCGAGGTAACTAAACCCACACGCCACAAACTCTGAGCCCAGGTGCTGCAGTTGCTGAAACCTGGGCACCGAGAGCCCACGCTCCACAAGAGGAGCCGCCGCCACGAGAAGCCCGTGCGCCACAATGAAGAGCAGCCCCCACTCGCCACAGCGAAGCTCACACGCAGCAGTGGAGCCCCAGCACAGCCAAAACTCAAATAAATGAACAAATAAACATTGTGAANCTCTGAGCCCAGGTGCTGCAGTTGCTGAAACCTGGGCACCGAGAGCCCACGCTCCACAAGAGGAGCCGCCGCCACGAGAAGCCCGTGCGCCACAATGAAGAGCAGCCCCCACTCGCCACAGCGAAGCTCACACGCAGCAGTGGAGCCCCAGCACAGCCAAAACTCAAATAAATGAACAAATAAACATTGTGAAAGGATTTTCCTTAAAAAAAAAAAAACAAAAAAGCAGCAGTAGCTTGAGCACATTAGAAATTTATTTTTCTTTCGTCTAAAAGAAACCCAGAAATAGTTCATGACCTGTATGGCACTCCCTTAAGCGACCAAAGACTCAAGCGCCTTCTGCCTCCCTTTCCACTGTCCCCTCAGTGTGGGATGCTTGCCCTCCTGGGCCAAGAGGGCTGCTAGAACTTCAGCCACTGCATCTACATCCCAGGCAACAGCATGGAACAAAGGAAACGACAGGGCAATCCCTCCATTAAAAGGAGCCTTCACAGAAATCCCACACAACACTTCCTTTTAACATCTCATTGTCCAGTAGTTACATGCTTTTCAATAGCTGCAAATTGAAAGGGAGCTGCAAATTGCAAAGGGAGCTGGCAAATGTCTTTTAACTTGATGCACAACGTGCCCACTCAGACATTACTAAGGGAGAAGAGGATAACAAATATTGAGAGAGAATTAGCCAGTTCTACCACACATCATAACTGTAAAATTATACCTGCCACTACCAAATCCCCAAATGAAGATATCTCTTGTGTAAACACTTTTAGACATTGCTGTCATAAAAATGCACATGAATCCAGTCAGCTTTCCTTGAAGAAATAAAAAGTCATATCTTTTTCATGAGATTTTTAAAGAGAATTGGGGGAAGAAAGACACCCTCTACCAAGGCCTGCTGTGTGCCAACCACAGTACCTTAGCATCTGCAACTCGTTGATTGTCCACTACCAGGTGTAGTAGGAAGTCTAACTTTCTATAATGGTCAAGGTGGGCTGAATTTGATGTAGTTAAAGAGAAAATTCCTGCTTACTTGTTGGGAGGGGGATAGGGAAGTGAAGGAATCATGCAAGAGTTCCTATAGATCAAAGAAGGGGACATGACCACACCTCTCTTCTAGCAGGTGACTGAATGCTGAGAAATGGAAACATCATTGGCTGATGGTTCAGGGTTAGAAAGAAGCGCGTAGAAGCCAGGAGCACTGCCTCACCACCTTTGTATCTAGCACCTGGCCCACATCCTCACACACCCAAGAAGACTGATACATGTTAGTTTGCCCAAGGAAAGTTTTAAAAATCCCCCCTAATCTCCCACATGAACTTCAATCATCTTTCTAGAGCCACTCTTCCTGAAAGAATTAACTTCTGCAGCATCATTCCTAGAATAGATGGTGTGGGGTGGGAGGTGGGAGGGGGGTTCATGTTTGGGAGTTCATGTAAAAAAATAAATAAATACAAAAAAATAAAGAAAAAAATTATTTTAAAAAAAGGAGCTAATAAAAAAAAAACAAAGTAACATGTTGTACATATGAAGTTTACATGGTTATGTCAAATATATCCAATTAAAAAAATGGAATAAAATCTCAAAAAAAAAAAAGATAAGAACTTGCTGAAAATTAGGTTCCACTCAACTTCATCCACATTGCCTCCCACCCAAGAGAAAAAAATTCCCCAATGCAGCATGGATGCCAGCCTTCTGATGGAGGAAACACTTTGACTTTCATGCTGCACTACAATTTGATGTGTCAAAACCCTTATCTTTAATCTGCCCTTTTACAAGGACGTCGTAACAAATGTTACAAAAGGGAAATACATTTTTCTGATGATGAGGCTACATAGCAGACTAATCACTTTTGCTTTTCTGAAGAATCAAGTGCTGGTGTTGTTATTAGGGATTGTCAGCTAAATAATTTAAGCTATGCTATTTACGTAAGTCCCTAATTACTGCTGGGATTTGAACAGTAAGATAGAGTTAATGATCTTTTCTGTCACATCTCTTCTGTAACGTGATGACTTTTGGGAGCTTCCTCCTGTTAATTGCATAAAACAACTAAAGCACTGTGTTAAGGAAAAGTGGGTTACTAAATAATGAGTCAAAACCCACCTAATTAAGACATGAGTGCCAGAGCTGAGCCCAGAGCTGCTTAGGGGCGCACTTCTCATCATTACCAGACGTCTCAGAAATCAAATGCGTGTTGACGTACCAGGAAAAATAGCCAGGATTATCCATCCAAGTGTCTTCATCAGTACCTTCCCCTGAGTCTCTGGTGTCAGTACTTTAACACTGAAAGCCATGGAGTGCTGAAATTAGATGATTTGATACACTTTGGATGAAAACCTTATTAGGTAGGTTCTCATTCCACCTCTCTACTCCTCATTCTGGATCCATAAAGATTTTAGGCTTTGAAAAGAAATGGCCCTTGGACCACTGTGGACTTTTGGAGTGAATTCTTATGATTTTGAGGGAATTCTCCAGCTGTCCAGTTTAAGAGTGTGCTTCCAATGCACGGGACACAGGTTGGATCCCTGGTCTGGAGGAGGGCATGGCAACCTACACCAGGATTCTTGCCTGGAGAATCCCCATGGACAGAGGAACCTGGTGGGCTACAGTCCATGGGGTTGCAAACGGTCAGACCCAGCTGAGTGACTAAGTGCACACACACACACACACACATGCACGCACAAGCACACTAAGATCCCACATATTGTGCAGCATACCAGAAATACTTTTTTGATTTTGAAATTTGTTTTAGTTTTTGAGCGTGCTGGGTCTTCGTTGCTGCTCAGGCTTTTCTCTAGTTGTGATGAGTGAGGGCTACTCCCCAGCTGCCGTGCACGGCTTCCCATCGTGGAGGCTTCTCTTGCTGTGGAGCACAAGCTCTAGAGCACGCCAGCTTCAGGAGCTGCGGCTCCAGGCGCTAGAGCACACGGAGCTGTTCCATGGCAGGTGGGATCTTCCTGGATCAGGGATCAATCCTGTGTTTCCTGCAGTGGCAGGCAGATTCTTTACCACTGAACCACCGGGGAACCCACCCCTCAAATTTTTTAATTAAAAAAGAATTTTGTGGAAGTGTTTGCTAGCCTGGACTCTGATTCAAGGCAGTTCATGCGAGTAGTGGGTAGAAGGAGAAGTGTCAGGGCCTCCAGGCACATGACTCTGATCACACAGGAGGTTGTAGGCCCATCAGTCCACTGGAGCAGATAAAGAGCAAGGGCAGGAGGGTGTCATCGCAGAGAGGAGGGGTGGAACCTAGCTGCACCAGGAGGATGGAGACCTTCATTTTGAAAGTGGAGGGCTTGTGAGTCTAGCTGAGAGAAAAGGTAAATCGGTACAGGGCTTAGAACACCCTGAGTTCAGGTGACTGTACCTCTGATGGAAACCCTATATGGACCACATGCAGTTGGAGCTCAAGGAAACATTTCCAACAAGAACACAGATTCGGGAGTCACGCGTGGTGGCAATTACAGTAAGGAAACTGGATAAATACCCAAAAGAGTTTTAGAGCGATAAGAGAAGATCAAATATCCGGGTGCACAGCAACATTTTGTAATGGGTGGTGGAAGAAGAGATGAGTCACAGAGGTCAGAAGGGAGGAAGGCACAGAAGAAAGAGGTGTTCGCCCCAAGGAGAGAAGTTTCAGCAAGGGACGGCTCATGGTGTCAGAGGCCATAATGATCGAGTAGATCATGAGTCTGAAACAAAGAGACTCTTCTGCTTGGAGGCTCAGGCAAGGAAACCCAGAGAAGAGAAGGGGGACACATTTCAAGGAACCACAAAATCAACTTTGGAGGAGGATTCTACACATTTGTTTCCTTCAGATCACGGGACAAGGATTTCACAAAGAAATCCCACCTGGGGGGAGACTTCACTGTAAGAATAGAAGGCATAGGGGAAACTTTTATCACCTATGCTAATTATAATTAATTTTTGGACCACACAAGAGTCACATATGAGAACCTCCAGCTCTGGGTCTCCCAGGGACAGGGGATCCCATAGCGCAGTCCCTCTGAAGCACATGTGCAGCTGGGGACTGTATGCCAGCCCAGTACTATACACTCGCCTGCCTGTCCTCACCAAATGCATTCATTTCCCCCAAGCTGCCATCACAAAGTATAATCCAGGAGGTTTAAAACAACAGAAATGTACTCTTCCTTAGCTCTGGAGGCTACAGGTCCAAAATCGAGGCGTCGGCGGGGCCATGGTCCCTCTGAGCTGTAGGGCACTTTCCTTCCTTGCCTCCTCCACCTCCTGGTGGCTCCTGGCAACCCCCAGTGTCCGCAGGGCTGTGGCCACACCATTCCACCCTCTGCCTCCAGCTTCACCTGGCCTCTTCCCTGTCTGTATCTGTGCGCCCTCTCCTCTCCACACCAGGACAACAGTCACTGGGTTAAGGCCCACTCGAATCCAGGATGACCTCCTCCTAACCAAGTGCAACGGCAGAGACACTATTTCCAAACAAGGTCACATTCTGAGGGTCCAGGTGGACCTGAACTTGAGGGACACTATTCAGTCCATTACACTGAACACGTGAGCACCTCCCTAGGGAAACTTGCCCCAGCTTGAAGAGCATGACAGACTGCCGAGTCATTTTTCTCCCCTCCCTCCACCTCTTCGATCCTCCTTTTTCCTCAGCAGTGCCCCGTGGTGGGGTGGAGTTGTTCCAGAGGCTTCTTGTCTGGCCAGACGCTCTGCCTTAACTGTCATGAGAAGTGTGTTGCCTGTTGTGCATGAGAGCAGAGACCCAGGAATCCAGGACTCCTGAATTCACTCCCAATTGACCCTGTAGCATGACTGGTCTACTCTCAGCCTCTGCTCATTCTCAGACACAAAGGCTGGCTACACTTTCAGCTCCTGACCTTCAGCTCTGCCCTGGATGCAGAACTTCCCTCGACTCCCTGAGATAATGACTTCTTGGGTTGGTCCTTCCCTAACGGCCACTGGGACCCAGCCCAGGGCTACCACAGGCTTACTCCTTGTCATTCATTGTCCTGGAAGGCCCTCACTCAGCCTAAGACCAGAATGCATACTTCTGCTCCAGTGCTCTCATCTTCCTATCCACTCTGCCAGGACTTTCAAAGTCTATCCTTTATACACAGGTAAGTGGAACTCTTCCAGGCTGCACTGATGATACAGGAGCTATCTGATAACCACTCTTCAAAGGCGGCATATTAGATGATAGTCTTCTTTTAAAATGGTCCGACCAAGTCAGAGCTGAGTGCTTTCATGGGGGTGGGAACAGTATGTTTTTAGAGGATTTAATAGAGCTTTAACTTCAGAATCATTTTAGATTTACAGAAAAATTTCAAAGACAATGTAGAGTGTCTATATACTCTGTACTATATATATGTGTATATATATATATATATAGTATATATACCTATATACTCTAAACCTAGTGTTCTCTCTAATGAGGAAAACATCTTACATTTGGTATGGCACATCTGTCACAATTAATGAACCAATATTGATTTATTATTAACTAAGGTCCATATTTTATTCTTCAATTTTGCTTATTTATTTAGGCCATAGCTCTCAGCTTGCAGGATCTCAGTTCCCTGCCCAAGGATCAAACCCAAGCCCTTGGCAGTGAGAGCATGGAGTCCTAACCACTGGACCACCAGGGAATTCCCCCTACTTTTTTTCCTTAATTTTTAATTAATGTCCTTTTTCTGTCCCAGGATCCCATCCTGAATATGTTATTACATTTAGTCATCATGTCTCCTCCCACTTCTCTTGGTTAATTCTCCTGGCTGTAAGAGTTGGGGTGCTATCTTCTACAACAGCTCTGCTGTCTCAAACTCAATATCCAACCATAGCCCACCACCTAGACCCCAGAACCCACGAGCACTGGGAGGAAGTTCATGGGGCAGATGTGGATCACTCAAAGTAATGCATGTAGCCTGAGCCAAACTGCACTGTTTATAAATGCCTACAAAACAAAATAACTCTTACTATGGTGTGTGTGCAAGGTGGGGTGTATCTTGTCCTGTAAGAAACAGTATACAGCACAAGAGGAGGAATAGGAGATGGATCCAGAATAAAGCCTCACATGGCTGTGAAGGAAACATCAGAACACATGTTAGGAGGAGCTGCTCTATCAGTGGGACAGGAGGGAGGGCGAGTAGCCTGAGAAACCAGAGCGAGGCCACCAGGGGGCATAGATAGACGCTGCTAGTCCACACCTCCCGTAGGGAGCAGGGAGACAGGCAGCTTCCAGCGTTCCACTCCGGTCTTCATTCTCCGGTCAAATGGGTAAACTGCGTGATGGGCCCAGGGAGGTATCAGACTCACAGAACCCCTCCCTTGTGCCATGAGGACCAGGGACCCCCCAAAGGATATCTGTTCCCCAGAACCAGGGATGCCTATCACGTGGAGACACCCTCAGCAGGCAGGGGGCATGAATTCTATTCTGGTCTCTGCTTCCATCAGCTCATTCTCCATTTTATCTCTATAGGGAAGAGAACAGCCATCTCTCTCCTCCTCTGGTGCCAGGTCAGCCTCACGAGGTGAACATTCTGTTGAATGCAGTGAGCTGGTGGGGAAGGAGACTTACTATATGCGAAAGAAAGGGGAAGCCACGCTGAGCCCTGGTGAAGGAACTGGGGGAAGGGGGCAAAAAACAAATAGAAAGTTCTTCACCCATCTCTTCTTCATGGTCTCTAATTAGTCATTACCCATTTTTGCCTCCTTGACCCACCTACTTTTTTTTTTTTTAGTAATTTTAAGATATAAAATTCACATACAAAACAATTCACCCATTTAAAGTGTACAATTCAAGGGTTTTTAGGGTTTTAATATATTCACAAAGCTATTCAACTATCACCACTAATTTCAGGACATTTTTTTGTCACCCTCCCAAGATAACCCGGTACCCATTAGCAGTCATCCCCCGATCCTTCCCTCCCCACTCCCCAGACCCTGGCAACCACTAATCTGCTTTCTGTCTCTATAGATTTGCCTGTTCTGGACATTTCATATAAATAGAATCATTATAATATGTGACCTTTTGTATTTGACTTCTTAACATACTGTTTTTCAGTTTCTACCATACTGTAGCATGTTATCAGTACTTCATTCCCTTTCGTGGTTAAGAAATATTCCCCTGTGTGGATACACCACATTTTTTTATCCATTTATTAGTTGCTGGACATTTGGGTTGTTTCCACTTTCTGGCTAATATGAATAATGCTATTATGAACATTAGTGTACAAATTTTTCTACAAAAATATGTTTTTTATTCTCTTGGATATATATCTAGAAGTAGAATCAACTGGGTCATATGGTAACTCTTTAACTTTTTGATGAACTGCCAAACCATGGCTGTACCAATCCTTTCATTACAGCAAGAAATAAACCTGTTATTTAAGCCAGTGTTCTTTGGGGTTTTAATGTGTATACAACTGGGCCTAGTTATTAATGGCATACATGGCCTTCAGGTCTCCAGTGTTTTGTAAATGGGTACATACATTTTAACCGACAAGGTGTGTTGCTGCTGCTACTGCTAAGTCGCTTCAGTCGTGTCCGACTCTGTGCAACCCCATAGACGAGAGCCCACCAGGCTCCGCCATCCCTGGGATTCTCCAGGAAAGAGCACTGGAGTGGGCTGCCATTTCCTTCTCCGACAAGGTGTGTTATCTGCCCAATAAGACTGGGTGCAATTTGGGGATGAGGATCTTATCTTTCCGCATCTATCGCAGAATCCAGCATGGTGCCAGGCCCCGCAGAATTAATTTAAATTCTTCTGGAGCCATGGGTGTAGGGGCTCAGTCTAAAGAACACACAGAAGTCAGAATCAGCCTTCTACTTCTATGAGTCCTGAGAATTTCCTTTTTCTACCATTAGTCTGAGCTGTACCTTTTTAATTACAGGACAGTATATTTTCTGTTGAAATGTATTTGGAGAGACACTAGGTGCTGCTGGTTTCCCATGAAAAAGAATGTTGCTAGGAATTATAGAGTAATATTGGAAGCCCTTATTACCAACAAGTTAGGAAGAACTGTGATTTTTCATTTTTAGCTTTTGCCAAAATTCTTTCCAGATAAAATATTTACAAAATATATAATGTGTTAGGAAGAATAATATCCCCCCACACCCAGATATTCATGTTTTAATCTCCAGAACACGGTACATGACAAAGGGGAAGTAAATCTGCTAATCAACTGACCTTGAAATAGGGAGATTATCCTGGATTATCTAGGATGTAATCACAAGGGTCCCTTAGAATGGAAGAGAAAGGATGATGTGACTATGGAGAAAAGGCTCAGATCTGACATCGTTGGCTTTGCAGATAGAGGAAGGGGACCATGAAAAAAGGAACATAGACAGTCTCTAGAAACTGGAAAAACCAAGGAAACACATTGTCACATCGAGCCTCCAGAATGGAATACAGCCCTGCTGACCCCTTGGTTTTAGCCCAGTGAAATCCTGACCTCCAAAGCTGTCAGGTCACTATTTTGTGTTGTTTCAAAGTCATCAAGTTTGAGGTAATTTGTTACAGCAGCAGTAGTATATATATACATATATATACTATATATAGTAGCTTTTATATATATATATACAGCATCAGTATATATATATATAGTAGTATATATATATATATATAAAGTGAAAGTGAAGTCGCTCAGTCGTGTCCGACTCTTTGTGACACCATGGACTGTAGCCTACCAGGCTCCTCCCTCCATGGGATTCTCCAGGCAAGAGTACTGGAGTGGGTTACCATTTCCTTCTCCAGGGGATCTTCCAGACCCAGGGATCGAACCCTGGTCTCCTGCATTCCAGGCAGACGCTTTAACCTTTCCCACCTCATCCTTTTAAAAGTATGAATCTCCTTCTTAGGAAGACAGTGGCATAGGGGAGCCAAAGTGGAGTTAGGTAACAGTTTACCAACATAGAGTTAATTTATCATTGTATTCTGTTATCTAGTACATGTGATGTCAGACATTAATAATAATTACATTTTATAGTACTTTATACTTTTCTAAGAACTTTAATGTACTGTTTGATTTGATCAATGAACAAACAAAAATCATCACAATAATTTTGAGAAGCTCTGCAAATTCACTGCTTCCCTTTTTGACAGATTAAAAACAATGAGTCACAAAGAAATCCCAGAGACAGGTAATGACAAAATGAGCATTTCGCTTTCATCTCTTCCAGGGGTGGTTCTCAGCCTTTAATATCTTACTCTTTCAAAGAACTGGGGTCCAGGATACTAGAAACCAAAAGCCTACTTTCCTAAGGATGTCTGTATATCTGCAGGCATTCTGCTACCGTACCTAGCACTTAGGGAGAGAGTTCAAAGACATTAAGTTAATTGAAAGCTTCTACCTTGGGCTTACAATGACCTGAAGTCTGGCAGGCAGGCAGGTCTAGCTGTTTCAGACTTTATATTATGTTCATATGATTTACAGTTCCCAGAGGCCTCTGCTCACTGACTCTTCCTCCTACCCAGCCTCCACCCTCCTCTGAACTTAGTTGGTGGCCTTGTTGGCCAGGGGTTCGCCACTGTCTGACACTGAATCTCTAGTTTGGACTTGTGCCTCTAGCCTGTCTTACTCTAGATGCCAGAAGTAGAAAAGTCTGCCCTGTTTGTGGCCACTCGAAGCCCAAATCTCTATACAAGTCAGACAGACACATCCTGTGATGCATGTCACCTACATTCCCACTCTCCAATTGATGCCCCAGCTTCTGCCTTCCTCCCTCCCTCCCTTCCTACCTTCTTTTCCTTCAATAAATATTGAGGGCACATCTCTTCTGCATACTGCACAAGACACTTGGCATAAGGCAGTGAAGAGCAAGCCAACTCTCTAGTGTCTGACCCTGACACCTACAGGGAAATGCACATGTACATTAAATAACAAATTCTGAAAAGGGGGAAACACAGGGCATCCACACTCAGTTAGCAAGCAGACTGGCTCCAGCTCCCTTAATAAGCTTGAAATTGGTTATTTTCAGCTTGGTGATACCACTCTCAAGGGGTATCATAGTGCAATGATTAAGAACCTGGGCTCCAAAGCCAGACTTCCTAGGCCCCAACACTGCACCTGCTCTTGCTAGCTGTGGGCAAGTTATTTGACCTTTCTTCACCTCAGTTTCCTCAGATATAATAAGGATGATGATAATAATGCTTCCTAAGGTATGATTAATGCTGATAAATTTAATAGCATTGAGTCGCTCTTAAATCAGGTCTTTTGATACATGTAAGTACAGCATTTTTACATGCATTATAAATATACTGTATTTTATATAGTACATATTAAATATATATATATATTTATCTTAGCCTGTATATATTAGGCTAAGATCATATGAAACAGCTATCGTCATAGACTGAATATCAGCAACTCCATATGTTTTAATCTTGGCAAAAGTTATGTAAGTAGTCACCATCTTTTTACAGAGCAGTGGGAGAGCGAGCAGATGAAAGGGCAAGGATGTGAGTGGCTCTGGAAGCCACAGAAGCTAGAAGAAAGGTGTCCTCTTCCCTCTTTAATCAGCACAGCCATTAAAACAGGTCAGAATGAAGGGTGGGAGGACACATGGGAAATGAACAGGTGCTACAAGACTATCTCAAGGAAAAAGCAAAACAGCAAATTATGCTGCAATCTTACAACCATAACAGCATAAAGGAAAGCATTCCTGGACAGATATCGGAAGGAAGCATCAAAATGAAAACAGCTGGTGCTTTACATAGCCAGGATATGCATGAAAAGCCTTTAAAAGCTTTTAAAAACTTGTAAAGTGATTTGAACTCGATGGGACTGAATAGTCTCTCCATGATAAAGCTCATTTCTCCCTTGAATTCTTTGATATCCTCTGCTGGGTTTCCCCTGCTTTTCTGCTGTCCCTCATCTGTCTGTGTGCTCTTCTGCTCTGCCTACTTTTTAGGTGTTAATGTAAATATGTGGTGTTATATACTGTTACACCTATATTACACTTACATAGTGTTACATAATGTAGTGTTAATAACATCACTAATAAAATACTAAAGGGCTCCACCTTAGGGTTCTTGCTGTAGAAGAAACACACATGAGTTAGTGGATGGTAAGAAAAAACTGAGTGGAAATGGATTGGAATCGGAGATATTGGTGCAAACTTGCAATGTTTAAACTGTGTGTGTGTATGTATAGCTACACATGCATGTATATATGTGTATATAATTTATATTTTCAAAGTCTGTCTGCTGTAAGGACCTAGAAGCCTGTGCTTCAAGGTAGCAATGAGCGCACATAGCTCCCAGATATTGGTTTCTAATACCAGTTTCCACAAAAAAGAACCAGGGATCACCAGAGAAGTAGCTGATTCCAAGACTGGGGCACAGAAACTGTAAGATGAGCCAATAGCATATTTTCAAGACAGAAAGGAAGGAAGCACTCCAAAAATGATGGGAGTGTGTCGCAAGAACATGGGAGTTTGAAGGGATTCTTACCAATCTGGGGAAATTTGAGCCAAAAAATTAAGTAAAATAGCATTATAAACCAATGAGAAACAGGAATCCATCAGTCTAGTAATAAAGAGATAAATAAACGTTAAATAAGTGATGGAGAAGGCAGGGCTCTCACTGAGAAAATGCCAAGGACCAAAAGATAAACGTGGTAATAGTGCTAGAGTTGAAAAATCATTGATTTTCAATCATCAAGGCAAAGACTGGGTTATCATCAGTTAAATTTAGGGGGGAAATTTTGATAAAAGCAGGATATCCGCATGGATTTAAAGTGTCTTCTCAGATTATTAGCACTGAAGCAAAAATACTTATTGTACAGTGAAGAAATCAGATACCTTGCCTGAGTATCACAATTAGCATCACCAGTGAGAAGCAGCAGATGGTAATTTGCCTCTGGGAGTGATACCCTGAGCAGAGCGTATAAAACAAAGAATGTGGCTTACCATCCAGGTACGCAATGACTAAGTAATCAGCCACTGCAGCCACTGACCAACAGCGCACCCCGGGAGGAATTCAGCATGGAAAACAGGATGAGGTGCTCAGTGCTTCAGACAGTTAGATGTTTATCTCAGGAAGAATCTTCATGAACCCGGATTCTGGCATCTTCCCATACATGGTAAAGCACTAAAACCATTCACTGATAGCTTTGACTTGTGACTAGCAATAACCTTTTACCAAGTCATATGCTTGTTTGCACGTACTCCCTAGCCAAAAATCAAAAATATACTGACTTCTCCCCTACCCCTCTAAAGAAATCGCCTCAGAGCTGCTGAGAGGCTGTCTCCCAGACTATGGGCCTCAGTAACACCCTGAATAAAATTTAAACTCATAGCCCTTACGTTGTACATTTTTCTTTCAGTTGACAATCACATCACTGATACAATATTTTAGCAGGGAATTCACAGCCTTAATCTAATCATGAAGAAACGTCAAACTCAAAATGAGGACTCTTCTATTTTACAAAGTGGGGAGGGCTGTATTCTCTTAAAATGTTACTGTCATAAAAGACAGTGAAAAGGTGAGGAACCATTCCAAATTAAAGGAAATTAAAGAGACAGGATAACTAAACACAATATGTGATCCTAGACCGAATCCTATAATGGTGTGGGGGGGGTGCAGGAAATACTATAAAGAATATGACTGGGCTACTTGACAAGTTGGAATGCAGATGATAGATTACAGAATTGTACAGATGTTAAATTTACTGAAGATTTTAACTATATTGTAGGCATTTAAGAGAATATCCTTGCTGTTAAGAAAAAATCACTGGCTAAAGGTAAAGGGCATGATGTATGCAATTTACTCTCAAATGGTCCAGAAAAAAATATGTATGTATGCATAGAGAGAGCGCAAAGGATAAAATTAGTGGAACACAATGTGAACAACAGATGAGTCTGGGTAAAGGGTACATGATTGTTCTTGTACTATTCTGGAAATTTTCAGTGAATATGAGATTACTTTCAGAAATGTCTTCTCGAAGGGGATGGGTGCCACTCCTGGCCGACTTCTCTGCAAAGTCTCATACATCCTCTGTGTCATCACATGTACACCAGTGCCTGCCTCACACCCCAGACTCCCAAATCTTCATTTCTACTCCATGCTGTGGTCTTGAGTTCCCAAACTCTATGACAGTTGAGGGGCCTCTAATTAACTCATGGGGGCAGTTAACATAATTTAAGATGACTTGGTTAATGAAACAGTCGCTGCTGCTGCTAAGTCACTTCAGTCGTGTCCAGCTCTGTGTGACCCGAGATGGCAGCCCACCAGGCTCCCCCGTCCCTGGGATTCTCCAGGCAAGAACACTGGAATGGGTTGCCATTTCCTTCTCCAATGCATGAAAGTGAAAAGTGAAAGTGAAATCGCTCAGTCGTGTCCAACTCCTAGCGACCCCATGGACTGCAGCCTACCAGGCTCCTCCATCCCTGGGATTTTCCAGGCAAGAGTACTGGAGTGGGGTGCCATTGCCTTCTCCGATGGAACAGCTGAGAGCTCTGCATCTCAGCTCATAAGTATACACCATATATGATAACCCATACATACAGACATGGCTATATTTACATAACATTGATATTGGGTATAAAAATCCACTAAGGAAACCAAAGCATTGTCATTCAATATGTGTGTGTGCATGTATGTGTGTGTGCACGCACATGCTAAGTCACTCAGTTGTGTCCAACTCTTTATGATCCTATGGACTATAGCCTGCCAGGCTCCTCTGTCCACGGAATTCTCCAGGCAAGAATACTGGCGTGGGTTGCCAAGCCCTCCCCCAGGGGATCTTCCCGACCCAGGGAGTGAACCCACGTCTCTTGCATCTCCTGCATCAGCAGGCAAGTTCTTTAATACTAGTGCCACCTGGGAAGCCCTTGCCATTCAATACTATCACGCAAATCCTCAAATATTATTGCCTGTTCTGAGAACTGCATGTGTCTGTATCTTGTCTTTGTAAATGACCTCAAGTGTAAATTCACCAATAATTTTTTTTTAATGTTGGTCACTTCTCAGCTTTTAAGCTAAGATCAAGTGTAAAAAGTTTGCATTCCCAAACTTCTAGACCTCACCCAATCGTGCCCTGAACTTAACATCCCTCTCCTTGGAGTCATCAGCTTTCTTCTCTGAGATGGGCACCATGCCCCTCCCAGCTGCTCAGGTTGGAACTTGGGAGTCACAGCACCTAAATCTGGGCGGGGCACACAGCAGCTGCTGGCTCTGGAGCCACATTTCTGTTAGATCCAGGCCAGAAATATAGAAGCCTTGCATGCCACCCATTCAACTCTGTTCCTAGTTCCAATCTCAGAAGGAGCCTCAGGTACCTCTGGAATCCTAGTTACCAAAAAATCTGACAAACATTGTTTCTAGCTGTTCCATCTCTGCAGATCAGGAAGGCTGAATCAAAAGCAGATTAGAAGAAATGCTGAATGAGTTAATCTACTATATTTGTTACACACCCCCATCCCCACTCTCAGCACCACCGCCTGTCCATGTAGCTAACACCAGTTGGTGCTTATCTTTTGAAGCTCAACTGAAGAGTCACCTTCACTTTAGTTTCCTGATTCCTTGAAGACCAAGTTCAATGTCTTTTCTTTCCCTTCTAATCCTCCATTACACCACTTGCCACACTGAATTATAACCATTCACCTTTCAACCTATATCCTGTGCTAAACACTGATAGAGTATATTTCTGAGTGCCCAGCACAGTGCCTAGGATAAAGTGAAAGTTCACTCCATGTTTACTGAACTGATGAATAAACAGTGATATATCCTCCATGTTCCAGGCTTCACCTACAAGTGGTTTAAAATTTAGGTCCATGAAGGCTAGCACCCATGGGTGGGAGTTACTGGGTAAGTTATCCTCAGTCAGTTGAATCAATAGCACTATCCTCCTGGATCTCTCCTTTTTGCCTTCAAGAGGCCCAGGAGCAGCAGCAGGAAAGAAGAGGGAAGGCTCAGCTATCAACAGCCCCAGAGTGCATGAACTCACTGTGCACTCGATGCACTGCCTGCCATCCAGCCATCACTTATTAGTCATTACCGGGGACAAGGCTTCTATTTCATTATTAAGCCACCACCCATGGTAAGATCAATTTGTCCTGTGTGGGTCTTGGTTTGCTCTTCTATGAAGGGAGTAGCCTACCAGGCAAGCTCCAATATTCCTTTCAGGTCGGACATTCTGGGATTCCATAAATGCCCTGATGGGCTTGCACAATGCAGGTCTGTGGCTCACGCACCCACCCATGTGGGATGCACTTCCCCATCTAAGCCGCTAGTGAGGGGCCGATCACTCAAGCCCAGGCTTGTATTCTGAAGCCCTCCTTCATCACTCTGGATCACTCCCTGACTCTTCACCATCATCATCCATTGACCAACCCACTACTGTTGGTGTCCAGCACCCTCCTGGTATCGCAGTTTGGATAAACATGCTGTGTGAACCTCAACAGACTGTAAGCAACTTCAAGGCAGGGTCTTTTTTTTTTTTTTTTTTTGGAAAAGCAAGAGGGCTGAAATGGAGAGAGAAGACAGAGATGGTTAGTGAACTCATGCTAGTTGCCAGATCAGCCTGATTCCCTCGGCCAAGTCTGCATCAAAACTTGGGAAAGATCTCAACAGTCATCTTTGCGGTTTGTACAGCATCTAGGTATGGCCTGTATCATGTAACGGCTCAATGACCAGGGATTGCTAAAATGAGGATCCCAGCAGGAAGCTTCTGGCCCCAGGTGCCTCACAAAGTAAGGCAAACAACTGTTGAAACTTCTGTTTCCTTCCGTACCCATGGGACTCACTGACCACCAGTCACACAGAAGTGCTGACCAAGGTCCTGGAGGGGCTCCCGGAAAGCCCTCTGGGGAGACTTTAATAAAAGAGATAGTGCCCCTCTGCACTCTTACCTCCTGCGAGACAAGTGCATCTTGTTAGTCCCTCTCCAGGAGTTGGGTGCTGGTCTGCAGGTCCAAGTGTCAACTCACAGGAAAGAAATCAACTTTTTAATGACTAAATCTGGGAAGCAGAGAAAGAACAAAAGTTTCATTTGCCAAGAGCTTTGCCACAACCATAAAACGATGTGCAGGTGGAAGAAAGGAAGGTCCCTAATCCCCTTGAGAGATAACGTAGTGGAGGTGCCTGTTCTACACACCCCTCAAGTACAGGGGTTCCTTAAATTCAGGGACACACTGCCAGAAGCTTCCTGCTGGGGTCCTCATCAGGAGTAAGACCTCAGGCCCAAAGTTGGGCTCAGCATCTGAGCCTTAGGGCACTTGCCTCATACTATAGCCTCCTTTTCTCAGCTATCTTCCTCCCTGATGGGACCAGAATTAACACCCCCCCAAATTCTCTAACAACCAAAGAAAGCTAACGTAACTAAAGTCATTTCTAGTTATATTCCCAGAGACCTAGAGAAACGGCACATCCACTAAAATAGCCGGAGAAAACTAGCAGTAAAATAGCACAGTGGAAGAATGCAACACTAGCAAAAGTTAAACCTCTTACTCTGAATGGATGAGGTTGGTATTTTCAGTCTTACATTCATTCATTCTGCTGTTTATTGAGCATTTAATATGTGCCAAGTTATGAAAAATCCTGAGAGTGCAAAGATGAATAGGACCTGGACATGACCATGAGGGGGCCTATAGAGTAGTTGGGGAGACAGAGTGACTGTGCTCAAGGCTGTATGAACAAAATACTGAAGGACCTCAGGGACGTGCCTGGGCATCCCTTGGTATGGAAAAAATCAGCATGGAGAGAGTGACGCTTTAGCTGAGTCTGAAAGGACAGGACCATACTGCAGAGGGCTGGAATGGGGCACCGGGAGGGACTTTGAAGGTGGAGGAAACTGTGTCTAAGGATCCTAAGTTTCGGAAATGTAAACCCAGTAGGTGATACAATGTAGGTGGTTAAAACCAACACAAACAAGTTTGACTCCTTCAAATCCCCTCTTGCTGGCTAAGTCTCCAAAGTGGGCAGATATCCCAGGGGACAATTTCTTACCTTTATTTAAACCAGTTTTTAAAATGAAGCCTCAGACTGGGGCATTTCACACCCCTTTGGGTGGGTGTCCTTGCCCTGGCCACCTGTATAGTCCACAGGTGTTGAAATAAAAGTAAGACAATGGACCTGACTCTAAAAACTCACCCTCAAAACACTTTGTATGGACAGCACAGCTTCAGCTAATAAAAAATTGTGCGTGTAATTTGCATTTAAAACCTTATATTCATGTAAGCTGGTATCAGTCTTCAAATTCACTCTCTCAGATATGAAAGAGAGGGTTTCATCCCTCGGTAGCAGCCCATAGGGATGGACAAATTTACACTGAACCAGATTGTCTTCCTGCTGAAGTAAAGGGACAAGGTTTACCCATGAGGGTCATTGGCTTAAAGGGGGCCTTTGCTCTTCTGGGCTCCTTGCCTTGTGGGTCTGTTAGAATTATTGTTATTTAGGTGATTTAGGAGATCTGGGTCCCAGAAGAAACAGCTGTCACTGCTGAAACTCACATAAAACTGTGTGGTAACAAAGAGTCTATTTCACAACTTTCAGTGTGAAAGAGCCCTGCAGTTAGGAAAAAAAATGAGGCTCCGTTGAAATTATGAGGCAGCTGGTTGCCAATGAAGAAAGGACCACCTGGACGAGGATCCTTCCTTCCCAGCCCAGGCCAGACACACAGTCCCCTGAACTCCTCGGCAGGCACCACGATCGAGGATTCCACATTGCCCTTTGCTGGGAGGCAGCAGAGAGGCAGAAAGAGCTGGCCTGCTTGGTTCAGATAAACAGGTTTCAATCCAGATTCTGCCATCCCTGGCTCTGGACCTTGGGCAATTCATCCTGCCAAGCCTCCATTTCCTCATCTGCAAAATAGATATGCTTTACAAGACTACTGCAAAGATTAAGTAAAATAACGTAGGGGAAATGCTAGCAGTCAGATTTTAGCGCAAGCACTTAATAGAAGACCGTCATTTTTCCTTTTATTTACAGCAACGTTTGTGGCTAAGAAATCAAGAAGAGATCAGTCTGAATTCTCAATTCTGCCAATTTGGGGGCGGGGGGAGGCACCTAATGTGGTTCAGCACCTACTTTGTTTCAGAAACTGTACTTACTTTCTTTATAACCTGAGAATGTAACCCTGAAATAAAGGTATTATTAATTCCCATTATAAGAAAGTTAAGTTCAGAGAAATTAAGTAATTTATGACTTAAAGACAAGACAGGACACTACAAAACTTCTAGAATACAACACAGGCAAAGCATTTGGGGGCATAAACGTTAGCAGTATTTTCTTAGTCTCCCAAGGCAATAGAAATAAAAAAAAAATAAACAAATGGATCCTAATCAAGCTTGTAAGCTTTTTCACAGCAAAAGGAAACCACAAACAAAATGAAAAGACAACCTATGGACTGGGGGAAAATATTTGCAAATGATGCAACCAAGGGCTTAATTTTCAAAATATACACAACAGCGCATATAACTCAACAACTGTTGGCTATATGGACAGCACAGCTTCAGTTAATAAAAAAAAATTGCATGTAATCTGCATTTAAAAATTCATACTCATGTAAAGTGGTAGCAGTCTCCAAATTCATTCTCTCAGATAGGAGAGGGTTTGGTCCCACAGCCACAGCCCACAAGGATGGACAAATTTACACTGAACCAGAGATGGTCTCTTTGCTGAAGGCAAAGGACAGGGTTTACCATGAGGGTCATTGGACTGTAGGTGGCTTTTGCTCTTCTGGGCTCCTTGCTCTGTGGGTTTGCCAGAATCATTGATGAAAACCCAATCAAAAAATGGTCAGAAGACCTAAATAGACATTTCTCCAAAGAAGACATACAAATAGCCAATAGGCACATGAAAAAATACTCAATATTGCTAATTATTAGCGAAATGCAAATTAAAACACTGGTCAGAATGGCCATCACCAAAAAGCCTACAAATAATAAAGGTTGGAGAAGTTGTGGAGAAAAGGGGACCTTCATACTGTTGGTGGGAATGTTAACTGGTGCAGCCGCTATGAAGAAAAGTATGCAGGTTCCTCAAAAAAACAAAAACAGAGTTACCATACAATTCAGCAATCCCACTCCTGGGCATATGGCTAGAGAAGCCTGCAATTTCAAATGATATGTGCATCCCAATTGTCATTACAGCAATATCTACAATAGCCAAGCCATGGAAACAACTTCCATGTCCATTGATAGATGAATGGATACAGATATGATGTACATATATACATATACATACAATGAAATACTTAAAGTGAACGTGTTAGTCACTGCATCATGTCTGACTCTTTGTGACCCCATGGACTGTAGCCAGTCAGGCTCCTATGTCCAAGGAATTATCCAGGCAAGAATAGTGGCATGGGTAGCCATTCCCTTCTCCAGAGGATCATCCTGGCCCAGGGATCAAACCCAGGTCTCCTACACTGTGGGCAGATTCTTTCCTGTGTGAGCCACCCGGCACTCAACCGTAAAAGAGAATGAAATAATGCCATTTGTAGCAACATGGATGGACCTAGAAATTACATTAAGTGAACTAAGTCAGACAGAAAAAAACAAATATATCACTTGTATGTAAAATCTAAAAATGATACAAATAAACATATTTACAAAACAGACACAGAATCACAGACATAGAAAACAAACTTGACTACCAGAGGGGAAGGGAGGGAGAGGTATAAACTAGCAGTGTGGGATTAACAGATACAAACTGCTATATATCAAACAAACAACAAAGTCCTACTGTATATCACAGGGAACTATATTCAAGAGATTCAGAATCTTAAACTATGTGGAAAATATTCTGAAAAAGAATATATATAATAAACATAGTTTTATTATATATTATATAGGCGATTTCCTGATAGCTCAGTTAGTAAAGAATCTGCCTGTAATGCAGGAGACCTTGGTTCGATTCCCAGATCAGGAAGATCTGCTGGAGAAGGGATAGGCTACCCACTCCCGTATTTTGGGGGCTTCTCTTCTGACTCAGCTCGTAAAGAATCTGCCCACAATGCTCGAGACCTGGGTTCAATCTCTGGGTTGGGAAGATTCCCTGGAGAAGGGAACGGCTATCCACTCCAGTATTCTGGCCTGGAGAATTCCATGGACTGTATAGTCCATGGGGTCGCAAAGAGTCGGACACAACTTTCACTTGTATTATATAACAAAAGAATATATGTATGTATATGTATGAATCACTTTGCTGTACATCAGACACTAATACAATGTTGTACTATACTTCAATTAAAAAAAAAAAGAATGATCCCAGTTCTAAAGTTAGCAGTCATTTAGAAGCAAGGGGATAGAACACCTTTAAGGTTCTTATGAAGAACCACTGTTGCCTGTTTAGCATTATTAGTGTAGAAACTTGGGCTGCAACTTAAAGCTGGAGACTTTCTCTCCATTTGAACCAGCACAGTTCAGCCAAGAGATAATCTCTCCATCACTAGTTATCACCCACAGAGACAGGCCTTGACCCTCCTAAGTCCTAAGAAGACAGGCATAAGCAAGTTAAGCAGGGTTTGGGGTTCATCAGACCTGGTTCAGACATCAACTAGTTACATGATCCGGGGCAAATTTAACCTCTTGGCCTTTGTTTCCTCATCTGTGAAATAGGGAATGATAACATCTGTGAGGAGATGATGGATGTAAGTGGCCCAACACGGTGCTTGCACTAGAGAGTGCCAGAAAGAACCCTGTAGTAGCAGCTTCACAAGACAAGCTGTGCGCCTCAGAGCTCTTGGTAACATGGGAAATTCCAACATCGAGGACACGACTAGACAGATGTTTATGCCCCAGATCGGAGATGCTCAATAGGGTGGCCTGTGGGAAGGAATGCAGAAAGCTCACAGTTATCAGCCTGCCTTCTTATCCTTTTCTCCCTCCATCTCTTCTTCTTTGCAGCCATCTTCCTGATTTGCAAGGTAATAAATACGGCTCAGTTTCATTACCTTATCAACATACCCCATGCACTATTTGAAATTCTAGGACCAGGGCCCAAGGAAAATTTATTTCTCTCTGTTGTCTGATCTAAATTCTCTCTCTTTCCTCAGAGTATCTAGCACTGAGAAAGCTAGTCAAATAACTGGAAAACTTATTTTAGAGAAAGGGGAGGGAAGACAAGGAATTTATCTTCTTAAGGGTAGGGAGGGACCAAGTCTTCTTCTTTTCATTTGGGAGCATTTGCAGCCTTACATATACCAGTGCTTACAATTATTAATCAGACACTGACTTGCCTCTTCGCTTGTTTAGTATCTCCTCAGAATTCAAAAGCACAGAATCATTAGTTCTAGGAAAGCAACTGTGACTATGGATCTTTCTATTCCATTCAAACCACCTGGAAATAACATCATATCCTACAGGAACTTAGGATATATCCTGAGAAACTTTTCCAGGATATCATGAATACTGACTTGGAAATAAATAAAGCATTCAGAAGCACATTACTTTCAAAGTTTAAAGCAGAAATTATGGAAGTTTAGAGCCCACCCATGAGAAGGTTTTTTCCAGTGTAACAGCCTACACACAAACACATATACACAATTCCAGGCTAAAACATTTGGTTTGTAACTGAGGCAGTAAAAGTACTAAGGTATTCCTCCCTAGATTTAAGCTTGTCGATTAATATATGAAGTATTTCTTACCTCCTTTTCGTTTACCACTTACATTCACACTCTGTGTCCAGACATAAACATGCATGTATATACACACCATTAGGGAAGCAAACAGGTCAAACTGATCAAGTTTAATGATTCTGTGGTTATTATCACTTGAACGCATCACTTCTGTTCCATTAAGTCTGCTCACTGTAGATAGTCTGCTCACTGTAGATAGCCTCCCAATTAGATTATTTAATCACCCCCAAACCCTCACAACACAGATCACTATGATGAAGAACAGAAAAATACATATTAGTCTGTGGCAGAGCACTCGTCTTTAGGATCCAAAGATCTCTACAACCAGCAAGAGCAGATGGGGGAAAGCAAAGAATAAGGAAATGATACTGTTTGAATCCAACTTTTCTGAGTCCCTCCGCTAGTAGTAACACAGGTGAGGAAGATGAGTTTTATGGACTGAAACACTATGACCTCCCTAAGTGAGGGCAAAGGACCCTGGTGACAGTAACGCACAAACATTTTGGCTGCAGGGACGTGGAGGTTTAGCCGGAAGGCTATCCATAGTGTAGCAAGTACCCCAGCCCTATTCGGCTGAATTTCTACCACTTTCTTGTAAGGGTCACAGCATCTCTCTGGAATCCTCTGCAGCACAACTAGTTGGGAGGTGGGGGGGTGTAAATCTCACAGCTGATTCTTTGTATCCAGGCAGGATCAGAGCTTCCTGATCAGATGCCTCTCTTTAAGAAGGCAGATTTTTTTCTCTTAATGGGAGTTCAACATTGAGGGATAGGCAGCAAAGTCACTCACTCACGGTCTCAAGCCAACACTGTACAGCAGGTTATGGCAGGGAGGGACAAGTGTGAGAGGTCTAGAAGCCTATCCAGGCCAAAAGCATGTCACTCAAGAAATCCCTAAGAACCAACTGGTGTGTAGCACTTTCTCCAGGATGGTCACAAGTGGCGTGGTTTGTCCAGACAAACCACAGAGATTAGGTCATGCCCTGACCTAAGTATTTCAAGTTTCCCAGTTCCACGATGAACTCCCCAAGTTCACTATCCCTGGGCCCTCTGAACTAGGGAACAATCTGTCACTATTTCAAACTTCCTGGTCCCTCTCCAGCCTGCATTTATGTCCCCAGAGAATTGGGGCAGCAGTGGACCAGACTCAAGATTGTGATGAAATGGAGTAAATAGTGGGTCCTTGTGTGTGTTTAGAAATAAACTGAACTCCCTTTGGAGTCATAGGTACTCCTAGCTCTGCACTAGGAGCAGGATATTAAAACCAAAAAAAAAAAAAAAAACAAACACCCTTATTTTAAAAGACATTCACTTCCCCAACTTTGGCACCTCTCAGTCCTAACCTCTCCCCACTCCTCCCTTCATGCACAGGCCATCAGAAGATGCTGTCCCAACACTTTCAGTATCTCTGGGGCCCAAGATAAAATGGCATTAATGGCATTTGACAGAGGATTCCATCCCACACTGAGGAGTCCTCCCATGTCAACACAGTGAAGAAACGAGACAGAGACATAAGAGAAGGGGTGGGAGAAACCAGAGCCTGTCCCTTCTCACAGACGAGGCACAGAAATCGGAGGAGTGAAAATGACATCATCTCTTGCCAGAGGGCCACCAACCACCACCAGCTGGGAGCCGCATGATCACTTGCTTCTCCTCTGGACTGAAGTGCAAGATGGTTAGGATGGCAGTGAGCGTCTGCTGGCGGCCCAGGGCGTCTGGCAAGGTCAGGAAGCGATAGATGATGTTCTTGAGGTACTCCAGGTTGGCCCCCTCCCGACTCTGGTCCCTGCTGTGCTTCGCGATGTGGCTCTGCAGGGCTCCCACCTCCTCCCGATGCCGCTCCCCCTCCTCCAGCAAGCGGTCCTGCAGCCGACGGACTTCCACCTCCAGCCGGTGCTTCTGTTTCCTCAGCGACGCGATCTCCACCTCCTTGCGGGCCAGCTGCTCGGCATACAGGAAGAAAGTGGGCTCGCTGGCCGCGGCGAGCTGCAGGGCTTGGGTCAGGCTGTCCGGGGTGGAGGTGTCCGCCTGGTCCCTGGGGCCCGCGCCACCCACGGGGCTTCTGCGCCCCGGCAGCCCGGAGGACAAGGCCACGGACCGCAGCTGCTCCAGCTCCAGGTCCTTCTCGGCCAGCACAGCCAGCGCCCGGTCCCGCTGTTTGTGCAGCTCCTCCTCCAGCTTCAGTGTGCGGTCCCGGAAGTCCAGCTGGCTCCGCTCCAGCTCCTGCCGGTGGCCGTGCTGCAGTCGAGCCAGCTCCTGCTTCCAGCCCTCGGCCTCCTGCTGGTGCCGGCGCACCAGCTCCTCGCAGGACAGCCGCAGCGAGATGTACTTCTCCTTCAGCTCGGCCAGCTGCTCCCGGGCTTCCTCCAGCTCCCTGCCCAGGCTCCCGTCTTTGACGCTCTTGCTCTTGAGGACCACCTGGGCCCGCATCTTGTACCTCTCAAATTCCTCCTTCAGCTGTTTCAGCTCCTGCTGGTAATAGAGCGCCGTGGCCTTCTCCCCATCAGCAGCCTCGGAGCTGGGCATTATCTCCAGGTCGCAGAGCTTCTCCACATCCAGGGTCACCTGGCTCTTCCTGGCCGCCACCTGCAGCAGCCTCTTCAGCTTCTCCATCTTGTCCTTCAGGACGTTGACATCCAGACTGGACTCCTCTCCATGGCTGTCCAGAGGGGACCGGCTGGAGGCCGCTAGCGCCAGGGTTTTGTTCTCCAGGTCCAGCTGCAGAATGCGCTCCTTCAGCTTCTGGATGGCCAGCTGGTCCTTCTGCTTGGCCTTCTCGTAGGTGCCCAGCAATTCCGACACCTGGGATATTTGATTCTCCAGGGCCGCCACCCTCTGCTCTTCCAACTGCGACTGCTGGTGCAGCTGATCCTCAGCAAGGGCTGTCTGAAAAAACAAGGGAACAGGTGGGGATGCATCCAGAAAAGCCACAGGGTCGGAGGATCAACTTTAAGAAAGCAAGAGGCGGGGACAAAAAGGTTATGGGCTGCGGGTGGCCTGGCAAAAAATGGGAACTGGGAAGCTTTCTGAGTCTGGGAGCTAACTCAAGCTCCTGTAACCTGCTCTCAGACACACATTATACCCAATGATATGAAGAGTCTTTGGAGATCTGCTACTGTTCTGCTTTAGCATTTCTACTCTCTCCACCCATACACCAAGCTCACGTGTAAGTGTGCTCTTCACCATATTACATTCTTTTCCTCTTCCAACATTCCTGGAAGTTCAGAATTGACTTGGATCTCTCCCCATGCTGAAAGGAGGCACTGGAAAATAGCCTATCTTTCCAGACAAGGCAAATATTGACTGCAAGCAATAGAAGAGGTGTTCTGTGAAAATTCCCTTTGTCCCCTCCAGCCACCCTACATACAGGCATCCACTGCTACCCATAGATAGGCATATTGCCATAAGCATCCACTCCACCTTTCACTGCACAGCCGCTGCTACACTGCTTCACAGAGCACAGCTGGGAAGATGCCATGCCCTGACGCTCAGATCTGTCTGGCCCCAACTTCAGACTACACTCAGAAACTCCACACCCTGTTGGAAGCACTCTGTGGATACTGTCAACACCACACAGAAAAGGATTTCTCAGGACCCACAAGTGAAACTTTTCAAACAGCACAAAAAATCAACAGTGCAGGCACTTAGTTCTAACTGTCAAAGGAGAAGAAAAAAACCTAATATTTCCCCATGTGTCACAAGTGCATGTTGACTCGTCTCTGACTCTTTACTTCCTTACGGACTGTAGCCTACCAGGCTCCTCTGTCTATGTGGTTTTGCAGGCAAGAATACTGGAGTGGGTTGCAACTTCCTACTCCAGGAGATCTTCCTGACCCAGGGATCAAACCCATATCTCCAGAATCTCTTCCATTGGCAGGTGGATTATTTACCACTGAGCCACTTGAGAAGCCACTTTAAGTTAAATGACTCGTGTTTGAAAGAGATGAAGATAATTACCTTCCTCATTTCCTGCTGCAACTGAGCCTGGAAATGGCTCTTAAGGCAGGCAGCCTCTTCTTGAAGCTCCTTCAGCCGGGGGTCAGGCTGATTCTTCTCATCTCGAAGAGCCTGAAGCTCACTTTTCAGCTCTTCCACCTCACGGGTCAGCTGCTTGGTCTGCAGTTCAAACCCTTCCATCTGACCAGCTGCATAGGCCCGCCCAGCCAGAGCTTCCCGGGTCTCTTCCAACCGAAGCTCCAAGTCCTGGCGCTGGGCCCTCTCCTCCTGCAGCAGTTTCTGGAGCTCACGCAGCATCAAGGCATGGTCGCTCTGCTCTTGGGCCCGATCGTGTTGCTGCGTGATAAGCCGGGCTTTGGTTTCTGCTATCTGTTCCTGCAGCCCCTTCAGTTCTCCCTCCAGCCGGCCCCTCTCCTCCTCTGCTTTCTTACTGGCATCCTCTAAGTCCTGCTTCATCTTCTTTTTGTCCGCCAGGTAAGAAGCTTCCATGCGGGACTTCTCCTGGGTGACTGTAGCCAAAGAGCTGGTCAAAGTAGCCAACTGAGTCTTCAGCTGCTGCAGTCGTTTGTCCACCTCCCCACCCCCAGATGGTCCGTCCCCACTACTACTGCTAACGCCACTCTCTGACCCACTGGCCTCTTCCAACTTTGGAGGTGGTGGTCCACGGGCCAATCTGTCATCTTCTACCCCAAACTCACCCTTGGTGCTGGTGAGACTAGCCGCAGTATCCAGGCTGGCGGCGGTCCCTGTGCTATCCTCGCTGTGAGTGGAGCATCGGTCATCCACAGAGTCAGGAAAGGTGAGGCCTTGAGGCTGCACACCTGCGAGGCCCAAATCCGCCTCGTGGGATACAGACAGTACCTTAATGCTGGCCTCCAGCGCCTCTTTCTCCTTCAGCAGACTTTTATAGGCACGGACTACATCCTTGAGACGTGTCTGGTACTGGAGGAGCTGCTTCTTCTGAGTCTCAATGGTCTCCAGCAGGTCCTTCTTGCTTGGGCCGCCCCCGAAATTCATTCCAAACTTCTCCATGAGGGTTCAGGACGGGTTGCTCCAGGCCAGGGTTTGGACAGCCTGGGAGAGAGTCACGAAGATGCTAGCGGGGGTTGTATGCGACGGGGAGATAGCTGTCCCCCTCTGCCGCACATCCGCTCCAAGCAGCTGTTTGAGACCGGATGCAGGGCGCCGGGGCAGCCGGGCAGAAACGCTTGCCAGGTCCCAGACGGGAGGGCGGGGGCGGGTCCTATCCTAGAGGCGGGGCGAAGCTGGCACAAGAGGAGCACACTGCCAGGGCTCGCCCGCACTGCCCCAGAAGTCGCTCCGCGCTCCCCGCTCACCCAGCCACAGCAGCACCGGCCGGCCCCCGGCGCACGACAGGCCAAAGCTTTAAGATGAGCGTAGCTCCATCCCGACTTCCTAACTCTCTAGCGGCTGGACAACGGCGCTTCCGGGTCTGCTGGAAGTGACGAGAGCGTGACGTATTGGGCCCCGCCCCCAGTGGGCGCGAGGTGGGCGGGGCTACCTCAGCCGGCCGGTGAGAAGAGAACTCAGCAAGGCTGAGAACTGGTCACTCTCCGGCCGAGCGCTGGTTCCTCTCCACTACGGCAGAGCAAGCAGAGTCGAGTACACCGGAGTCGTGTTGGTTTGGTGAAGGCGCCTGAACTTGCTCTAGCGCTAAGATCAGCGAGGGACGGGGGCGACATTGCAATGAGTCCTTACCAAAGAATCGGGTAAATGACAGGCCCCACTGTTTGGGTGCTCAGTACCGTTGTCCTTAAAGTGCAACAGTTAAGACTACCATTTAGACCACAAAGATGACAGCCCTTTCTAGGACAGTATTTGACACCTAGACGGTGTATAATATAATTATTATTACACCTTTCCTGAGTTCTGCTGGGTTCACTTAACAAATATATATAAATAAATATATATAGGCATCATGTCCATTCTAAGTGCCACCTATATTTCAGAAGCTTCACAGGAGTTTTGCTATTTAGTCTTTATAATTATTCTGCTGAGCATCATTAGCACCATTTTACAGATAGTGCAACATGAGGCACAGAGTAGTTAAGTAATACACCAAGGTCACATAGCCTTGGGTTTAGAATCCCGTGTAGATCAGTCTGATTCTCAACATAGCAAGTGCTATGCCAGGTGATCACCAGGAAGGGACAAGTTCCTACCCTCAAGGAGCCCACATCTAGAGAAGCAGCAGCCATGCAAACACAAGTATATTCAAGGTGATTCTGAAGTTAAGAGGAGGGAGCCCTGTCTAAGGGAGACAGCGCAGGCTCTCAGGGGAAATGAGTTGGAATTTGAAGAGTAAGTACTGATTGTCCATCTAACTAGAAATGAGGGAAACAACATTCTAGGCAGAGGGAAAACTTGCAAGGACTCTGGAGCATCAGAGAGTTTGTCTCACCTGGGAAGCATTGAGAATCATTTCAAGGCAGTAGCTTAGGGTATCGGGGAAGGCAATGGCACCCCACCCCAGTACTCTTGCCTGGAAAATCCAATGGACGGAGTAGCCTGGTGGGCTGCAGTCCATGGGGTCGCTAACAGTCGGACAGACTGAGCGACTTCACTTTCACTTTTCTCTTTCCTGCATTGGAGAAGGAAATGGCAACCCACTCCAGTGTTCTTGCCTGGAGAATCCCAGGGATGGGGGAGCCTGGTGGGCTGCCGTCTATGGGGTCACACAGAGTCAGACACGACTGAAGTGACTTAGCAGCAGCAGCAGCTTAGGGTATGCAAAGGAGGTGGCAACAGATGCTGCTGACACAATAGATGAGCACCCAAATTAAGGTATTTGGATTTTACCTTTGGTTATAAGACACTAAAGGATTTCCATCATAAGAGTGGCATCAAGTCTTGTATGACAAGGTGGATACCAAAGTGCAGAAGACCATTTTCAGTCATGGGGATCAAATGATAGTGAAATAGAGCAATGATAACAGGGATGTAAAGAGGCTTAATTAAAAAGGATGAAATACTGCCATTTGCAGCAACATGGATGGACCCAGAGAGTGTCATACTGAGTGAAGAGGAGAAATATCGTATGGCATCCCTTATATGTGGAATCTAAAAAGAAATGATACAAATGAACTTCCTTACAAAATGGAAAATGACTCACAGACTTAGAGAAGGAACTTATAGATGCCCTGAGGGGAAGGGATAGTTAGGGAGTTTGGACATGGCTGCTGTTGCTGTTTAGTCACTGAGTTGTGACTGACTCTCTGCAACCTGATGGACTGTAGCCCACCAGTTTCCTCTGTCCAAGGGATTTCCCAGACAAGAATACTGGAGTGGGTTGCTATTTCCTTCTCTAGAGGATCTTCCTAACCCAGGGGTCAAACTCCAGTCTCCTGCTTGGCAGGCATTCTTTACTAGTAAGCCACCTGGGAAGTCCCTGTATTTAAAATGGATAACCAACAAGGACCTACTGTATAGCACGTGGAACTCTGTTCAACATTATGTGGCAGCCTGTATGGGAGCGGGTTATGGGGAGAATGGTTCCATGTATATGTATGGCTGAGTCCCTTCATTGTTCACCTGAAACTATCACAATACTGTTAAACGGCTATACCCCAACACAAAATTAAAAGTTCAAAATATAAAGATGTTAGGACAGAGGGAAAAAAGGCTAATTGAAAGAGCTAAAGATCACCACTAGTTGTGTTATTATATTAGAACTCTTTTAAATGTGCTCTTCAATCTTGTAAAAGCTTTCTTAGGAATGTAAGCCTCTGAAGAATAGGAGTCATGTATTCACTCATACTTGACGCCCAAAATCTGTTCTCTTTAGAGTGATGGTCAGACACTAGAAGTCTTTTGAAACCCAGTTTCTTGGTAGCCCAGATAACATCCAGCTGCATCATACAAAACATTCAGATACATTATCATTTTAATATCATTTTAATCTTCACCATAACCTCATGAGGCAATTAGGACAGATATCAGTCTCCTTTTGTAGATGAGAAAAATCATAGGTCATATTGTTGAAATCAAGCCCTAAAAAGTGGTGGTGGGGGGGTGCAGAACTGGTATTTGAAATGAGGCCTGGAACAATGGCATCTAATGGGTACTCAATATTTATTTATTTAATGAGGAAAGGAAGGAACGAAGGAACAAACGTTCTCTGATTCCTAGCTCCCCTCACCGTGTCCACCGCACAAGCAATTGATCTTAGAAGCCCGCTAAGAATCCAGAACAGGCAAAACGTCTGTCTTTGCTCCACTGAGCAACTAGTTAGTCCATTCAACCAAGTCAGCATTTGTTTTATAAGTATTGGGTGAGGCATCGACGCAGTCTCTGTCATAAGAGAAATTTAAATTAATTCCTATCTTGCAATTTCCCCCTTTGATGCTAAGATCAGTGGGGAAATAACTGGTGAAGCTCTTTGGAGAGAGCTTCCTCACAGGATAGCTGTGCATCAAAAATCCTGGTCCCCAGGTCTGTGGCAGTGAGGAAGGATCTTCAGAAAGGCTGTCCGGTGCGACCTGAAAGGCGTTATTGCCAGGGCCTTCTAGGAGAAAGCGGAGTTCTGCAGTATACAGGAGTAGGGTCTATGCTGCCCCAAACGGGATCTTCCACTGGTTCTGCTGATTGCAGATCTCTGAAACTAGAGTATTAAGGAACTATGAAGCACATCTTCCTCCACCTGTGGCGTACTCCTCTCGAGAGTCCACGGTCACTGAACCACCTACTACGTTCCAAGTCCCTCGCTGGGAGCTGAGAGGACAAAAGGAAAGAGGAAGACATTTGCACGGAATTTCCGTCCCCCTCCCCCGGGAGGGTGATGCACACAGTCGAGGCTGCTGGTTACCAAGAGCTAAACCGGAGCCCAGTGTGTGTTGGACGCAACAAACCAAAGCCCGGCGACCGGCCACTGAAGATGGGGGTGGAGGGCCGTTACGGAGCGTCGTAGGATTTTCTCGGCTTCGCTCGGGTTGCTGGTTCAGCTCCAAGGACCTGACTGGCGTGCTAGAAGCCTGGGGAGACCCAGGGCCTTCCCATCTTTGAAACTGGCGCGCTAACCGTAGACGCGGTGAAGACTCGCTCAGCTTCAGTCTTCCGGAGCCAGGGCCTGGAGGCGGGGCGGAGGGGCGGGGCTGAGGGCC